>CM045766.1:178835667-179345654 GCA_025200525.1 Camellia lanceoleosa
GGAACTATGTTATTGGTGTAACTATAAATATTAGAATCCCAAAAGCGAGGCGATGTTGCTAAATGGGATAAAATGCACAAATTCTTACTTCGGATTTTCATAATTGATTCAAACGCCCATTGGTATATGAATTCTCCGTCATTACTTCTAAACAAGTTTAGGACTATTTAAAACTATGTACCTTGAGTCTAACTTTGCAAAAGCAATTATGAACGGAATGTCCATTACGTTGATCGGAAAAATCGTCCGTCGGAAATTTTATAATGGGAATGACTACTTATTGGGATGGCTTGCTCCTAATGGAACCATCGATTTGCGATTGCTTGTGATTTACACAATATCGGGAGAAACAACGTCTTCATTGAGTTTCTTATGGCCCTTCGTGATCAGTTTGAGCCACTTGAGGTGCTATTCGCCGGGTCCCCCTTGCATACGCCGATGGTCATCCGGTAGACTTATTGGAAAACTAACTTTAAGGTAGCTCGTGAACCCCTCGTTCCCAATCGGTTTTGCCACTCCCCTCCGCTCTTGCCAACCCCACCATCTCAGCTGGCTTCAAGTTACTAGTAAGCCCAGCCTCGGGTTTCTACTGCTGGATAGATGCGGCTCTACATCATCCAGGAAAGGTCATTGGAAACATCCTTCCCATCTAAGTTGAATTACAGTAGTAGATTCACTTTGGTCCGCCATCCTCTAAGTCGACATCTTGGGATCTCGCTCATCTGCGCCTTTTACTGCACAGTTTTGAGAATGGTCTATCTTCCAATATGTAGTCTATGTTTGAGCAATTCAAGTCTTTCATGGTGGCCAATCCAACTCTTTAAGTCCCGAGCTTCCATTATGACTATCACTTTCCAGTTAGGTTTGTAGTTCATCATCTGGGGTAATATCCACACTTTGTGGATCTTTGATTCTGATTTGTTCACATCTTATTTTTGTTACACCTCTCCTTCGTAGTGTATGTCTCCCCTCCTTCCCCTGCTCCGGTGTACTCTGCTAATGGTTTCTCACACATCTCCTCCTATTGGTTCTATTTCCTTTTCATTGTCTCTTTCTCACCATTTATACCTCCACATCTCCCTTTCGGTCTTATTTCTATTAGTCAATTATCTGATTCGATTTGATGTTGTTTTCTCTTCCTCTCATTGTGTTATCTTGAGGATCGGGTCTCAAGAAATGATTGGGATCATGGCAATGGGGAGTTATGAACTATATATCTTAAATGACTTACCGTTCATTTAGATGTATGTTCTCTTTGCATTGTCTTCTTTTGTTTTAAACAATAAGTCTTCTTTATTTTATATTTGGCAGCATTCTAGGTTGGAGTCATTTGTCGGTAATCGTTTGAGAGTCTTCAATTCGTCTGAACATTTAGGCCATTTTCCATCTTGATATTCGAGAGTGTCATGGTTATGTGGCCTAAACTCTGCTCTTCCATTTAATAAAGTAGTAAGTTCTCTTCTTCTTCTTTTCAATTGGTTTCACTCTTGATATTTTAGGGGTCCTTCCTATAGTTACCTAGGGGAGGTTCGCAATATTATGTGTCTTTGTGGATGATTGATTAGGTTTACATAGGGGTTTTGTTGTTGACATGAAAATCTGATTTTACAAAATATATTCCCATTTTTCACTCCATGATTTGCTCAATTTTCCACCTGCATAAGTTCTGAGTTACGATTTGGGGAGAATTGAGTGTTACTTATGCGAGTTTGAGGTTTTAGCTACTCATGGTTCTATTCATCAGATCTTCTTGTTCGAGACCTCCACCTTTAAAATGGTGGTGGCACAAGCTTGTCGTCATCTCCTTGATATAAGCTTTCGTTCTTTTACTACTCTCATCCTTTGTCATACTGTCTTTTGGGGAGAAGTTGTGCTCACTTCTTTGCCTATCTTCTCAATCGGATGCCTACTCCTCTTCTCTTGAAACTCATCTCAAGTATGAGTGTCTTTACTTGGTGTTACTCCTGAGTTATTCTCTTCTTCGTGTTTTCGGTTCTACATGCTTTTATTGCTCGCTTCCTAGCAGTAGCTCCTAAGCTTAGTTCTCGTTGTGTCCCTATGTGTCTTTTTAGGGTTATGGCATTAATCGAAGGTTATCGGTGCTTTATGATCCCAGGCCGCAAAAAGCTTTGCTGTGTGCTAGGCATATCACTTTTTTTGGAAAAACTTCGCCACAACACTATACGCTTCCACCCCTGTCCCTATTACGAGGATGAATTGGTTCACATTGACCCATTTCCTACGATGTTTCTTACGATGAGTTTGTTTACGATCTTGAAGATCTCTACCTTGCCTCTTCCTAGGCACCTCTAATATCTCGCGGACTCACTCCTTCTCCAGCTCCGCTTCCCCTGCTCCTCTTCTTGTTTGTCAGCGTCATCGCAAAGCACTTCCAGCTACTTTGTTCTAGCTCTAACTCTGTCCCCTCGGTTGTTTCTTTGGATCGCGTTCCTCCTATGCGTTGTTTTCCAGCGTGATAAATCGTCGTGCTCCCAAAAGCTTGGCGGTATGGTTTTAGTAATACATGTTTGCCCTTTCCTATCGGGTCTTTTTCTTTCTTGTCTTCATACTTATTTTTGAGCCTAGGTCTACTGAGGAAGCTTGTCATGATCCCAATTGGATTCTTTGCCATGAATGACGAGTTAACTACTTTGTGCTAACCTCCAGACTTGGGATTTGGTTCCGTACCCTACGCTTGTGTAGCAAGAATATTGTAGAGGTACGTAAATGGGTTTATAAGGTCAAAACCGCTTTTACCGATGGTTCTTTGGAATGATACAAAGAGCTCCGTTTGGTTGCCCAGAAGGGCTTTTCTCGAGGTATGGGATTGACCTTCTGATTGAGACTTTTGCTTACGTTGCCAAGATGACTCACATTAGCACTCTTATCTCTGTTTAGCTGGCGCATCAGCCTTTGTTTCCAGCTTTGATGTCAAAAATGCCTTTACAGATGGGCATCTTCTTGAGAAGAAAGTATATATCTTTGCCTCTCTCTAAGGTCTCTCACACCCTCTTGGTGTGGTTTGTCATTCGTTATTGCTCTCCTCCCCATGGTTATTAGCCGGTCTCCTCGGTGCTAGCTTGGTATGAGCGATTTCACTTTCTGTTGCACTTCAACTTAGGTTTTGCCCTAGTCATCATGATTGATTAACTCTATTTGTTCCAATATTATACTTGTTGGCCTTGTTCTTCTTCTCTTATATGTGGATGATGCTGATCATCACTTGGCTTTCTCGATGTAGTACTATTGAGAGGTTAAGCATCGGTTATTCTGAGAGTTGAGATGAAGATTTGGGGTCTCTTCGATATTTTCTTGGTGAGGTTGCTACTTCTTCTATTGGGTATCTTCTTTCTCGAGACTAAATATGCTAGTGATGTTCTTTCTCGTGCCAATCTCCTTTGATGATAAGATTGTCGACACTCCTCTTGAGTTGCATGCTAAGTTTTACGCTTACGATGGCGTTCCTCTTGAGGATCCACTTTGTATCGTGAAGTTGGTTGGGTGCCTTGTTTATCTCCACCGTTACTCGTCCAGGATATCTCCTATCTTGTGCACATTCTCCGGATTAGTTAGTTTGTTTACGCTCCTCGCTCCACACCTTTGGGTGCCTTACTCCCGCTCTCTACCTTTGGGGCACTTTGTTTGCAATGTTTGGCTTGTTATCGCCTCTTCGGACTTGACTCTCCGTGCCTATCTTTGTGATTGGGTGATGACATCTCTTATCGCCACAAATCCACTTACGGTCTTTGTGTTTCTCGGTGATTCTCTCATCTCTTGGAAAAGTAAAAATGATGCGATCTGTTGTAGCTCGTTCCTTGATGGTGAGTATCATGCCATGTCATGCTACTTCGAGATAGTTTAGCCCGGCTGGCTTCTCTCGATATGGGCATCTCTCTTTCGATCGACTTCAGTTGTATTGTGATAATCAGTCTTTGTTGATTAACTCATAATTGAGTCTTCCATAAGCGGACCAAGCATGTTGGAAATCGATTGTCACTTTGTTTGGACATCTTGGTGGCACTATCTCTCTTCCTTTTGTTAGTCCTCTCTTTGTTGGTGATTTTTCACGAAGACTCATCACATACTCGTTTTGTTTTCTTCTTGGCAAACTTTCAATACTTTTACCACTTTTCGTATCCTCAATTTGAGGGGGTGTGAAGATTATTGTATTTTCTGTTAGTTATTTAGGATAGTTTAAGTCTATTAGATTGTTGGGGTTTATTTCATTTGGGATTTATATATAACGTGTACCTATTCTTTCTTCCTAGACTTTTTAGTTTTAGGATTTCTAAATCACGAAGTTTCTAATTTATTTGTAGTAAATCTTTCTAAATTAGATATTTGGGACTTTCTTTTGTTCTCACTTATTTCTTAGGAATAATCACGCTTGGCCTTCCTCAAGATTCCAGAAAAATACATCAAACCAAACAATTTGACATAATTAGATTAACCTCCTAAGTTTTGTATTTTTATAAAACTTACATCCATCTTGTAATTAGGTTAATGTTAGGATGTAAAGTGTCTAGGTTAGGGTTCTAAGTAAAGTCTATAAGGTGATTTTCATTTCATATTGGAGATAAATTTGTCTATATTTTATTACCTACTTGCTTGGAGGCTAAGGTAATTATAGTAAATTATGGGACTTATCATATTTTTCTTAAAAGGTTGAGGGAGGTCAATGTAACTTGCCTAGTTTTTTAAAATATTGAATTGAATGTAAAAATGGTTTCTTATTATTTTGACATAATAAAATATAAATGTATTTGTAAATGGGGCTGAAAGTGAATAAATTTATATTATTTCTATATATGTAACTATATATTGTTTGGTGAAAATTGCCCACCACGATCTTTCATGAAAATACTCAAACACCCCCAAACATTAAAAATATCACAAACACCGCTTACGGTTTGAAGGAGTATCAGAGACCCTAAAACCTTACAGAACATTACTAACAATAACTATTTTTGCTAAAATCAGTAAAATGATGTCTAATATATTATATCCCCATATTACCCTTCCTATGTGATTTTATACCCTTCCTATATTTATAATAAATCATAAGCACCTCCTAACATTTGATTATAGACATTGTCACCCCTTGACATTTGTCAAAATTTGGGTTTACTTAATTTTTTGAAGACAAACCGTTAATTAATTATAATAAACAATAACAAATAAATGTCAAAATTATCATGTCTTTTCACTACACACTACCCATATACACATATATAGTCATAGGCATTGTCCAATAAGAATAGGATCAACAAATACAAATTCCTATCATAACTAAAATTCCTAAATAAAACTATTCTCTCATTAACTATTCTTCAATTTAGGCTTCAACAATTTGTTGTTTCATGTTTTCCTGAGTTCATGTCCCTATCAGTATACACATATTTGGGATGATTCAATGTGTGGTTCATATATATTTTTATGTACTTTTTGTTTATCATTTTCTTGCTTTTCCATTTCTCCTGTTCCAATAGATGTAGTTTTTATTTATTTTTATAATATAGTCAAATCATGCGGCCTGGGGTTTTCTATCAGTGGTTCATTAGATCCTTGCTCATTGCATTATGTGGTCAAGTAGTTGTGAAATGCTGAATATGCATGAAACATTTGTACATGCATTGGTATGATATGGTATGGGTTAACCAAACTTAATTTTTATTATATTAAAGAATCTGGAAATTAAAGCAATTTTAAAATTATGCTAAGCATAAAAAAATCCATTAAAACTCATTACTTCTATATAAAAGTAAAGGTTAATTACAGTTTTGGTCTAGTAGGAGTCTTGTGTCATTTTGGTCTAATGTTTTAAATTGTGTCAATTTAGTCCTTATGTATAGAAATGTTTCAATTTGGTCCCCAATGTTTAAGTTGAATCAATCGGTTTATAATGTATAAAGTAATCTCAATTTAGTCTCCAATCTAACTCTATTAATAGATGTAATTTAAATATTTGGGAACTAAATTGAAATACTTTTGGGTCAAATTACACCAATAGTCCTTGCATTTTGAGTCTCTGTATCATTTTGGTCATTATAATTGACTAGATTTTGACCTTAAATTTACTCTTGATCTCAATTTAGTCAATTGAATACAAGTATTACCATTTTTAATGGAAAATACACACATAAGTGGAATGTATCATGATTTTGGGGTCAAAATTATAAGTTTTCTTAACTCAATAAGTTAACCTCAACCAATTCGGTGATCAATTTTTTCGTCAAAACACTACTTGGCATTATCAATAAGACGAATTGACACATAATCTAAAATTAAGGGTCAAAATTGATGAAAGTGTAGGGACCAAAATGATACAAGGGGTAAAATATAGGGACTCATCTTGTAATTTGCCTTACATTTTATACATTGGAGACCATATTGGTACTAATTAAACGTCGCGGATCAAAATATTTTGACACAAGGCTCATGCTTTAAGGACTAAAAATATAATCAACCCAAAAGTAAATACTATTCTGAATTGGGATTGCAAAAGCGAACGAGTTGTTCACTCGACTCATTTCGACTTGCGACTAGTTAAGGGCTTAAGCTTCGGCTTAGCTTCATTTGTTATGTTATTAATAAGCGAGCTTAAGCTTGACTTTTAGGCTAAGTTTGAGCTCGAATCGAATAAGCTTGACGTTTTATTTATATTTAAATTTAAATTTAAATTATAAAAAGAAATATATTATTTATATATTGAATTATTATAAAATATGTATAAATAATAACATTAATACATTATTTATATTTAAAATAATATAAATAATATTTGTATTAAATTTTTTATTAAATATTATTTGTATATTTAAATAATGTAATTTTTTAATAATAAGAAAGTTAATTATTAGCTTCAAGTGACTCGAACTCAACTAATATTAACAAGCCGCGAGTTTGAGCTAGATAATCGAACTCGATAAACAAACAAAGCCGAACTCGAGCCTAGCAAAGCCGGTTCGTCTCGTTTGTTTGCAACTCGAGGAATGTGACTTGGGTATATGCTAGGTACCTTTGGTATGACAAAAATTAAGAAAAAAATTTGAGTATGTGTTACGTATGCGGGGTACACCGCAAGCCTTGCCCTACTAGTGATAGAAGGCCAAAACATTTTCTTTTGATCGTGAAAAAAGACTTTGATGAAATATATTTAAAATTACATCAATAAAGATGAGCTTGGAGCTAAAACAAGCTCCAACCTCTGGTTTGTGAGAAACCAGCGAGCACAACAAGCGAGAAACAAAAACGGAAAACCAAAATATAAAGGCACCATGACACCAAAGCGAGCAAGCAACATCCTACAAAAGCGAGCAGTGACGCCGAGGCACAAAAAGCAGAGACGGCGAGAAAAGATTAACCTTAACTACCTTGCATGAACTCCTGGCACCGCTGACAACATGCCATACACATTGCCTTAAACTACATCCATCCTTCAGCAATCAAGCACCAAGATTATTTAAACCAACACGGCAAGGTGATCAAAGCGGATCAGCACAACGGTAATGACGACCATGCGCGAGCGAACAACACTTCCGAAATAGCGAAAAAAGCAATGAGAACGCAGTTACCACCCTCAGTGCATGATACAGAATTTCACATTTTGCAAATTGAACACCAAATCATCAACTGAATAACAAAAGGAAGGAGTAGAGGCTCTGAACCACAATGCAATCCGTGTTTTGATAAGATCACACAACTTATCAAAATCCAATTGTGACTCGTTAAAAATGATTTCATTCCTCTGCTTTCATAAGGACCAAAAGCACGCGATTAGGATTAGCCTCGGATTACCTTCCATGCATTGTTGCATCTAAACCCAGTCCACCATTGAATAAGACCAACCCGAACGTTGCACCCAAGATACACCCCACCATCCAATGATATGAGACCAAACTCTCCTAGCGAACATCTGACCGCAATGACATGAGATCGGTTCCTTTCATCCGCAAAATCGCATTAACATCAGGTGGCACTTAGTTCCAATTCTATGCAGAAGTGCTTGATCTTGATCCTCCTTTCCATGCTAGCCAAGCAAGAATTGCACTTTGAAGGTGCGGCATTCTTCCAAATGAGATCCACCACTTTTGCGGGGCATAGTAGATGGTGACTCCTTCCACTTGTGGGCAAGCGATGAAGGTGCGGACACATGCATGGCCCAAGACAACCTATCTAACACACCATTCACGAGCTCTCGGGCGGTTTGTAACACCACCTTCATCCTCCTCCAACTCTTCAAGTTCCCATTGGAACAATGCTCTTCTAAAAGACAAATCCCACTCCTCATTTTCCATTACTCCTGCACTTAATCACTTGCTTGATATATCTTTTATGCAAAAGCAGAGAGAATAATCTAGGAAATAAATTCTTTAAACAGTCTCTACCAACCCATTGATCCGACCAAAAACTTATGAGCCTCCGTCCCCAATATTAATTTTGAGTTGGCCTTAAATACCTCCAGCTGACTCTAGGCATAATAGCAACCCCTCAAAATGTCCCTCACACCATAGAACATCTGGAATTTGCATCTTGATCGTACCTAGACCCACTTTGTGGGTATTTGCTAAGAATCACTTGTTTCCAAATAGAGTTAGCTTCACTCCCAAACCTCCACCACCATTTGAGAAAGGCATTCATTCATGATTCTCACCTTTCTAATACCAAGACCAGGATTACTTTGCTTTGAGTGATTTCCTCCCACTTTACCATATGAATTTTCCTTCTAAGTTCATCACCCCCAAGAAAATGCTGGTGAATTCTATCAATCTCCTTGGCTACCCTTTAGGGCATTGTAAACAAAGATAAGTAATACTGTAGTGAAAATAACAGACTTGATCATTGTCAGCCGACACTGCGAAGGAAAAAGCCCTCTTTCCGAGGAAGCAAGTTTTGATTTGAAATTATCAATAGCCAGGTTGGCAAGACCTTCTCCTCCTTGGATTAGCCCCCAATGGCATCTAAATACTTCAAAGGTAACCTATGATACTGTGATTGAGAATGGACAAACTCTTTGGTAGGTCTTCATTAATACCAACACCACACACTTTACACTCTTGTGATAATTTATCTTCAACGAACATGATTTCAAACATCCCAATATTCTTTTGATATTAAGCACCTCCTCTCTCTTTGCCTCACAAAACAAGATTGTGTCATCGGCAAATTGTAAGTGAGTAATAGTAGATCATTTGAACCAGTGCACCCTTAATCAATCCCGGCAGACTGACTCTATGGTCGAGAATATTAAGACCCTCATTCTGATGTTAAAGAGAAAGGGGATAAGGGATCACCTTGTCTAAGTCCCCTTTGAGGACTAAACTCAGCTGTAGGTGATCCATTCACCAGAATAGAGATTTTAGCAGTTGAGACACATTCCTTCATCCATTTGATCCATCTTGATCCAAAACCAAAGTTTGATAACATGGAGAAGAAGAACTCTTATTGAGTCATATGCTTTCTCGAAATCAAGCTTTAGGATAAGCCCTTTCTTTGCTTCTTCTTCGATCATCAACAATCTCATTAGTAATCAAAATACCATCAAGAATACTTCTACCCCTATAAAAGTGATTAAGACTCACTAATGATCTTAGGTAAAACAACTTTGAGTCTCTTGGATAGAACTTTGGAAGCACTTTGTACAATGATCGAATAAGGCGATAGGCCTAAAATCCTTTGAGAAGAAGGATTTTCATTCTTTGGAATCAAGGCTACAAAGGAACTATTAATACCAAGGACCAACTTTGAGTTGGTATGGAACTCACTCATGAAGCGCATCACATGCCCTTTAATTATTGCCAACACTTTTGTAGCATCATCGGGGTTAAAACCATCGGGGCGGCGGTGCCTCATTATCACAATTCTTAGAGGCGCCACAACTTCAAATGCAGCGAATTTCGACTTCCAAAGCAACCGTGCCTCTTCATCCCCAATGGACTTGAAAAGGACCATATAAACTTGGCCTATTAGGCCATGATTTTGCTTGCCTCGAAAGTGATTGAACACTTGGTTCTTATTTCCATAGGATCTTCAATCAAGACTCTATTAACCTCAATTGAGTACGAGTGCATTCCCTATTCCTTCTCGTGGAGGACATAACATGGAAAAAATTTAGTATTTCTATCACCTTTTAATATCGATTAGCTCTAGACTTTTTGCAACCATAGCCATTCAACCATTTTACTCAACTTCCATGCTTCGCCTTTTAGCTCACTAAGTGTAGATCTCTGCGCATCGTGAGTAATCTTTGTTCACCTACCAAATCCGGGACATGTATCTCCTCCTTCGGTTTGTGAGTTTAAAATCCACCTTGCCAAACACCTCAATGTTCCATTGTTTCAATCTTTGCTTTAAGTAACCTCAATTTCATTATACATTTGAAACACATTGACCATTTACATGAGATTCAGCCCAAATTTTCTGCACAAAATTCTTAAAATTCGGATGAAGACACCAGGCATTAAGAGACCTAAATGGCTTTGGACCCCAATCTTTTTCATCTTCCATCATTAAAATAGGACAATGATCCTAGAGCCTTCTTGGTAAACCCACCGGTTTGAAGTTAAATTTGCAACCAATCTGGGTGGTAAAAATCGTCAACCTACTCCATTTGACACCATTCTGAGAGTTACACCAAGTGAACTTTCTCCCCAACATTGGTAAGTCACACACTTCCAGCTTATCGATTAGCTCGTTAAAATCCTTCATACCACCACACCTTTGTGAACAACCCAACCTCTCGAGGATAAGTTCCTAACCTCATTAAAATCACCCCCAAGCACCAAGGATTGATAAAACTTTTCTTTAAATTCTTAAAGTTGCCCATAATCCCTTCCTATTAGCACCATCGATCCGGCCAAGCATTCACAATAACACAATCTAGACTTGCAAAAGAGTGCCGGACAAAATGATAAAATACATTTAAGCGGCCAATCAGTTGAAACACTTGTGGATTCCGGACCTACCTGATGAACCACCATTTGCATCCTAAGAGTCCTGACCATATAATCCACGATCCCGAATAGCAAGATACGACAAATTCCTCAGTTATAGCAGGTCTCTTTATTTCATGAAACAATAACACATCCACCTTCCTTTCAAATAGCAGTTTTTTGATCTTTCTCCTTTTAATGGACTTGGCTAACCCTCTAACATTCCAAGATAAGAGCTTCATTAAAACAAAATTACACACCAAAAACTCCATAGTAGATACAGATTATTCTGCCTTGCTACCCCTTTGACCCAGCACCTTCTTATCCTTAGCTTCCAGTTCCATCAATTTATTAATTACTTCCTCATCCTTGCCTTTACATTTCAGCCCAAGCAATTTCCCTATCTCCAGAGACGTTACGGCCTTAGTAAGGAGAACAGCCCGACTAGAACTTCGATTAGCTTGCCATGGACAAAGAAATAGTTGCGGCAATGAGCCTAAATATAGCCCTTTCTTGAAGTTCAACAACGATCCAACCCTATTTGTATGTTTCCTTTTCTCTTCCTCAGTGCTTCACCATTCCTTTACCTTTCTCTTTTGTGGTATTTTTCGCTTTTGTGTTGGACCAACTGTAGTGTAGCATGTCATTGCTCAGGTCTCCTTAGCAGCATTGTCATGGATTACCTCGCCCTTCTTTGTTTTGGACTCTATCGCACTTAGTGTTCACATTTAGTATATCAATCATACTCTGTACACTAAGTGCATCTATCACACTTCGTGTTCACCTTTAGTGTATCCATCACACTGGTTCACTTAGTGCATCTATCACACTTCGTGTTCACATTTAGTATATCAATCATACTTTGTTCACATAGTGCATCTATCACACTTTGTGTTCACATTTGTATCATCAATCATACTTTGTTCACTTAGTGCATCTATCACCTCTGTGTTCACCTTTTGTGTAATGTCCATCACACTTTGCCCACTTAGTGCATCTATCACACTTTGTGTTCACCCTTTGTGTATCTATCTGCTTGTGCTCACCACACCCGCTTAGTGTATCTATCCTTGTATTTATGTGTATCTATCATTTTGCTTCATATAGTGTATCTATTACATGTTCACTTTGTGTATCTATCACACATTTGCTTTTTGTACCCATCACACTATGCCCCACGTTAGCTTTGTGTATCAATCACACACTCTCTTTGTGTATCTATCATACCTTTTTCACTTAGTGCATCTATCACACTTTGTGTTCACCTTTTTGTAAATCCATCACACTACATCACTTTGTGTATCTACCACACATGTTAAGCTTTGTGTATCTATCACACATGCTGCTTGTGATACATGATGAAATGCGTAATTCTCTTACGTCCTTCTGCATTGTAATGTGGTTTGGTTTAAGCTTGCACTTTGTTGCATTATTATGCTTCATTATAGCTTTCTTTGCATGACTATAAGTTATGCTTGGCTATATGCATTGTCTTGCATTTGCCTGCCTTGGTATATCTTTGTCGATTCTTGTATGCTTTGTCTCGTCTTCGGCCTTGTCAAAAATAGGTTGTCTCGGGCTTTGACACTCACTCAAAATCATTCTTGATGACTTTTGAGTTCTGTCAAGAAGGGAACAGCTAGAACACCATTTTGACCGCCCTTAAAACTTAGGCGCCTCTTGATGGTTTGCTTTCGGCGATGAAAGGTGTGCGAGAAGGTTCAATTTCTTCCGACAATGAGAGAGTCAAATCCCAACTTCATGCCCTTTTGGACCAAACAATCTTGATCAAAAGATTTTAGATCTTAAACCATCTTTTTCAAAATATTTTGAAAATAAAGTTTCTCGATGTTAAGCGCATTTACGGTAAATGATTTAAGCTTTCCAGAAGTGGCAAAACCGAGCAAGGACAAAGTGGAGATGAATGGAAAAGAGATGAAATCTTTGAAAAATCTTTCAAAATACTTTGTTTAGGGGTTTGAAGTTGAAGAAAAAGAAAGGAGAAAGAGGGAGAAACCAAGTTGGAGAAGAAGTTGACGAGATCAGGGTAGGAGAGAGAGGAAGTGGCGACCTTGTTGAATCGAGAACTTTTTCCATTTTGCATACTTGGATTTCAGCTATGAGGATACCACCATTGGAAAAGATTACTTCCGGGGCTTCATTTTGCACTCAGAATCTCCTAAAGCCAAGTCACGGTGGGAGAATATGGTTGGTTGAAGTAGGGGATCGGTCAGGTTGGATTCGAATCTGTATGGCGGCTTCACCAAGAGCAGGCATAGCTTTTTTGCCTGGGAGGAATTTTACTTTGCAAGGTTTGCGCCATTGGAAAGATAACCACTGGGCTTCAATCCTGAACACCCATGGCACTTTTGGCCTTGGCAGCCACCTATCAGCTATCAATTTAGCCATTGACCAAATAAGTAGCCCGGCCAGAGCCATTTATTTGGCGATGGCCTCTTTTCTGGCAGGTTTCACCTTTTGACTCTTACCGAGGGCATATGGTGCATGCCAATTTGTGTGCTACTAAAGTGCCGCAGACCACTGCTCCCATCACATACGCGTTTGTGGCTGTTTTGGACCTTTGCCGCTTTTAGTCAAGCTTCTGCATGGGCTTGACCTCTTTTGGTCAATCTAGCTTCTTGAGGAAGCTTGACCGCTGTCTTAACTTCCTCAAGAAGCTTGCACACCTTGCTAGGATAACTTCTCTTAGAAGCTTGGCCACAGCTGACCCTTCTTTTGTTAGCTTCTTTAAGAAGCGGAGCCGACCATTGCCTATATAAGGAGACTAACACTCTCCTTTGTTTGGTTTAACAAAACAGAGCTATACTGCATATATATCGATATATATCATCCTCTCTCTCCTATATCTCCTCTCTCTCTTCCACATTTTGTGTGTGTTTGAGGGCCTAAAGTGTGTGTTTTGTTCTTAGTTTTGCACTAAAACACATAGCATTACTCTATACGCCGACTTTGAGAGACATTGAAGGTTTGTTCTTGAGGTTTTAAGGACTGATTTTGAGTCGAGAAAGAAAAGTGGGTGGACTTCTTTGTTCTTGAAGTGTTCTTCAAGGAGTAACACTTTTGCTTTATTTTCCCCAATCTTGCATTAGCTTTTGACCTATCTTGCATCTTTGATTCAAGCTTTTATGTATAACTGAAAAAGTCTTGTGTTTTCATGCTTAAGATCTTTCATTAAGGTCATTTTGTTGTTTTGGGCCGACCTCCTCTCTTAGGCCTCTTTTGGCCTCTTTTTGTGCTCTTTTGTTAAGCTTTGGTTACTCTTGTGTATTAGGCTTCTCATCTTTAAAATCGATGGATTTTGATTGGTGAAAGAAAAAATTTAGTCTTGCATAGGGGAGGACACCATACTCCTTAGTCTCATTTGTGCATGTTTTTGGCTCCTAATGGTGGCATGCATGAGTAGTTGTCTTTGGCTCTATTTTAGAGGTTTTAGGTGTTGTTTGGTCTTGATATACCTCTATTTTTGGTGGTTGGCCTCTTGCATGCATATTGCACTTGTTTGTATTCTCCCATTTGCCTAGAAATGCATCTTGCCATTAGACCATCATGCTTGCATTTTTGCTAAACTAGCTTTGTGAAGTTTTTGGTCATATTTTTTCCATGCTTGGATAGGTCTGTTGGGTGTTGATTTGGTCATGCCTTTCATGTTTTGTATAGTCTCTTTGCATTCTAGCATGTTGGCATCGGGTGTGTGAGTCATTGGCATGCATTACCTTAGCTATTTGGGTGATTTGGACTCACTTATTATGTCATTTGAGACCATGTTTTGTGCTTACTGCTTGCATTTTGTTATCCTTTCAATGCCCCTTGAAGAGATGTGGTCTTATGCTCCATGTTTGAGTCCTTGTGCATGCCTATGTTGTTTTGAGTCCTTGGGCTGCCATTCATATATGGAGTTTTAGGGTGTATTTTGATGCATTAAAACTCTATTTTTGAGTTGGAAAAGTCCATGCACCATGTTTGGTGGGGAAGGTGTAGAGTAATGCCCTTTTGGTGACCTTGAATGCCTTTTGTTTTGATGCCGTTTAAGTAGCATGTTTTGGCCTATCCATGCGTGTTCCGTACTGTTTTGAGTCCTCTAGAATTTGTTTTAGAGTCATTTTGGTCCCATTGGGGTTTGATTAAAATAGCCATGGTTTTGACCCTCTTGGTTGGCTTCAAGTTTGGATCATTGTTGCATGCCTTGCTTGCGCCCAACATGACATTGGATTGATTTAGCATCTTCCTCTATGCATTTTGAGGCTTAATATGTTGGCTTAGCATCCATGTTTGTCATCTTGTGAGTGCCTTGAAAAGCTTCCTTTCATGCCTTAGTCTTAGAGCTCATTAGTTTGCATGCTTATTTTTGCATGAAGTTGGCATCATCATTTTAGTGCACTTTGGCACCCCATTTTTGGGGAGGAGTGGTGAGGTTCCTCCATCTGGTGTAAGAATCCAGTGCATTTGTATCTTGTAGTATACTCATTACATTGCATGTTTTATTTTGCATCCTTGTAGTCAATGCATTGTTGCATGTTTACTGCTTTGCCTAGTTGCTTCTAACTAGGTTGTATTGAACATTGCATTAGCTTGGCATTCTTTTTACTATACATAGTAGCTTACATTGCATTTGGCATGTTTTGTAAGCCAGTCTTTTGCACTTAAGCCATGTTTGTATACATGCATTACATTGCTTAGTTTGGGGTGTCAAACCAAGCATGAAGATTGAAGGAGTGTTAAGTACTCAAGGTGGCGTAATACGGCTGCGTCTCAATCCTCGATGCGCCCGATGTCCTGTGATCTCAATATGATAGGGTATTGGCACTCATTTGTTTGTTGCATGCATTTACATCAGAAGTTGTAATAGCTTGGCCTCTTAGGCCATCATGTCATGTGAAATGCACAATTGATGGCGAGGGTGGGGGCGCCATGCTCGCTGAGTTCATTGCATGATAGGGGTGTGTCCATGCATACATTTGAGCGAAAAATTCCATGCCATGCGCTTGCCCTCTCTTCGCGCATCAAGCTGCCCGAGGTTTCAACAGGAAGATTTGGTGAGGCATTGAGTGTTGAGTGCCATGCTGCCGACCCGAGCAAAAGAATGTTTGGCGAGAGCACAATATTTAGCGATGATGAAGTATTCCCATGGCGGTAGCATATTCTTTGGCGGTAACATTCCACAACACTCAAGGAGGCGGTTTTGGGGACTTCCGGAATTTCGAGTACTAGAGGGGCAAGCCGATTATAGCGAGAGAACTTCGCGGTGCTGCTATAGCGGCATTGACGGTTCCGGCAGGGCGAGTCAACGTGCATCATTCACGCATTCGAGGCGAGTTTAATTGGCAGATCTCTTTGAAAGCTTCACATTTAGTTTATTTTGTAATTAATTAAGAATTACGCGTAATAATTAATTAGCTAGGATAGTTGATTTGTTATTGGTTGGCGTATTATTCTTTTCAGGTCCCTCCGGTGAGAGAACGTATTTGTAAATAAGTGTGTGTGATGTGTGCATGTCTTCCAATCACGTCTTTCTTCCTTTATTTACTGCTTATGATGGTTAGACTAGGGCATATTTGAATTAACATGCACCTTATGCTACTATGTATGCATGCATCCATACATTTGTCTTACATGCATTGGGCTCGTGGCATCATTCTAAGCTGCATTTGTATTTCAATTCCATTGAATACGTGTTAGTTGTAGCATTTCACATGTCATTGTAGATTAAGCCAAGAACTTTGTCTGAATTGCATCCTTGCATGTGTTACATGTAGCCATTTTTGAACATGAACTTAGGATCATGCATATGATTACTAACTAGTTTTTCTGTTTTGGCTTGGAAGTACTCTATAAGTTCTTTTGCTTCTAGCATCCTTGCATCTGTGTGAGTGTTACCATGACATGATTACCATGAGGCTAAATTGCTTATGTGATATAAGCTTTACTTGAATATGCGTGGATGGGGTTGAATTACTAAATTGGAATAATCCATTAGAAAGCTGTTGTGAGTTTAAAGCCCACTAGATGGTGGCAAAATCATCTTTTCTAAAGCCCACTTAAAAAGTGGCAAAATCGCATTTTAGCCTACTTGGGAGTAGCAAACCATTTTCAAAACAAACATGAAATGTTTTGTTCCAATTAGGCGGATTTTGGTCTATACTTGTTTCTTTGTCGCATAACATAGTAAATCTAAGCTAATAAGAATAAGAGCGCATAATGTTTTCAAAACAAGATATCATGGTTAGTAGAGGCCGATCTTTGATCGGGCGACGAGTGTTCATAAATGACCTTCAATCGTACCCAAGTTCAGCCGAGCAGCTTTGGTGATGGCGGACCGTGGCCTTAGGCAAGCAGTCGGGGTTTCTAAATTCCCCAAAATAAATATTTAGGTGGCGACTCATGTCTGGCTTAGCGATCCATGTTTGGCACTTCTTTACAAAATCATTTCTTAAAAGCGATTTGCGGTTTGGACTCTTTAGTTGATTTAGAACAAGTGCGATTTATCACGAGTCTGAGCATTTGGCCTTAGTAGAATCGTAGACCCTGAGAATGAGCAGAATGGGTTCATTCTCGGGGGCGTTAGGGGGCGTCTACAACTCTCCATACACTTGCTTCAATAAAATAAGAAACATAAAACATCAACAATATAATTTACTTCTAAAGAATTATATGGATTTTAACTCATTCAATCACAATTACTTGTGAGTCAAGAACTTTATTTAAGTAATCATTAATTGTAATCCAACGATCATTATTGAGTTTTTAATTAAAATATGAGTTAAAATAATTATTATGTTTTGGATTTTTAGCTTTTTAAGAAAAAAAAAAAGCTTAAAACACATAAAAAATGTTGGTTTGTTTTGACATAAAATAATTTTTTAAATAATTACATATTTTTTTATTATTTGGTTAAATTAAAACTAAGTAAAATATTTTGTCATAGTCTCTAAAATAACTCATCATTACAAATTTTGTAAGTCAATTTTTAAGAAGTTTACTTCCTACCTTTGTAACACAGTGATCTTTAGGCAAATTACACTTCATATCACTTTTTTCCCATTGAACTTAAAATTATAACACTCCCCCTTCCCCTCCTCCTCCTTTCTTATATATATATTTTTTTCTTTTCAATTTGGAGTTTAATATTCAAGTCTAATCAACTTAAAATTTTAATTTTTTCAAAAGTGGCGAGGGGTCATGTCTAGCAATCATAATATTTTTTGGAATCTTAATATCTTAATTTTGATTTTATAGTATATTTCAAATTTTTTTACAGTTTTCATAAATAAATCAATTTTTCTGAATATATTTAGCCTACGTGTTGATTCAGGTAGGAGAAGTTAAATTAATTATAAAGACATTATTTAAAATTTTATCAATCAATTTAAATTTGATTGGTTCATGATAATTTTGAAACTTCTCAAAATTTAAGAATAAATTATTATTTAATATGAATAAACTTAAGCAAAAGTCCCAATTCTTGCTATAATTTTTGCTTCAATCGAAAGATTATTTTTTAGAAATATCTTCAATTTATAACATGAGTTTATAAACTAAATTGTGAAGGTTTAACTGATTGTAAGAAAATTATATAAAATCAATGATTAAATGACACATGAGTTTTTTATATTTTTATAAACTCAAAAAATTGAAAACATTGTCTCGTCTATGCATAATATTTTTTCGAATAATATTTTATTTCTAAAAAATTAAGGGTGATGCACCAATGAATTCTAAATAGTGATCTTATGAACTGTTTGATCATTTTTTTATTATTTTATTATTTATTGACCCAATGGTCTAATTCTAGTATAAATTACATAACGCCAAGTATAAATGCACATGTTTTATGTTGAGAGCAAATGTAGATTTCCTCATAATGTTGAAATTATTAAACGTAACACTTCAAAAAAAACTTCTTAATGTGTCATTAAAAGCCCTATACAAATATTGACACGAAACCATTCAAAGGGGCACCCATAACTTTCAAATGTGTCTTACTATTTTCATATGGCAGCAATATTGATGATAATCTATTTTCAAAATTCATAAAGGCTCTAGAACTTGACTTTCATGACAATGCCAATGAACTGAAAATCAGTTTTTTGTATTTTTAATCCCAAAACTAAAAGATATCTACAAGGTCTAGTACAATTAGAAAGTTTGTCACAAGAAAAATTATAAATTGCCTTAAAGATTGTTTTAATAACATAGAGCATGAGACTCTCAATCAAAACCATTCACTAGGTGTAAGATTCTTAAAAAATAAAAAATAAAAGACTAATAATGTACCATGTGTTCCATATATCAATGAAACAACTTGCAACAACAAATAATGAATGGTCATTCTAACAATTAGATTAGGTAGTACATAATTAACTAAAGCAATTGAGGATATAACCGTGATGTAGGACTAGTGTGGTGAACACTCTTCTAATAGTAGTGAGCCCAAAACTAACATGTTGGAAGGCTATTATGCTAATTTGTAATTGGTTTTCATGGTTGAAACCGTTACCAAAAAAATAAGGAGTTAAAGATTTGTATGGGGTAACAAAAGGTTAGATTTAGAGAATCCAAACACAATGTCTTAGGGGCTATTTGGGGGTTATTTTGGACAACATGAACAATAACTTAGCTAGTTTAGTTTTTTTGCAATCTACAATATTGGGTTAAGCAAATATGATCCTTCATGCTTCAATAGGGGCTAATATAGATCTAGATTAATAGTTTTAAAGGCTAAAAGTGCAAAAATAAATGAATAAAAGAAAAGAAAAGAAAGAAGGAAAAGTCTAGAAAATTGACATGCAAATTGCATATGTTATCTCAAATTTTGATTCTATTCGGATTTTGATTTGATTATTATGTGTTAGTTAATCCGGATTTTTTAGATAGGAGTTAATATTTTTTAAATTAATTTTTATATATTTTTTAATGTCCTTCTCAATTAATATTATGGTAAATCTATTTAATTTTTCTTCTAACATAATTGCTCTCAATAATAATTTTAACAATTTTAATTTTGAAAATTTCATTTCAACAAGAGCAACTGTTAAAGTATTGTCAAAATACATTATAAGCGATGCAAACATTATAAGCTTCTATTTGAAGTCATATGTCCCAACTTATTTTGAATACTTTTGCATAATTGGGTGATGTATATCTATTGGGCTTATGCTAGTATTGACATCTCTGTTGTTGGGTATTTTTTATCGAATTTGGAATGAAATGGGGAGAAATAGATTTCAATCACTTGTTTGAATTACCAAATAAGAGAGAAATGAGAATAAATACCTATTTTGAATCTCTAGAGTAGACAGATTGGGAGAGAAATGAAACTAACTAAATACTATTTTGTTTGTAATACTAAAACTAGTCTTTTAGATATAGAATAAACTAGATTTTATTTTTGACCGAATTATTTGGATGAGGCCTGCCATTCAATGAAACATACTAATAATGATAATTTATCATAAGGATAATTTTATAATTTACTAATATAAATTTTTTTTGGATTCACGTTACAAAATTTACTAAAAAGAGTAATGTTATTAAATTATTTACATTACAAAATTCATTTGAATAACTCACATTACAAAATTTAAATTAGTTTTGTAGATTCTTAAAAAGGGTAATGTTATGGTGATCATGATTTACTAAAATGGAACTAATTATTATCTTACAGATAGATAGATACATATTGCTATAGATATAATAGATAGTTTTTTTAATTAAATATGAATCAAATTCCATGTTTAACTCAGCATTTGAAGATTTTTTTTTTTTTTTAATTCCAAATTTGATATGGCTTAGATACTGTTACAATTTTACTTATTATTAGTTCAATGTTCCAAATTTGAATTCACAGAACCCTAGCACTAACCCAATTCTGTTTTCCCATGACATACAAAAAATGAATATATAACATAAAATTGAACAGGTTAACACTCGATAAGCTTAATCAAACACAATGCTAGAGACTTTTACAAACTTGAATCCATTTGTACCAAACAAACACAGAATCCATGTCCCAAACAAACACAGAATCCATTTGTACCAAACAAACTTGAACATCAAGTTGATAGTTTGTTCAATCAATAATAAGATTAAGAAAAGATTATAGAACTAAATATATATTTATATATAAAAGAAAATTAGTAAGAGATTATATATTTAAAAAATACGTCTATTATAAAAACAATTATTAATTGAACACACAATCAAGTTGTGTTTGAGAAAGACTAACTCTTCAATTTAAAAAGAATAAATAATTAAAAAATAGGAGTCAAGTCTTGGTTTTCAACCCATAAGATCAAAGAATGTATTCTGCCTCCATCTGTATAAAATATGTAAGATTAACATATTATACATCAAGAAAAACAAAAATGTATCTATACACATTGTACATAATCATACTAACACAGAGTACTTCTTCTTATCTTTTGTAAACAAATCCCCACTGTATATCTACTATAATGTATAATGGTATGGAATGATATATCATAGAATGTGAAACATTACTTCAAGACCACTAAATAAGAAAGGATGGAATGCAATTATAGTAGTTAAAATATGAGTTTTGTACTATTTTGATGTTTTAAGTTTTAATTTTATCAATTTTATCTCGTAATATTTTCAAGTTCAATCAAATGAATTGGTCTAATATCAAACAAGCAGTTTAAGTTATTAACAGAATGATACTAAATTGCATATTCACACATATTTTTCATTTATTTTAATTAGGATATATATATCCGCTTTTCAAATAAAAATATAATAGATTATCAAACGGTAGAAAGTTGTGATAAGATGAGAGTTGAGACAAGGAAAACACTTTTTGTTTTTATCCTACCCTAAAACAATTGCATTCCCAATATTTCGAAGTAGAATTATATGAAGATAATTATAGTAGACCCATGGTTGACCCAATATTAAGCAATCGATTATTTAATGATGTCTTTGGAAAATTAGCGCCACAAAAGTAATAGTCAAACGCAAATGCTAACAACTATCATTGCCATTGGGATATTAATATTTTAGGATAAAAATTCTCTTGAAAATAGACAAAAGGATTAAAACATATATTAATTTTAATAAAATACATTAAATTCAATGAAAATAGCATTTCTTGATCCCTATGGGTGCTTTTTACCAACACTCATTTACATATGGACCGGGTTTTTTTTTAATTCAAATATAAACTTGAGAAAATTTGAGTGGATATCGCCGATAATCTAAACTATTCTTTTTATAAAACTTTTGTTTATATAATTCATGAAAAATTAAGTCAATCCGATGATTGTAGTTTTTCATTTTATTGTATTTATCTTTAAAAATGGATGTTCTATTTTTAAAATATAATTGCAATCCATTTTTTCGCAACAAATACAATAAAAGAAAAATAATATGATTATCGGATCGACCTAATTTTATCCATGAATGATATATGAGGGTCCTCCAAAATAAAAGGCTTGAATTATCGAAATAAGACATGTGATGGTTCTCACCACCTCCTCAAGTTCTCTTAAGTTCAGTGAAATTGAGAAAAGCTCACCCTTATATATAAAGGCAATCATGTTCACATTCTATTTTTAGTGAAAAGGTTATTTAATGGCCTTGAAGTAATGTTTCATACCATTAAACATGTATAACAAGCTATGATATATGGAATGATATAGTGAACATATTTGTTTTGCCAAATTTTTTGGGTTAAATGTATGTTATAAGATGTATATGATGCATATTATTATCAAACCCACAACATTAATATGTTTGTACATAACATCTGGACAAGATTGCATTGAATACTTATTATTGATAACAATATTATAATTATACGGTTTCTTCCCAAAATACATATTAGGAAAGTTTGCATGAATATTTAAATGTAGTTTTTAAATTTGACTTGGCAAGTTATTCGAGAAATTACGAGATGAATTATTTTTCTATTAGTAAATAAATATAGTGCTCTTCTCTATAGTTTTGTTGATTTTGTTATCAAAAACATTTATATTTACTACAAATGTGAAAATATATTTACATCTAATATGACAGATAGCTTTGTTCATATTGCTATTAATTTGCGAATAAATTTGCAAAGAAAAAAATAGAAGATAAATATATTAATATAAAATATAACTATATTTCACTTTTTAAATTCATAAACCAAACATAATTTTAAAAATATTTTTATTGAAACTATACCACGACTCCGTGCATAGGGGGCCGACTAATAGATATAAAGTAAAAGAAAGTGACAAATATCTTTTTGGGTTTATCCATAATTTTATTTGCAATAAAAAAAGTTTAATTTATCTATGTCTCCTACGGTTTTGGGACATGGATTCTGACTACATCGAACTATCTACACAGAATTTGAATTCACAAACAAACACAGAGATTGGTGCAACTCATAATTAATCAAAATTTGAATTCACAGACAAACATAAATGCATATAATAACCAAAATTTGAATTCATAAAACCTTAGCCCAAATTTATGAATTCAAATTCAATTCAAAACCTTAGAATTGGGTTAGGGCCAGTATAATATTAAATGAATTTATATCTTTATCATGATTTTTCTCAATTGGTAGAGAGTGGCCTTAGAAGTTTTTCAATCTTTAGCCAACAATATGGGGTTTTGGTTAATACATTTTTAATTTTGTTTGAATTTAAAATGGAAAAATACTATAAGTAAAATAAAAGAGGAATCAAAGTAAAATTTAAAATCAATTATAAAGACTATCAGTGAAATATATTCATTATATTATTGGTCTTTATAATTTGTTTTAAATATTATTTTGATTTTTCTAATTTTGTACTTAATTTTTTCTGTTTCAATTGTTAACAACATTTGATGGAGGGACCACCTTGTAACAAAATTTAAAACATAAAGACCAAAATGTTCAAATTAAAATTACGATAACTGAAATGACACTTCACTTAAATTACAAAGACCAATGATTTAATTTACAATTTCATTAATTTTTTTTTCTCTTTGTAAGAGATAATTGGACAAGTATTCTAACATGAATAATGTAGAGTAGTACTCTAAAACACTAAATAATGGAAAATTTAAAATAAAAAACAAATGGTTTAGATTATTATAATGAAACTCAGAATGCACTCCATGTGTTCAAACAATACTCTTCAATTCAGATCAAGGACTAAATTTTTATTTTTATTATTTTTGTGAAGATTTATCTAATAATCATAAAAATAAAAATAAAATAAAAAAATCTTTTTTCACAATAGAATTGACTTGATTTTGTTATTTTCGCTTTTATTTTCTTGTCTTCGGTTGCAAGTTCATTGCTTGCCAACCGTAGCCTTGGATCTTCGTGGAATCAAGATAGGAAAGTGGTAATGTTTAGTGGATAAAATTATTGGTAGTTTTTGTATTTTGTCTCATATATTATTTTGATTCATAAATTTTAATTGATTTGATGTAAAATTTTATATTAATTTGATTCAATTAATAACGTCAATTAGTGTTTTTGAAGTAAAATCGCTAATCATATGACTGAGATTGACTCACTTAGTTAAGAAAGTGACAAATATCATTTTGGGTTTATCCATAATTTTATTTGCAATAAAAAAGTTTAATTTATTGTATCTCCTACGGTTTTGGGACATGGATTCTATCTACATCGGCCAATCTACACAGAATTTGAATTCACAAACAAACACAGAGATTGGTGCAACTCATAATTAATCAAAATTTGAATTCACAAACAAACATTATTGCATATAATAACCAAAATTTGATTTCACAAAACCCTAGCCCTAATTTGTGAATTCAAATTAAATTCAAAACCCTAGAATTGGGTTAGGGCTAGGGCTAGGGCTAGGGTTCAATCTGTGAATTCAAAATCACAATTTCAATTCATAGAACCCTATTCTACCCACATTGGTATCAATTTGAATTCACAAAACAATTTGAATTCATAAAACTATTCCATCTTTCAAACTGTATTCAAACTATTCAAATTGTATTCAAACTATTCCAAACTTCCTCAACTTGAATTCACAAAACCCCCAATTTGAATTCACAAAACCCCACATTGTTATGCACCCACATTTACATTTTTACAAACAAAATCAACATAAATAAAATTTAAACTGAGAGAGAGAGAGAGAGAGTGCACATACAAGAGAAAGAGAGAGCAGAGAGTGATCCACGAAGAGAGAGAGAGGGAGCAGAGATCAACAGAGAGAGGGAGAATTGGTTCGGGCTGTGGGGTAAAAAAACAAAAGTGTTTAAAAAGCGAGTTGCAAATGAGGGTATTATATGACTTTCTGTTAAAAGCGTGGTTACGAATCACGCTTTCTTTTAAAAATAAATTTTCTTGCGCTTTTTTTAAAAGCGTGGATAGAAATAGCGCTTAAACCTGAAAACGCTTTAGTCGTGTTTTCTAACCACGTTTTTAGGATGTTCTTTATTTTGTCCGTCTGAACCAGAAACATGCTGAAAGCGTGTTTTGTAAACACGCTTCAACTTATTCTGAAAAATTCGGTCAAACTAAGCATTAGTTTGGAAAATAACTTAATACTTAGGCCTAGTTTGGGAAAAATCTCGTCATTTTTAGTGTCAAAGACTTATTTTCAAAATAAAATTAGAGTAATGCTAGAGACTCCAAATATTCTACTAAAAGTTTTACCAAATGTCTCACATGGGTGTGGGACCCACACAATGTGGGTCCCATGTGGTCCCACACGCATGTGAGACATTTAGTAAAACTTTTAGTAGAATTTTTGGGACCTCTAGTATTTTTGATAAAATTATACTTTACAAATTTTCTTGGGCAACCAAAAGGGCATGTAAAAAATAAAAAATAAAAATTCCGTTACTTTTTTCTTTTTTTTTTCCTCATCTCTTTTTATCTTCGTTATCTCTCTCTTCTAAGCCTACTGCCACCAACCAGTGGATACGGCAATGTGGCGGTGAACACCAAGCAGATTCACTATAGTGGGTTGTCTTCTCTCTTGAAATAAATATAGTGCAGAAAGTGATTGAAGTTAATCCTTGAAATAGAGCGGAGTTATTGAAGTACATGCTTTGGCTACGATAATTCAAGATGATTATTTTATATTGCATCTGTTAAAAGGTAAATCAATGACGTGAACCCACTTCATTTTCTCTTAATATGTTTGGGCAAGATATGAAGCTATCGTCTTATTCTATAATCATTCTTCTAAATTTCATATATGTTTATATGGATATCATTGCTCCAAATGGTAATTCGACAGCAAACAAAAAACCAACTGAATAACCCTCGAATTACAAACCAATTGGGAGGCACATAATAGAATTGATAAAAGACATAGTTAAAGTGGCATTTTTGTTGTGATAATGCTCTTTGCAGAGAAGACAATTAAAGGGGCATTTCGTTGAATACATGGTGTGTGAAAGTGGAGAAGAGAGAGAACAGATAAGGAAGAGAGAAATAAGAATAAAGAGAAGAAGGAACCACCAGCAGCTCCCGTAGCCCCACATCCTATGTGACCAACACTGCGATTCTCTTGCATGGCCGGGATTTGGGAAGGGAGAGAAAGCTGAGGCGGCAAAGTTGGGGGCATTACCTGATGAAAGTTCGCAACATTGTCCTTGATGGTTGTGCGAAGATGATATAGGATCCAGATAATTGCCAATAATGGAGCCACTGATTTTGTTAATGCTAGGCAGCATTTTCTCTTCCCCAGAACTTGCATTCCCCTCCAACTTGAATCTGACATGTCGAGTCGCAGTCTTAACACTGTTGATAGACACCATTTCATCACCTGGCGACTTCTTCAGAATCGACTTTAGGGGACACTTGGGTGCAGAGGCAACTGCTGAATTGCTCTAGTCTTTGGTTCAAGAGATCCTTCCGCAAGCGCTTGCTTGACTCACCTGATTCAGGCAACTCTGGGGCTGAAACATTTAAAACTTAAAGCAAGGTAATTTACCTTGATGTTGCCAAGGAAAGTTCTGTTGAGGACTGCGTGATTATACGCTGCCTCAGCACTAGACTTGTTCTTAAAAACAACCTTGGCAGTTGATGAATTCTGAAACACACGAGTGGCTGACTCAGAAAGATGTCCAAAGCGCATTTAATTTCGCTTTTAGTTCTGGCACTGATGGCAGTTTTGAATGAAGTGGAACTTCATCATCAACATTGCTGGTTCAGAAGGCCCCTCAAGTATTTCTGGCTTTGTGGACACTGATGAACCCACCATTTTTTCATCTCCTTGAATTTTCAAATGCTTCTGGCTGCCTTCTTTTCTGCAGCCAATGAACTTAACTTCCTGTATTTTTTTGGTCTCTTCTTGGACTTCTCTTTCTGTTTACTATCGGATTGTCTTTTGCTGCTAGGCTTCGCTGGATCATCCGGTCTGAATGGCTTTTTCAATGGTTTTAGAGCAGAAGGTTGGTCCTTCACTTTCTCAATGTGGGGGGTCTCAACAAATAAACCAGTTGGTCCTTCAAGTTGCGCAAGTATTGGATGCTCATCCGTAGTAATAACAAGTATTTGAGTTCTTGGAGGAACTCTCTGCCAGTTTAACTGACTTGGCCACCAGAGAACTTAGTATGTTAAAAGACTTGAAGGTTAGTTTTTGCTTAGTCTATATCTTGTTATGCCAAAGTGTGTTTTATGTCTTTATAGTCTGCATTTTCTGGTACATCAGAAAAAAGAGGAAGGAGATTTTCCTTTTGGAATTGAGGATCTGTTGTACTACGTGGACAGAATTGAGGAACAACAATTTAATCTGGACCTTGGAGCTCTTAAACAATACTTTCCGTTCAATTTGGTCATGTCAGGGATCTTGAAAATATGCCAAGACCTTTTTGGTAATTACATGATGTTTCCATTGCTTGACTTCAGTATTTTGCTTGGCTAATTCATCTACGAAGCTCTCTTCCTTTGCTTCATGCAGGTTTAAGATTTGAAGAAATTGCAGATGCTGAGGTTTGGCACTCTGATGTTCACCTTTATTCAGTCTATGACTTATCTTCTAGTGAACTTTTGGGCTATTTCTACCTTGATATGTTCTCCAGGTTCATTTATTACTCATGGTTTTATTAATTCTAGTGGACATCAATTTATGGGTGGTTCACATATATGATTTAGAATGAAATGAACTTACGTTGTATCTTCAAACAGGGAGGGAAAATATGGTCACACCTGTGTTGTGGCTCTTCAGAATGGTTCTTTTGTCAATGGTGCACGAAAGGTGATTGTAATACGCTATTAACTTTGAGTTTTCTAAACTTATTGTTGTTGTGATGTTGAACTCAAATTTTGGGTACCTGCAAAGCATTTTATTTTGGGATACATTCTATTTTGTTTAGTAGGGACAGGATCAAATGCACAAAGCATGTTTGATTAGCATGGTAGAATTACATTTTTTTAAGCTTTCAATAGAAAAAAGGCAAAAATTTCTGTTGCTGGATGTATATCTGCTTTGTGTTGGATTCCCTTACCACCATGAGAGTTTGTTTTGTACGTGAAAATTCTTCTCAAGGTTCAGTCGGGTGCCATTATGTCTCTAGTAATATAGG
Organism: Camellia lanceoleosa; assembly: GCA_025200525.1. Lineage (NCBI taxonomy): Eukaryota > Viridiplantae > Streptophyta > Magnoliopsida > Ericales > Theaceae > Camellia > Camellia lanceoleosa. The sequence goes on from CM045766.1 coordinate 178,864,140, forward strand.
TGTTGGTTGTTTCGATATAAATGTTATACATGGTTGGGCAGTAGAAGACATAGTCCACAACTTCTCATATATGTTAAAAGTATCGTAAGCTGATCATAATTTTAATATGTCTTACTGATTTATCCTCAATTTCTATATGTAGATTCCTGTGGCATTACTTCTCAGCTTCAAAAGGAGTTGGTCATACTGGGTTGTTCTGAAGTGGTTAATCTTTTCCATGAATTTGGCCATGTGGTATGTCGATATCTGCCTTTTGAATGGTTTCTGTGGAATCAAACTCAAAATTCTATTTGAAGATTTATAGTGTGTGTGCATCATAATTGACTTAAATTGTGTTTGAAGATTCATGGAGGGTGAAGAAATGAGAATTCTGAACTTGTTTGATTGTGTTTTTGTTTTTTAGTTTTTTGAAAAATCACATTTATTTAGTTGAGTTTTTAAATGTGTTTTCTGAAAACATTCAAAACTTAATTTTATGAAGAAGAAAAAATAAAAAGCACTTACTATTTTTATAGCATTTAGCAGCCCTCTATACACAGACTTTTCTCGTCATCTAACCGTTACGTATAGTAACTGAAATCTATTCAATATAGCAACTGAAATTGGTTATGTCAGCAAATTTTGACCTCTAAATTACACTTATTCCTAAATATTCCGTCATCTAACTGTTACAGATAGTAACTAAAATTGGTAATGTCAGCAAATTTTGACCCCTAAATTCCTCTTATTCTTAAATATTCCACCTCATTCCTACAACCAAGCGCTCCACTACCCGCCTATTCTTCTCTCTACTCTGTTCCTTCACCCCTCTTCACACAACAAAAGCAGAGCACCACCTATTCTCTTCTCCTTCCAAAATCTCTCTCTCTCTCTCTCTATACATACATACATACACACATATACAGACATAATAGACCCATCATCAACTTCATCAATTCATAGACAAACCATTAACAAACCCATGACAAACCCAATTCATAAAAGGGAAAACAGAATTGAATTCACCCTCCTCTCACAGTGATTCTCTCTTTATCAATCTTCCCAACACTCTCACTCACTCACTAACCCTCCCTTGAAATTATGCACATTACCTGTTCGAAAAAATGAAAGCATGGAGAAATTAGAAGGGAAAACACAGGGGAATGATAACGGGATAGATAGATAGTTGAGGAGCTGCATAGAAGTAGCAACAACCTAGAGAAATTACTATATTATATAATAATCATTGATTGAATTGAAAATTAGGGTTGTTTCTGGATTAGATTCAGGTAAACAGTTATGTGTATCTTGGTGTATGCTTTTGTCATGGGAATAATACTACCACCCACCCTTATCATTCAAAATCGTCATTTTATTATTCAGATTTATTCTATATATGCATATCGAGTAATATTACAAATCCACCTTTATTAATCCAAAAATTAATCTCTACTACACAATCATTTATCTAAAAAAATTTGAGTGAATAAGTTTGGGTTAACAGAGTTTCCTATGAACCCTACACTACATAAATTTAATCCCCACCAAACAATCATTCACTCAAAAAATTCTGGGAGATACATCTGGGTCAATAGAGTTTTCCTTATCATGGATATGGATAGTTTGTATATATGTATGTAGGGAAAGACTGTGGTACACACTCTCTCGTATATGGTATCATATGTACTTTATAACTGTAGAAAAAAAATGGCATAACTCTATAATTTTTGAGTCATAACTAAAAAAAAAAAGTCATTACTACATATAAAAAAAAATCATAATCAAATATCTAAAAATAATGTCATAACTAAAGAAAAAAATGACGTAGCTAATAGTGCATATAGTATAGAATGTGTATAATAGAATTCTCCTATATGTGTGCATTTTTTAAACCTATTTTTATCCTACCAATTGTTCTTTAAATTGTCTCATCCTAAAATTTAAAAAATAAATAAATAATTGTAATTTGTTTGGTTGCATTTCATTTTTTTTCAAATATTTAAAATTCTTAACAAAAATTAATATTAGAAATATATTTAAAAAAATTTATTTTTATAAAAAAATAATTAAAAAATCATATAATATAAGTTTTGGTAGTTAAATCAATCCTTGTGAATGCATATATTGTGCATTGAATTATGAATTTAAAAAAAAATACTATGAACATAAAAGAAAGTAAAAGAGAAATATAAATAAAATATAAATTATTTTTTAAATTCCTTTTATTTCTAACAACTTAAACTAAATTACACTAAAATCTAAACATGTTAAAAGGAATTTCATAAATCGCATTGAAGATTACAAAACGCGATTTCGTTGCACCTTTTAAAATGAGTTTAGCTTGTATATAGTCCATTAACTGTGGTCTATTTTGAGAAGTAGGTTAAAAATTGACTTTTAATTTTTTAAAAACGTATAAAAAAGTAAAAAAGTGACGTGACAAAAAAATAATAATAAAATAGTTGATTTTTTACCGTGTTTTCAAAATAAGCCTATATTGCATGATACAGTTTGATTTTGTGAGATTCATGGCAAATTTTATTCTAATAATTTAAAGTTGATCTCATTAGTTCTTGTTATTAAACAGGGTCATATAATTTTATTATAATTATTAACAAAAAGTAAACAAATGATTTTAAAACGTATAATTACTATCAAACTATTTTTAAAAATATAACAAAAGCATGGGTACATAAATAGAAATGAGTCCCTCAAAACTGATTGGATGACTGCAAAAACACTTCCTTTGTAAAAATCATGGTTGCAGGCTTGCAGAGGGGATCACAAAAAATACCATTGAGGACACGGGTCATTCTATACGGGCGAGCACTGTACAAGGCCGAGGTGAGGTGGCGTGTGTACTCTCGCTTCCCATTAGTAGTAAGTCGAGCAAAGCAGAGCACGCCCCTTTCCATTGCTTCTCTCTCTCTCTAAATGTAAATATATGTATATATACACACACATAAATCTTAGGGTTTAAGCAAGCTGAATGCAGAGCAAAGAATGTGTGTGGTTTCATTAAAGAACCGTGTTAGGAGGTATGTGCTCTCTCTCTCTGTCTCTGTGTTTCCTATTGCAAGTTCGTGTTTAAACTAAGAGATTCTTGAAACTTTCATTATTTCATTTGCATATTGGGATTGCTTTCTTAATTGATTTTTTTGGGTTTTAAGATGTAGAAATCAATGCAATATTTGATTCCAAATCAAGAAAAGTTATTTGAGAATGCCAACTTGTTGTTTGCCTACATTTTGGTAGTAGTTATGTGGGTTTTTGAAAACTTGGCAAAATTAAGGGTATAGGGTTTTGCTTTAGAAGCATAATGAGGATGCAATGCGCTTTAACTTTGTCAATTATGTACACATTTATGATGGGTTTTAAATTTAGAGACACCTTCTTGTGATGGATGATGATCCTCCTGAATTGATTAGAGGTTTACCGATTTCTAATTTAATAGGTGTTAGCCCTTGTCTGATGTTCTTGTTTTGAACATTGCTTTTCATTTCCTTCGATTCTTTAAAAAAAAAAAAAGACATCGGTCTAAGAACACTAGACATTGTCGAGAACTCATTCAATCGATAGGTATAATAGAGTTAAAATTGAGGGCCAGGGATGATAGGTTTTGTGCTGCCAGACATGGTAATTTAGATGTTGAAAATATCAATGTAAGAATGCTAAGAAAATGGAAGGTAAAAATTCTATAATTGGGATTAAAAAAGTTTAGTAACTGGGGGCAGAAACAGAATTGTTGCTAAAAGCACTAAGATGGTACATTTAATGGTAGTGAGTTTGGTGACAGGAAGCTATGAAGATGCTTTAATTGAAATGCTTGATTCATTGAAAAAAAGAAATATTGAAAACTACTTGTAATACAAGGAGTGAAGGTGAATTTTTAGATAGAATTAGAAATTTGACTATGCCAAAATCAATGATGCTGCACTTTGATGCCGTGCAATGCACGATCCTTTGCTGCAACTAACACAGCTTGAATGCACATGGCCACAATATGCGATGCATTAAATTGAAATCTGTGTACAATTAAGGATATAGCTTGTGTTATAGTTTGAAAAATATTGGTTCTCATTTTTAGTGATCTTCCAAAATATTAACATTGCTCAAAAATAAGTTTTTGTTACTTATATATGGTATATAATTACTTGTGTCATGAATTAAAAAATATATATATATACATATAAATAATTACTTGTGCAATTACATTGTGCTGCAAATACATCAAAGCATCCTATAAAATATTATTATATTTATTAGATTGTAAGCTTTGAAATTATCCAATATTCTGGCACAATTGCATGTACCAAATTACAATTCACAATATTCCTATGTTGACATGTGTCTTCCTCTGCAGGCAGCAGTGGTTATGGCTGAACTGGTATTGTTAGTAGCACCACCAAAGCACCCATGTCTACATCACCACTGACAGAACAGGTTCCCATAGACAAAGACATGTGACACGACACAAACAAGCTAACAAAACACATTTTTTAAGGTTTAAAGGAGGATGGATTAATAAGTATAAATTAATATTGTTTTTTTTTATCATTAGATTCTAAGTAACTTTGTTCAAACTTTGTATTGTATTTCATGTATGTCTAAGCAATGGATATGTGTCTCCCAACTACCCAAAGCATATCCAAGTCTGATTTTTAATGTTAATTTTATTTTTTAATAATAAGAGAACTTGTTGTGCATGTGTCCGTTATGTTTATGAAGTGTCCTACAAATTAGTAAATTAATGGTAGCTTGAAGGGAGTTGTAGGAGGTAAATTAATTGTTTGGGAGTTTTATAGTCAAAATGGGATAAGGAAAGTAAGAATTTGTTACAACATATATGTAGTTAAATGGGCGTGTACAATAGACTTAAGTGCTTTTGATGGTAGGGTTAACGCTTGTAGACATTGTAATTCGGTTGTCAAAAATGTCAAATCAATGAATGTTCAATGTAAGGAATTTAGGGTATATGATGCTTTTGCTTGGTAAGAAAAAGAAATGTATGGATTTTATAATCAAACCTAAGGAGTCGGCAATTTAAGGCAACACATTTACTATATAACCATTAAGATGACACATTTGATGGTCGTAAACGAAACAAGAAGCTGCAATTCTTTCTAGGTTGATAAAGGTATTATAGAGGAGTTAGAGACGGAGACGTCAATTTAAATTTTGATTTTTTGGATTCTATAATCAAATCTAAGGAGTTGCAATTGGTAGTATCGATAGATTTGTTGCTAAAGGCACTAAAGTGGGACCACAATGGAAAAGGAAGTTGTGATTTCTTTCGAGGATGATCAAAAGAAATGGAGAAGCAAAAGGCACATGGCAATTTGGATTTTGTTTTTTTTTTATTGTACATTGGATGAAGGCGTTACACTTGAAATGCTTGATGGATTGAAAGAAAGAAAATAGAAAGATTTGGGGTATGGTTATGAGGTGGGAGATATGCTTTGGGAAAAATCGAGTCACATTTGTAATGGCCGAGGAAAATATTTGATGAAACTTTAGCTTCTTCATCAGCCTGTAATATGAAGGAAGGAGGTCGTGTGTTGGTTGCATTTTATGGCGATAGCACTTGTGAATGGTTTGAACTAGTAAAACTCATTCCTTTTGATATTCACTATACAAAGAAATCAAAGCAGGCTAACACTCATACATTTTTAATTGTTGTTAGGGAGGTTAGGATGAGGTGAACGGGAGAGTTGCACTTGTCTTGACTTCTTGTTGTGGAACCTTAACAAATTTCGGTCTACAAGTGTTCTTTGAAGTGGATGTGAGTGGGCTTGAACCTAGCAGTGTGTATTCAGTGAAACAGATAGGAAGGGCTAGAGATGGTTTCGAAAAACTTTTTATGATATGAGATGAGAGAGTATTAAATAGAAATTTGACTATACAAAAATTAGTGACGTTGCACAATTGATGCACTTGCCATGCACACTTTATTACTATTTGCTAAAACTAGCATTGCAACTTACACATCATGAATGCACACAACACATTCACGATTATAATGCATAACTTTAGAAGAAGGCAGAGAGAGAGACATCAATTTTGATTTTGTTTTACATAGGATGAAGGCACCACTCTTGAAATGCTTGATGCATTGAAAGAACAAAAATTGTTCAACATAAGAAATTGTTTAGTGTAAAATAGTATGTGATAGTTTGTTTATCAAAAATGTCAAATCAATGAATGTTTAGTGTAAGAAATTTAGGATCTGTGATGATATTAATTCCACAGGAATTGGTAAGAAAAGGAAGGTAGGGATACTATAATCAAATCTATGGAGTTGACAATTAGATTTGTAGCTAAGATGGCACATTTGATGGCATAATGGAAATGGAATTTGTGATTTCTTCAATGGTGATCAAGGGAAATGGAGAAGCTAGATGACAATTGGGATTTTGATTTAGATTCTACATTGGATGAAGGCATCAATTGAAATGCTTGATGCATTGAAGAAAAAAAAATTGAAAATTTTGGGATATGGACATGAGTTGGGAGATATGGTTTGGGGAAAGGTCAAATAACATTTTTGGTGGCTATGGAAAATATTTGATGAAGCTTTAGCTTCTCCATCAATATATAATACGAAGGAAGAGGGTCATGTGTTCGTCGCATTTTATGGTTTGAACCAATTAGATTCATTCCTTTTGACCTTCACTATACAAAGAAATCGAAGCAAACTAATAATTAGACATTTTTTACTATTGTTGGAGGTCAGGGATGAGGTAAACCAGTGAGTTGCAATTGGCTTGACTTCTTGTTGGCAGAACACTAACAAATTTTGCCTTACAAGTGTTCTTTGAAGTGGATGTGAGTGGGCTTGAACTTGACGGTGTATATTCAGTGAAGCAGATTGAAAGTGCTAGAGATGGTTTCTAAAAACTTTTAGCGATACAAGGCTAGAAAGTGGAGTATTACAAAGAACTTTGACTTTGCAAAAATTAGTGATGTTGCCCATTTGATGCATGTGCTACGCACGCTCTATTGATATTTGCTACAAATAGTATTGTAACTAACATAGCATGAATGCATATAATACATTCATAATTATAATGCATAGTTACGTTTCACATTGGATAAAAGCAAAGACTGAGACATCAATTTGGATTTTGATGTTTTGGATTCTACATTGGATGAAGGCCCCATGCTTGAAATGCTTGATGCATTGAAAGAAGGAAAATTGTTGTGCAAGAAATTTAGGAAATTGTTCAGTGTAAAATTTTACACGGTAAGTAATTGTTCAATGTAAAATTGTATATGGTAATTCGGCTATCAAAAATTTCAAATCAATGAATTGTTGTTGTAAAAAATTTAGGATTTGTGAGGATATTAATTCCAGAGGAATTGGTAAGAAAAGGAAGGTATGAATTCTATAATCAAATTTAAGGAGTTGGCAATTGTGGGCATCAAATACATTTGTTGTTAGAAGCACTAAGATGGCACATTTGATGGCCGCGACAGAAAACAAAGTTGTGATTTCTTCAATAGTGATCAAGGGAAATGGAAATGTAAGAGGCATGTAGCAATTTGGATTTCAATTTTTTTGATTCTACATTGTTTGAGCTGATTGAAGAGCTTCACTTGGCTTGACTTGTTGTTGTTGGAACCTTAATAAATTTCATCCTACTGACGTTCGTTGAAGTGGATGTGAGTAGGGTTACAAACGAGCCGAGCCGAGCTTTAGTGTGTTTGGGCTTGTTTATTAAGATTTTAACGAGCTCCAGCTAGAGCTCAATGAAAATTTTATGAACCGAGCTTGAGCCGAGTTGGCTCAGGCTTGACTCGAGTTCGAACCTGTTCACAAGCCTTAACGAGCCAAATAAATTATAAGTTCATACTTGCGTATAAAACTAAAGTTACAATTGAAATTTTGATTATACAATTATATACAATATATATAAACATATTAAAAGAAAAGTCAATATTTTACCAAAAAAATAATATCTACAACCAATGTTATATAAATGTATTATCTATAGTTAAGTATTATTTACATTTATATTTTTTAAATATATAAATAGCATATTTCTCTTATTTTTTATACATAATTTTATATTATTTAATATATAAATAATAAATATTAAATGAGCCAGCTAACGAGCCGAGCTTATGAGCCGAGCTTTAGATTGTTTGGGCTTATTTATTAAAAATTTAACGAGCTCGAGCTCGAGCTCGAATGGCAAAAAAAATTAACGAACCGAGTTCGAACGAGCTCTTACCGAGCCGAGCTCAAGCTTGTTCATGAACGGCTCTGTTCATTTGCAGCCCTAGATGTGAGTGGGCTTGAACCTAGCGGTGTGTATTCAGTGAAGCAGATCGAAAGGGATAGATGTGGTTTCCAAAAACTTTTTGAGATACAATAGGAATTTAACTATGCAAAAATTAGTGATGTTGCACATTTGATACACGTGTCATGCACGCTTTATTACAATTTGCTACAAGTAGTATTGCAACTAACATAGCATGAATGCACTCAACACATTCACAATTATAATGCACTCAACTCGACCTCTAAGATTGGATGAGGGCAGAGAGAGGGATATGTAAATTTGGATTTTGATTTTTTGAATTCTGCATTGGACAAAGGCACCATGCTTGATGCATTGAAAGAAAGAAATTGTTTAGTGTAAGAAATTTAGGAAATTGTTTAGCGTAAGAAATTATTCAATGTAAAATAGTACGTGGTAAGAAATTGTTCAACATAAATTGTACATGGTTATTTGGCTATCAAAAATGTCAAATTAATGAATTGTAGTGTAATAAATTTAGGATTTGTGATGATATTACTTCCTGTGGAATTGGTAAGAAAAAGGAAGGTATAGATTCTAGAATCAAATCTAGGGAATTGGCAATTGGGGGCACCAATAGATTTGCTTCTAGAAGCACTAAGATGGCACATTTGATGTCCATGATGGAATAGGAAGAAATGATTCCTTTAGGGGTGATAAAGGGAAATGGAGAAGTAAGAGGCATATGGCAATTTGGTTTTTGATATTTTAGATTCTAAATTGGATGAAGGCACCGCACTCGAAATGCTTGATGCATTGATAAAAGAAAAATTGATAGATTTGGGATATGGACATGAGGTGGATATGATTCCATCATTTTGTAACACAAAGGAAGAGGGTCACGTGTTGGTTACATTTTATGGTGGTAGCACCTATGAATGGTTTGAACAAATTAGACTCAATTCTTTTGATCTTCACTATACAAAGAAATCGATGCAGACTAACAATCAAACCTTTATAACTACTGTTGGGGGGGCTAAGGTTGAGGTGAAGTGGAGAGCTACATTTGGCTTGACTTGTTGCTGGAACCTTAATAAATTTTGCCCTACAAGTGTTCAAGGGTTCTTTGAAGAGAATGTGCATGTGCTTGAAGCTGGTGGTGTATTTAGTGATGCAAATTGAAAGGACTAGAGATGGTTTGCAAAAGCTTTTTGTGATACATGTCGAGAAGGTGAATTATTAGATAAAAATTTGACTATGCAAAAATTAGTGATGTTGCACATTTGATGCACGTGCCATGTTCACTATATTGGTATTTTTTACCACTAGTATTGCAACTAACATAGTATGAATGCACCGAACACATTCACAATTATAATACATAGTTACCTATCAGAAAGTATCACTTGTATCTCAGTCATCGAATACTTAGAACTTAGTTAATATTTTATTTACATATTGAAATTACTTCTATGGCTTTTCAGGAGCATAAATTAATTCAATTTTTAACTCCAAAGCAAAAATTAGTGATGTTGCACATTTTATTTACATCTTGTTTTCTTGGCATTTTGGTAGCAGTTGTCTTGTTTTTAAAATTTGCAGTAAATGCAAAAAACTACTCTAAAAGATGATAACTAAATAAAGCTTCTAGCTTTTGCTTATATTTTAATCTTATTATATATTCATGAGATAATGAGTATGCAATACATTGAACTCGACCTTTGTTGCCAGGTGATGAAATGGTGTCTATCAACAACTCGACATGTCAGATTCAAGTTGGAGGGGAAAGCAAGTTCTAAGTCAGAGAAAATGCTACCTAGCATCAACAAAACCAGTGGCTCCATTATTGGCAATTATCTGAATCCCGTATCATTTTCGCGCACAACTATCAAGGACAATGTTGCGAACATTCATCAGGTAATACCCCCAACTTTGCAGCCTTAGCTTTTTGTTCCTCCCCAAATCCCGGCTATGCATGAGAATCGTTGTGTTGGTCACATTGTCAATGCCATCAACATGGAATATCCCCAAGGCGGGGGCAACGAGCAGCAAGAGCTATCAGAATGCCAGTGCCCCGACCAACAACATTGACATTTCTCAGCAGCCGTTATATCTTTTGAAGAAGTGTAGTGAGATTGTAACCGATTTGAAGAGTTCGTCCGGATAAGTGGCTTGCCATTTTGGATGGAGTTATTTACTAAACTCATGCCATTTTAAAACAAATTTCCTAAATACAAACTGTTTTTGAACTTATTTTTCCAAACCTAAGTTGTTTTTAAGTCATGTCAAGTTGTGTTTTTGATTCTACATTGTTTGAGGTGATTGAAGAGCTGCACTTGGCGTGACTTTTTGTTGCTGGAACCTTAACAAATTTCACCCTACTAAGGTTTGTTGAAGTGGATGTGAGTGGGCTTGAACTTGGCAGTGTGTATTTAGTGAAGCAGAATGAAAGGGATAGATATGGTTTCCAAAAACTTTTTGAGATAAGGAATTTGACTATGCAAAAATTAGTGATGTTGCACATTTGATACACATGCCATGCATGCTTTATTGCTATGTGCTACAACTAGTATTGCAACTAACATAGCATGAATGCACTCAACACATTCACAATTGTAATGCATAGTTACATCTAAGAGTGGATGAAGGCAGAGAGATAGAGGGAGACATCAATTTGGATTTTGATTTTTGGATTCTACATTAGACGAAGGCGTCGTGTGTTATGCATTGAAAGAAGGAAACTGTGTAGTGAAAGAAATTTAGGAAATTGTTTAGCGTAAGAAATTGTTCAATGTAAAATAATACGTGGTAAGAAACTGTTCAACGTAAAATTGTACATGGTTATTTGGCTATCAAAAATGTGAAATTAATGAATTGTTGTGTAATAAATTTAGGATCTGTGATGATATTAATTCCTGAGGAATTGGTAAGAAAAAAGAAGGTATAGATTCTAGAATCAAATATAACGAATTGGCAATTGGGGGCACCAATAGATTTGCTCCTAGAAGCACTAAGATGGCAGATTTGATGGCCGTGATGGAATAGGAAGAAATGATTCCTTCAAGGGTGATAAAGGGAAATGGAGAAGTAAGAGGCATGTGGCGATTTGGATTTTGATATTTTGGATTCTACATTGGATAAAGGCACCGCACTCGAAATGCTTGATGCATTGATAAAAGAAAAATTGATAGATTTGGGATATGGATATGAGGTGGATATGATTCCATCATTTGGTAACACAGAGGAAGAGGGTCACGCGTTGGTTACATTTTATGGTGATAGCACCTATGAATGGTTTGAACGAATTAGACTCAATTCTTTTGACCTTCACTATACGAAGAAATCAAAGTAGACTAACACATTTTTTAACTGTTGGGGAGGTTGATGTTGAGGTGAAATGGAGAGTTACATTTGGCTTGACTTGTTGGAACCTTAATAAATTTTTCCTACAAATGTTCAAGGGTTCTTTGAAGAGGATGTGTGGGATTGAAGTTGGTGGTGTGTATTTATTGAAGCAAATCGAAGGGCAAGAGATTGTTTCCAAAACCTTTGTGATATACATGACGAGAGGGTGAATTATTAGATAGAAATTTGACTATGCAAAAATTAGTGATGTTGCACATTTGATGCACTTGCTATGTTCAGTATACTGGTATTTTCTACCACTAGTATTGCAACTAAGATAGCATGAATGAACATGACACATTCACAATTATAATGCATAGTTACGTTTCACATTGGATGAAGGCAATGACTGTGATGTCAATTTGGATTTTGTTGTTTTAGATTCCACATTGGATGAAGGCCCCATGCTTGAAATGCATGATGCATTGAAAAAAGGAAAATTGTTTAGTGTAAGAAATTTAGGAAATTGTTTAGTGTAAAATTGTTCAATATAAAATTGTATATGGTAATTCGGCTATCAAAAATTTCAAATCAATGAATTGTTGTTGTAAAAAATTTAGGATACGTGACGATATTAATTCCATAGGAATTGGTAAAAAAGGAAGGTATGAATTCTATAATCAAATCTAAGGAGTTGGCAATTGTGGGCATCAACAGAGTTGCTGCTATAGGCACTAAGATGGCATATTTGATGGGCGTGACAAAAAACGAAGTTGTGATTTCTTCAATGGTGATCAAGGGAAATGGAGATGTAAGAGGCATGTGGCAATTTGGATTTCAATTTTTTTTATTCTACTTTGTTTGAGGTGATTGGAGGGCTGCACTAGGCTTGACTTGTTGTTGCTGGAACCTTAAGAAATTTCACCCTACTAATGTTCGTTGAAGTGGATGTGAATGGGCTTGAACCTGGAGGTGTCTCACAAAGTTGTGATTTCTTCAGTGGTGATCAAGGGAAATGGAGATGTAAGAGGCATGTGGCAATTTGGATTTCAATTTTTTTTATTCTACATTGTTTGAGGTGATTGAAGGGCTGCACTGGGCTTGACTTCTTGTTGCTAGAACCTTAAGAAATTTCACCCTACTTACGTTCGTAGAAGTGGATGTGAATGGGCTTGAACCTGGAGGTGTATATTTAGTGAAGCAGATCGAAAGGGATAAATATGGTTTCCAAAAACTTTTTGAGATACAACAGGAATTTGACTCTGCAAAAATTAGTGACGTTGTGCATTTGATACATGTGCCATGCACACTGTATTTCTATTTGCTACAACTAGTATTGCAACTAAAATAGCATGAATGCACTCAACACATTCACAATTATAATGCATAGTTACCTCTAAGATTGGATGAAGGCGGAGAGAGAGAGAGGGAGATGTCAATTTGGATTTTGATTTTTCGGATTCTACATTGGACGAAGGTGCCATGCTTGATGCATTGAAAGAAGGAAATTGTTTAGTGTAAGAAATTTAGAAAAAAATTTAGCGTAAGAAATTGTTCAATGTAAAATAGTACGTGGTAAAAAATTGTTCAACGTAAAATTGTACATCTTTATTCGGCTATAAAAAAAATGTCAAATTAATGAATTGTAGTGTAATAAATTTAGGATCTATGATGATATTAATTCCATAGGAATTGGTAAGAAAAAGGAAGGTATGGATTCTAGAATCAAATCTAGGGAATTTGCAATTGGGGGCACCAATAGATTTGCTTCTAGAAGCACTAAGATGGCACATTTGATGGCCATGATGGAATAGGAAGAAATGATTCCTTCAAGGGTGATAAAGGGTAATGGAGAAGTAAGAGGCATGTGGCAATTTGGTTTTTGATATTTTAGATTCTACATTAGATGAAGGCACCGCGCTCAAAATGCTTGATGCATTGATAAAAGAAAAATTGATAGATTTGGGATATGGACATGAGGTGGATATGATTCCATCAGTTTGTAACACAAAGGAAGAGGGTCATGTGTTGGTTACATTTTATGGTGATAGCACCTATGAATGGTTTGAACGAATTAGACTCAATTCTTTTGATCTTCACTATACAAAGAAATCGATGTAGACTAACAATCAGACCTTTATAACTGCTGTTGGGGAGGCTAAGGTTGAGGTGAAGTGGAGAGCTACATTTGGCTTGACTTGTCGCTGGAACCTTACAAGTGTTCAAGGGTTCATTGAAGAGGATGTGCGTGGGGTTGAAGCTAGTGTGTATTTAGTGAAGCAAGTCGAAAGGGCTAGAGATGGTTTCCAAAAACTTTTTGTGATACATGGCGAGAGGGTGAATTATTGGATAGAAATTTGACTATGCAAAAATTAGTGATGTTGCACATTTGATACACGTGCTATGTTCACTATATTGGTATTTTCTACCACTAGTATTGCAACTAACGTAGTATGGATGCACCTAACACATTCACAATTATAATGCATAGTTACCTCTCACAAAGTATCACTTTTATCTCAGTCACCGAATGCTTAGAACCTAGTTAATATTTTATTTACATAATGAAATTACTTCTATGGCTTTTCAGGAATATAAATTAATTCAATATTTGGCTCCGAACCAATAATGCACATTGAAAGATGCTACATCTTGTTTTGTTGGCATTTTGGTAGCAGTTGTCTTGTTTTTACGATTTGCATTAAATGCAGAAAACTACTCTCAAAGATGATAACTAAATAAAGCTTCTAGCTTTTCCTTATCTATTAATCTTATGATATATTCATGAGATAACAAGTATGCAATACATTGAGCTCAACCTTTGTTGCCTATGTGACATCTATGTTTGGGTTTTTAGCAGATACAAACGCCTATCAAGCATATTATAATATGACTTGAAGGGCTTCAGATGTGGTGAATTTGGTGGTTTGAGGAATTGTGAATGAAATTGGGGTTTGAGGCAACTACGAATTATTCGGAACTCTATTAAATTAAACAAACATATAGAAGTGGAGTTGAAGTTGGGGCTTCAGTTGATAGGTTTATGCTGGGAGACATGTAATTCAATTGTCAAAAAATGTTAAATCTTAGGTTGGTCTAACAAATTTAGGGTTTGTGATGAAATTAATTCTATGAGGTTTCATAAAATAGTATGGCAACAGGGAATTATTGAAAAAACCAGAGGTTTGCAATAGGGAACAGCACACTAAATAACTAGGATTGTGTATTTGATGCAGGTGAGAGAACTGGAGGGTGTGAATTTAAGGGAGATAAGGAGATAGAGGAGTGAGAGAGGGAAAGTCAAAAAACAAAATTTCTCGATTTTTTTAGATTCTATGTCAGATGAAAGAACTAAAATTGAGTGCTTGATGCATTGAAAGATGGAAAATGTAAAACTTCTGCGATGTGGAAAAGAGAGTAATTTATTAGACAAGAATTTCGACTATGAATAATCAATGAGTCTTGTGCATATAGCCAAATTGATACTTGCTGCATTTTACAAAGAACCATCATGCCTCATGTGTAACATGTGTTAATAGTTTTTTTTTTGGAACTTTTGTGCTATGTGCCGCAATAAATATATATTTTAATTCATTTATAATTGTGAAGTTATATGCAGGTACAATGTGTCAGTCAAACACCTGCCATTTTTCCACGACAAACATAACCCTGCATTGTGTCACATCACAAAAAAGCACACGTCAGATAGCACAATATGTGATGCATTAAATAGAAAATTAACGACGTACAATTAAGGATATAGCTTGTGTTGTGTTTAAAAAAATATCAATTGACTCAATTTTAGTGATCTTACCTTAACATTCCAAAATATTAACATTGCTCAAAAAGTAAATTTTTGCTTATATATGGTATGTATGTATATATTGGCTTGTGCAATTATATTATGCTGCAAATACATCATATAGCATCCTATGCAATATTGTGGCACAAGTGCATGTAACAAATTATAGCTCACAAAATTTCCATGTTGACACGTGTCTTCCTCTGAGTACTGATTACGGTGGAGCTGGTATTGTTAGTAACCACAATCGGACCCCTGTCCACACTAACACTGAAAGATCATACTCCCAATTTTTCCCCTTTCCCTCTCACTCTCCCTCGCTATATGCTTAGATATAGATAGATACCGTAGGGTTTAAATGAGATGTTATGTATAGCAGTCAATGTGTATGATTTCCTTAGACGATCTGCTTAAAAGGTATGTGTTTTCTTGTTTCAATACATGTTTACGTCCTCGGTAAATTTAATATCCAAACTTATAAAACTTAATTAATGTTGTGTATACACTAGGATAAAAATCAATTCAATGTTTGATTTGAAAGCAATAAAGTAATTTTCAAAATGGTAATGTATTATTTAATTTTGATTTTGGTAGCAGCGGTTTTGATTTAATTGTTTGCTCGGAAAACAGGAAAAATTGTTTTTAAGGCTCTAGGGTTTTGCCGAACCTTCCGTATTGATGATTCAATTCGTATTCAATACATTAAAGCTCCCCGGATTTGAGAGCAAGCGAGCGAAGTCTAGAAAGTTGGCCTGCCAGAACAAGGGAAGAAACTAGGAATTCTTCAGGCGAGAGAAATCAAGATATTCAATACACTAAAGATCTAAGGAATTTTGTAGAGAAAATAGGGTCTGGGGAAACAAGGAATTCTTCAGAACATAGTTCAATGGACATGTACAGCAGACTTAAGCCCTCCTTAGACGATCTAAAAGGTATGTGTTTTCTGGTTTTGATACATGGTTATGCCCTTGATACATTTTATCTCCAAACTTGTAAATATACACTGGGATTAATTCTGTGGCTTTTAAAGTAAAACCAATTCAATGTTTGATTTGAAAGCAAGAAAGTACTTTTCAAAACAGTAAGGTATTATTTGATTTTGATTTTGTTAGCAGCTGTTTTGATTTAATTTTTTGCTTGGAAAACAGGAAAAATTGCTTTTAAGGCTCTTGGGTTTTGCTGAATCTTCTGTATTCATGATTCAATTCGTATTCAATGCATTAAAGCTCTAGGGATTTGAAAGCAAGCGAGAGAAGTCAAGAAATTAATTCTTCAGGCAAGAGAAATCGTGATATTCAATACACTAAAGATCTAAGGCATTTTGTAGAGAAAATGGTGTCTGAGGAAACAAGGAATTCTTCAGAACACAGTTCAATGGACATGTACAGCAGACTTAAGCTTAGAGCTTCCAATGGTAATTCAGCTGCCAAAAATGTCAAATCAATGAATGAGCAGTGTAAGAAATCTAGGGTCTGTGATGGTAAGAAAAAGGAAGGTATAGATTATAGAAGCAAATCTAAGGAATTGGCAATTGGGGGCACCAATAGATTTGCTCCTAGAAGCACTAAGACGGCCCATTTGATGGCCGTGATGGAAAAGGAAGATGTGATTTCTTCAAGGGTGACCAAGGGAAATGGAAAAGCAAGAGACGCACATGGCAATTTGGAATCTACATTGGATGAGGGCACTGCAGTCGAAATGTTTGATGCATTAAAAGATTCAGAATATGAGGTTGGTGATATGGTATGGGGGAAGGTCAAATCTCATCCGTGGTGGCCAGGGCAAATATTTGATGAAGCTTTAGCTTCTCCATCAATCTGTCGTGCGGAGAAAGAGGGTCAAGTTTTGGTTGCATTTTATGGTGATGGCACCTATGCTTGGCTTGAACCAGGTAGACTCATTCCTTTTGATTTTCACTATACAGAGAAATCAAAGCAGACTAACACTCCAGAATTTTTAACCGCTGTTGGGGAGGCTGTGGATGAGGTGAAGCGGAGAGCTGCACTTGGCTTGACTTGTCGTTGCTGGAATCCTAACGTATTTCGCCCTAAAAGTGTTGAAGGGTTCTTTGAAGTGGATGTGAGTGGCTTTCAACCTGGTGGTCTGTATTCAAAGAAGCAGATCGAAAGGGCTAGAGATGCTTTCCAGCCATCCAAGACACTTTCTTTCGTGAAACAATTGGCATTGATGCCTCAGGATGATGTGCAAAGAAATGTTGAATGGACGAATAATGTAGCTTTAGTTCTTGCTTATCGGAGGGCAGTGTTTGAGGAGTTTGATGAGACCTATGCTCAGGCATTCGGGGTACAACCAGTACACCCTGGAGTTTCAGCGGTGGGTTTACATAACCCAGAAAAAGCACCACTGCAAGGTATGCATTGATTTGGATATGCATTTTTTCTCTATTTTCTATTAAACATTGCTTGGGAATATGTTTGAAATCAATTTGTCCAGGAGGGCAGGAATATTTTGCAAGATGCAATTTATGTTATCAGATTGCTGGGTTTGTCATATTAAGGGATTGAACATTTTCATCCGCATTATCACGATATGTTGAAACAGTGTGTAGCTTTTTTACTTATAAGAATTCAGTATCATTATTATTGTGATCGAATGATTGATAATTTTACTCTTGGCCTGCCCAAGCTGGGGTTAGCAAGAGTTAATACATCTATTCTATATGCAGTCTTCATTCTGTCATACCTTAAAATACCCTAAACAGTGACAGTTATCTGAACTACATTTAGTGGCTGTTTTACAAGCTGCAATCTCTAGACTTATACTTCAAATTACAACGAGAATATTTACTTTGTACTTGTTAGATAGCACAGTTTTAAGGAAGAAGGATAGTGTCGTTTTCAAACATGGAAGCGTGGGCTAATTCATTGAATTTTGCTTATGTTTGTAGCATCTTATTGCATAGGATGTGTCTGGGACATCCCAATCTCTGGACTTCTAATGCAAACAGATTCATGATAAGCAGCTTGTAATAGTTTGCATAGATGGTGCCTCATGTGGCTTATATGTGGTATATTGTGGCATTCGTTGTCACCAGTTTATTGATTTGAGTTTGAGTATTTGAGTTTATTGTATGTTTGTCATGTTACTGTGTTTGGCCCTGGGGGAAAGAATAAGATATTCTGGGAAAGGGTTTAAGGAATGACTTTCTGCCTTCACTCTGCTTGTGCTTTTCATTTTTCTAATAGACAAACAAAGCCATCAATTTCTGAGGATAATATTAGTTTTCATTCTGTCATTTCTGATGAGAATGTGAACGTGTGGCATTCTAGATGGCTTTTTTAACATGTACTAGCTACAAGGTAATCCTGTTGTTTCCACGGTAAGTTTCCTGAACATTCTTTAGGATTATTGGTCTTTTTGTATTCTCCATGATTGAAATCCAGAAAATTTGAATAATCACTGTGGCATTTAAATTGAACATATTACGGGAAAATGGCTGTATCGGACTTTTGTACCCAACCAAAATATCAGGGACTAAAAGTGTTCTGAAGTTAAATGAACAACACTCTGTATTTTGAGTTTTTTTCCTCTTCCAAATCCCTTTAATGGCTCATCTTCAAATCTTGTGCATATACTTGCCTAGAATTTTGTTAGTTTTTGATTGAACAACAACACTTCACATTGTAGCCTTTTACTTCTCTCACTTACAGTGCTTTTTTGTTGTTGTTGTTTACAGCTCCATTGAGTGGTCAATCAATGATCAGCGAAAGCCTAGGCAAACGCAAGGCCTTTGAAGATAGGGTAAAAGTCAAGGACCAACAAAAGAGAAAAAAATCTCTTTCCAGACAGAGCAATGATCAGAAAACTTCAAAAGTGCCAAAATTTGGCAAGGCCGGTATTTGTATCTCAGAAAATAGAGTTCCACCTGTTTCTATGAAGCCTAAGTTTTTGGGAAATCAGGATACAGATGGGAATGTCAGAAAAGGAAAAGAAGTTATTACTACGGATGAGCATCCAATACTTGCGCAACTTGAAGGACCAACTGGTTTATTTGTTGAGACCCCCCACATTGAGAAAGTGAAGGACCAACCTTCTGCTCTAAAACCATTGAAAAAGCCATTCAGACCGGATGATCCAGCAAAGGCTGGCAGCAAAAGTCAATCCTCTCGTAAACAGGAAGAGAAGTCCATGAAGAGACCAAAAAAATACAGGAAGTTAAGTTCATTGGCTGCAGAAAAGAAGGAAGGCAGCCAGAAGCATTTGAAAATTCAAGGAGATGAAAAAATGGTGGGTTCATCAGTGTCCACAAAGCCAGAAATACTTGAGGGGCCTTCTGAACCAGCAATGTTGATGATGAAGCTCCCGCTTCATTCGAAACTG
This sequence comes from Camellia lanceoleosa, assembly GCA_025200525.1. NCBI lineage: Eukaryota > Viridiplantae > Streptophyta > Magnoliopsida > Ericales > Theaceae > Camellia > Camellia lanceoleosa. The sequence goes on from CM045766.1 coordinate 178,883,850, forward strand.
CCATCAGTGCCAGAACTAAAAGCGAAATTCGTACGCTTTGGACATCTTTACGAGTCAGCCACTCGTGTGTTTCAGAATTCATCAACTGCCAAGGTTGTTTTTAAGAACAAGTCTAGTGCTGAGGCAGCGTATAATCACGCAGTCCTCAACAAAACTTTCCTTGGCAACATCAAGGTAAATTATCGCTTGCAAGTTTTAAATGTTTCGGCCCCCAAGTTACCTGAATCAGGTGAGTCAAGCAAGCGGCTTGTGGAAGGATCTCTTGAACCAAAGTCTACAGCAATTCAGCAGTTGCCTCTGCACCCATGTGTCCCCCTAAAGTCAATTCTGAAGAAGTCGCCAGGTGATGAAATGGTGTCTATCAACAGTGTTGACACTGCGACGCGACATGTCAGATTCAAGTTGGAGGGGAATGCAAGTTCTGGGGAAGATAAAATGCTGCCAAGCATTAACAAAATCAGTGGCTCCGTTAGTGGCAATTATCTAAATCCTATTTCATCTTCGCGCACAACCATCAAGGACAATGTTGCGAACTTTCATCAGGTAATGCCCCCAACTTTGCCACCTCAGCTTTCTCTCCCTTCCCAAATCCCGGCTATGCATGAGAATCGCAGTGTTGGTCACATTGTCAATGCCATCAACAAGGAATATCTCCAAGGCGAGGCAACAAGCAGCAAGAGCTATCAGAATGTCAGTGCCCCGACCAACAGCATTGACATTTCTCAGCAGATGCTATACCTGTTGAAGAAGTGCAGTGAGATTGTAGCCAATTTGAAGAGTTCGTCCGGATAAGTGGCTTGCCATGATTTTCGGATGGAATTATTTACTAAACTCATGCCATTTGAAAACATATTTTGTACTTATTTTCCAAACCTATGTTGTTTTTAAGTCGTGTGAAGTTGTGATTTGGAAACAGGACTTTAAAGAACAATCTGGGTCTTAGAAATAAATTCAAAACAATTTGCATTTGGGAAATCTATTTCAAAGTAACAAGGGTTTGGTAAAAAAACTCCTTTCAGTTGAGTGTCAGGACAACTTAAACCATTATGATTCCGCTATGCACCTATGCCAGTGATTTCTCCTGTTGGTGCTGTTTTCATTCTCTTCTTCAGCATGTGCAGGTAAAAAACATAGGTAATTTAGCCATACAAAGGTAAGGCGTTATATATCTAAAAATTTAGTTAATAAATATATATTTTTTAACTTCCAATAAAATATTAATGTAAAAATGTGTGTGTGAGAGATTTAAGATATGAAATTTATTACAAATTAGTGATTATATATATGAAACATATTATGTAAAATTACTGTGTTACATATCTAAAAAATATTATACAAATTAGTGTTATATATTATGTAAATGTATGATAATTAGTTAGAATATTCTTCAATTCGCCAAAAATCGCCCAAACCACAATTTGTTAATCTGCTAACCCACCATTCGATTTGTAATTTTACTTTTAAACTGCTCGAACCGCACCGCGCACACCCTTTATCTTTCTCCCTTTGAACTTTGGCCATAGTATTCTTAAAAATACTGTGAAAATAAAATATGTAGATCAAATTTATTTTGAGTGTGACATACACTATATCAAATTTGAATTTAGTTGTTGGAGATTTTAGTTGATTACATATTAATGAGCATTTGTATCACATGTGTGCTTGAGCCATTTCATGTTTATGTGATTGAGGTGTAACTAACCATGCACCCAAACTCATGGATTTGTTGGGTTTGCAACATCTTTATATGAGGCTTTGCATGTCTTACTAAGCAAGCCATGCTGTTAATTTTGAATGTGCATTCAGTGTAGAATCCAGCTTTTGTTCTCTGTATGTGTCCCATTCCACCATGAAAGGGATTCATGCTTTATAGCGTGTGTGTATGATAATGGACTTAAATTGTGTTTGAATCTTAGATTTATGGAGGGTGAAGAAATCGTGTTTTTGTTTTTTTAATTTTTTGGAAAATCAAATTTATTTGGTTGAGTTTTTAAATGTATTTTCTGAAAATGTTCAAAACTTAATTTTATGAAAAAAATAAAAAATAAAAATCACTTATTGTTTTTATAGGATTTAGCAGCACGACAAACCATCCTCGTCATCCAACTGTTAGAGATAGTAACTAAAATTGATTATATGTCAACAAATTTTGACCCCTAAATTACTCTCATTCTTCAATACTCCGTCGTCTAACTATTAGAAATAGTAACTAAAATTGATTATGTCAGCAAATTTTGACCTTCAAATTACCCTTATTCTTACAACCAAACGGTCCACTACCCGCCTCTTGGTATATGCTTTTATACGGACATATAGTATTTTTTTTTTGATAAATTATAAATACATCTCCTGAGATTTTTTTTAAAGTATATATTGTTTCTTGTAATTTAAAAAATTACAAATATTTCATTGTCAGAATTTTTTATTTAATATAATTAAAGAAAAGAAAGAAATTCATAATTGCTCTTTTATATAATAATAAAATTACCTAAATTATTAATTGAAACAAATTTATAATATTATTAAAAACTATTAATTGACTTGATAATTTATTAATAAAAAATTCAATTTGTTATGAAATTGGAAACTTCAGAGATGAAATGTAATTTTTAAAACTACGGGGACCGATTCATATTTTAATTAAATAGTAATGTTTCAAATATTTATTTCACTAATTGATAATAAAAAAAAACATGAAATTAAACATTTTTGTCCTTCTATTTATTAATTTGATTCAATTATCCAATAAAACCGAAAATATTAACAGTTTTTTTTTTCAATTTTAAAACTGAGACCATTATCAGCTTTTCATTTTTAATTTTTTTTTTTCTAGTTTTGCCTATCAATGTTCCATCATCATGCTCCTTTATAGATAAATTTTTTTTTTTTAATTTTGCACAAAAAATAATTATGTTTTTTCAATTTTTTCAAAAGTAAAACATTGTTTTTTTTTTTTTTTGCACATAAGTTTTTTTGTTTTAGTTTTTTCAATTTGAAAATTAATATTTTAAAGTTTTGAAAATTAAAATAAATATCAAATCATCATGTTCTTTATGGATAATCATAAACGATGAACAATCCTTATTTGAAGGACAATTCCGACTATTAAAAATTTAATGAGACTTGAAGGTTTAAAAAAATTTAGTTAAGACTTAATAAAGTATAAATTCATAAATTAAGATTTGTGTGTAAATGCCTCATTTTTTTATTAGTTAAGGTTCTTCAACATTTTCACAGAAAAAATTTGACTCAGAGAAATTTTCCTGACTCAGAAAAATTTAGGCCCTGGCTTAGAGAATCACAAATTTTTTTTGAAATTTCTCTGTAAAATCATAAAAAATTCTCTGAATCGGAGTGAAATTTCTCTAAGTTAGTCAAAAATTTTCTGAATCAAATTTTTTCTATAGAAATATTAAAGGACTTTAACTATTATAAAAATATTGTATGTCTTTTATTTTATAAAATTTTAATATCAAGAGCTTTAAAAAAATTCTTTTTTTTTTTTTTAACTTAAAGGCTTATTATGAAAAAATATATAAAAAATTATAAGAGAGATAATGTATAAAACTTAAATAAGTTAATAAATTGACATTCTTTCTTTTTTTTCATTTTGCTAAAAGAGGCCATAGTTTAAAAAACCTTAACAAAGATTAGTGTATAATTCTTTATTTATTACTAATTATGCATGTAAGGATTTAAAAGATGGAAAATGTTTTGCACCTCGAAAAACTTTCCCCGAATCAAATCAACTGAAGCTGCGTCGTTGATTTTGAATTTTTTTTTTCCTTTTTTCTTTTTTCCGCCATTGTTGACGCAGAGGAGAGGAGAAGAGGAGAGGGAGAGAAAGAGAAGAGAGGGAAGAGTGAGAGGAGGTCGTCATGGCTTGTTGCATTGCTCGTCGCAGCTCACTCACAGCCCCTCCTCCTCCTCCTCCCTCCTCCTCCATTTTTAGCCCCCTCCACCCTCTCCTCCTCCTCCTCCTCTCTCCCCTTCTCTCCCTCCTTCTTCTGCTGTAAAAAAAAAAGAAAAAAAAAAGAGATTCGGGACATTCGGGAGAGCTCGGATTCGAGCTTCCAATCACAGCTCTTAAAAGATAATGAATTAGAATTAAAAGTGCACGTGGTCAGTCAGTTTGATTGGATTTTGAGATAAATTAATAACCAAATCAACTCTCACTGTTTTAGAAGTTTTAGTAACCAATCATGAAACTTTTAGAACTGAACCAAAACTGAGGCCTCGTTTGGGAACTTTCATTTTTAGTTAAAAAATTAAAAAGTTATTAAATTAGTTAAAAAGTCAATAATTCATACTAAAAAAATCAAAGATTCTCTTTTCTCTCTACTTTTTGTACATCTTTTCGTAAAAAGTCAAAAAATTATCCCAAACATACTAATTTTTTTTAGCTCATATTTTAGCCAAATAGTCAAAAAATTACTAAATTAGCATGTTCCCAAACGAGACCTAAACCACAAAAAATGATTTGATTTTACCAATTCAATTTCATCACTATCCCTCCTTTGGAATTGTCCCTCGAATCACTTTAGAAAATTTATGACATTTTTAACAGGATCAGTGTGTTTGGTTTGGGTTTTTTTGATTAAATTTTTTGAAAATTGAGTTTTTTAGTTTTCGTTTTTTTTCATGAATTTTTTAAAAATTTTAAACATTTTTTTTTATTTTTTTAAATGCACCTTACTTAGACGTATCTAAAAAGTAAAAAAATTGTGAAAAATACTTAAAAAATTAATAAATATATAAAAATATAAAATATGTACGGAATTCTCGTATTTTTTTTACATTTTTGGTATTTAGTGAATTTTTAAAAGGTTTCTTTCACAAATTTTTTACTTTTTAGGTACATTTATGTTACGTATGTCTAAAAAGTAAAAAAAATTACTTAAAATATTTTAAAAAATCAGTAAAAACAAAAAAATACGAAAAATAAGAAAATAAAATTTTCTAGAAAGAGTTTTTGAAAAACTCTAACCAAGCATGCTGACTTAGTAGTTTTTTACTTTACAAAATTTATGATATTTTTAATAGTTTTTTTTTAAAGCTCGAAAAACTAAAAGTTAAATATTTTACTTTTATGTGAGTAAAAAAATTAATTTGACGTGTGATTTTTTTAGTTGGTGATAAATAAATTTATTTAGCATTTTTTTATTTTTGTGTACTTTTTAAAACCAGAAAGTTATACAATTTGAATTGTAATAGGAAAGATAAAGTAAATTATTTCTCAAAAACACCGCCAAAGAGAACAAGAAACAAGTGAGCTTAGGCCTATTTTGGTAAACAGGTTAAAAGTTAATTTTTTAATTTTTTTGATATTTTTAGGTCACATCATCTTTCTATTATTTAAATGTTTTAAAAAAAAAATCAAAAAAAATCAAAATTTTAACTTTTAACCAATTTTTCAAAACAACCCTTAGTATTGGACAAGATTCAAATAAGAGTGAAAGGAGAGAACAATTGGGTCCATAAACATAACCTTCACAACCAGGAGCGGCTCCAACACATGGCCAAAGATGTCACTCGAACCCCTTGAATGATTTTTTTTTTAAAAAATTTATTATATAAGTATTAGGTTTTAGGAAAAAAAAATAGCAAGTGAACCCATTAAAATGCAACTTTAAACCTATAGTTTTCAATCCCAAAACTTTGAATCCACCAATGAAGAAAGCTTACTTTTTGACTTTTACCTACTTTTTGTTTAAAATATTTTTATTTGTAAAGCTATCTATTTCTTTTGTCTACTTTTTGTTTAAAATATTTTATTTGTAAAGTGATGGTTTGTATTCTTGCTTTGGACACTTGACGATTCTTGACACCTCTTTCTTTTGTTTACTTTTTGTTTAAAATGTTTTATTTGTAAAGTGATAATTTGTATCTTGTTTTGGACACTTAACTATTCTTGCCATCTTTTTTCAAGCTTTAGACAAGAGATGACTTAAATAGAGACACTCCAAGCTCTCTCTTATTCATCACTCTCCATCCATAGCTCTCTCTTTTTATCATCAATCTTTTCCAACGACATCAACCCTCTCTCTTTTTATCATCAATCTTTTCCAACGACATCAACCACTCGGTTATTAGGTAAATCTTGTATAATCATTTTTCTATTTTATAGTGTTTTGGATAGAACAAATATAAATCAACAATTTTTAGGGTAAAAATTAGGGCTTTTTTTTTTGTTCAATAATTGTCTTGTTTGTAAACGTATTATGTATATTTTGTTTGTATATGCTACGTTAAAACATCAATACTGTTTAATTTCCTCCTTATATTTGGGGCTAAAATTTTTTTTTTCTTTAGTTTTGTTTTTTTTTGGCTCACTAATTGTTTGTAATTTGTAAATGTATTATTATGCATATGATGCTTCAATGCTTGTGTATGTTTTGTCAGAGATGTTACGTTGCACTGTAATTGATTTATGAGTGGTTAATATGGTTTTATGTACAATGTTTTTCTTTATATTTTTTTTTTTCCAATTAGTTCTACCATTATGGACAAATTTTTTAAAAGAAAATCAATAGTAAAAGATTCATCTCCTACACAAGAAACTTCTTCTAAGCAAAGTCAAATAGATGTGAACAATCTTCCATCTAACCCGGGGCTATGACAAAATATTTCATCTTATCATCCTAACAATCAGGATGAAATTAGAAGAGCATATTTACAAAAGGATCCTTGTCAACCTCTTGACCACAATTTTCCTCAACGAGACATTAGTGGATCATGCGTCGGTTTAATCCTTTTTGGTTTAAAGAAAACAATAATTGGTTGGAATATAGCATAGAAAAGAATACTTTATTTTGCTTATGTTGTTATCTATTTAGACTTGATACCGGTAAACAAGTGGGTGGTGTAACAACCCTCGTACTGATTACCGTTAAACCACTGAATTACCTACTGATCATTGCTAAACTGAACTGCTAATGACTGATAAGTGAACTGGATGAACTACTGAACAAACTGAATGAAATCAAATCAAATCAATGAGTTTGTCTATTTAATTACATATTGTATCTGTTGACTTATGTGATTATCTGTTTGCATTTTATGTTTAAACTGCTAATTGAAGGCCTTATCGGCGGCCGATTTAGAAACCGTTTGAAGTTTTGTAATCAGCATAATATTTATGATTTAATGATATTTTTATCTGAAAATTGATTAGGAATGATTAAATTAGATTGAATTGAGCTAATTGAGAACTTAGACTTATTTACGGAATTGCCACTTAGTGGCCACTAACACACACACACTTAGAGACCTTGTACCTGTTGAATTAAACAATTGCTCAGCTCATTCCCTTAGTCCCATAGCCGACCAAAGAAGAGAAGTGAGGGAGAAGAGTGAGAGTTGAGCTCAAATTGTAGATTTGGCTTGAATTGCTTGGAATTAAAGTGTAAATTGGCATAATCTAGCTTCCACAACTTGTAATTGGAACTATAGGTAAGGAATCACCTTCTTAATGTTGTTATTGAGCCTCATCTTGCATGTTCTATGCATCATTGTAGGATTGAGCCATGTTTTTGTTTATATATGTGGAATTGAAGCTCAAATGTTACATGCATGTACATATTGAGGCATTTTGAATTGATTTCTTGGAGAATTGTCACATGCATGTCCATATTGTTATCATAGTTCTTGTTTCCTCATTGTTTTCAAAGATTGGAGCTCATTTGAGCATGATTGGAAGCTTAAAATTGATTTAAAGATCATGTCATGTTTTGAAAGTGTTCTTGAAAATGGTTTGAAATTGAGTTTAATTGAAACACCCTTGGGCCTTGATTTCTTAAATTGAGTTTTAGAACTTGTTATTCTATGTGTTTGAAAGGGTTTTCCAGAAAATGGGCCCAAGAGGATCGATTTGGAGCATCAAAACTTGGTTTGAAACTCAGAAGTCGAATCTGGATTTTCCAGATTTTGGACGTCCGCCGAAGCGAAGTGCTTCGAGCGGGAATGCTCGATATTTTCTTGCATTGTTTACTGATCGCTCGAAGGATTTTAACGCCGGGAAAATCGCGATCCAAAGATTTTTGCACCTTTCATCACCGCTCGAAGCGGCGGAATGTACGCGTGGCCTTTGTGTGCTTGTCGCCGAGCGAAACATGCGCCGGCGGAGGCCCTGTTCACTGAAAATTCTGAAATTGTTTTCTAAGTGCATTTTTGCATCCTCATCGCATCCTAGGCATTCTTAGGACTAGTTTAGGGCATCTTAATGAGGATTTAGACATAGAACCACACAGAGGAAATTTAGGGATTTTATTATCATCCTTTCCAACTGTAAACTTAGTGTGTGTTCTATTTGATTGACTGTTTAGGGTTGACTCTCGGGGACGCGCTCTAGCTACTGATAGCCCAATCACTGTGAGTAACAAATTGTGTAAAGATATGTTCAAATGGTTATATTTTGAATCTCGAATCAATTGTTTATTGAATCGATATTGTTTATTGAATGAATGTATGTCCTGATTTGAATGTATTGTGGCATCCTTAGCACCTCTTGTTATTGGTATTCTGAGCTCTCGGTTTCCTTGTGGAACCATCTTGATTGATGGCCATCATTATTGTTGGGTCATAGGCCTGGTCCTTTTGGACCTACGCTTATAGGCTAATGGATGTACCACATATGGTGATTGATTGAAATCGATTGATCAAATATCAAAGATCAAATATCAGATAATGAATTGATTTCATTATCAAGGACATTCATTCATAACCTCTTTACATCAGTATGTTATTCATCGGGCTTTAGCTCACGCTTATATATATATGTAGGTGCTCACCACCGCCAGAGCTAGGGATTGGTCCCCGCTTTGTCACCAAATTTGTGCCTCACTGTGAGGTTCCGAGACGCCATGCCATGGCTTGGGGTGTTTTTGTCCCCATAGGTCTCCTTCTTGTTTTGTCTTGCTTTTGTATAGACCGTTTCTTATATCTTGCATCATTATCGAGGAATGTCTGTAATGATTGTGTATACTGTACTGGTTTGAATGCATAAATGTATGGAAAATGTTTTTGGCATACAGATTAACACAGCTCTATGGACACTAGTTTTTACTGTTTTGGCTTCCGCCAGGCCCTGAACTCAGATTTATCAGATATCGATTATGTGCCTTTGGTAATCTCGGACATCGCCGCGATTCTTGCTAAACCCATAGGGCCGGGTTTGGGTCGTGACAGGTGGTGACACTTTTGTGGCGGGAGGGTTCACAACTTAGAACAAGAAAGAAAGGCTACAAATTGATATTGGGGGTCTTAATAGTACTCATAATCAAGCTATGAAGAAGTGTGAGGTTCTTAAGAAACAAAAGCAACACATTGAAAGTGTTTTTTCTAAGCAATCTAAACAAGCAAAGATTGAATATCGATTAGTCTATTTGCTTGTGAAATTGGCGTTAATTTTACCAGTTGCGACTACAACGGTGGAAAAAGCATTTTCAGCAATGAAATTCATACAGAATCGATTGCGTAACTGAATAGGAGATCAATGGTTGAATGATTGTTTGGTTACATATATTGAGAAAGATGTATTTGATAGTGTTGATAATGAGCTTATTATGCAACGATTTCAAAATATGAAATCTCGTCGTGATCAATTGTAGAAACTCATGTATTAGCATGTCTTTTTGTTTAAACAATAGTATCAATATATTGAAATATTTTTGTTTATAATTTCATAATTTAAATTAATTTGTTGATTTTTGTTTTCTCCATAAGTGATATAATGATTAATGTGAATTTTCTGTAAGATATATGACATTTAATTTCTAATTGACACCATTGACAAAAATTCCTAGAGTCGCCACTACTCATAACAACACAACAATTGCACGGTACCTAGCTATTGTGGTGGTATATGGTTCAAGCTATTGTGCTGGTATATGGTTTATGCTGTTAGGGAAAATCTATAATTCCTCACAAGTAAATCAATTAATGCGAAAAAAATTAATCAAAAGCAACATAAGAATTTTTACGTAGTTCCCCCAATGTGAGGTACGTCTACGGGATCGAAATCCGATTCCACTATCAACTAAATAAATTTCCAAACGATTACAAACAAGACACGAATAGTCTCACAAAACCACCCTTAGGTGAATTCTAAATAATCACAAATAAACAAGAGGAAAGACCTCACCAAATAGATGAACAAAAATCTTCAGAACCAGAGTTGTAGAAGATCCAAAATAACGAACAAAATCAACACTGAAAACGAAGCAAAGAACCACCCAAATTAATTTCACTGTTCACACACCTAAATAATTGATTTCACCAAAGTGAAGTATGTGTAGCAGCCGTTCTCTTCACATCGGGATGAGCAAAAACAAACCCTAAAATATTGTGAATCTAGGGTTTATTATCAAACCTTAGTTGTTTCCAAATTAGATTAGGTCTCCAAAAATTAAATATAATATATAAAAATATATTATAATTAATACTAAACCAAATGAAACTCTTTTTTCAAAACTAATTGGGTCTCACACTCCAATAAGGAGGTATACCCAACAATTCTCCCCCTACCGACTTAGGTGGAGATATCAACCATACCCACCAAAGTTCGACACTTCAAATGTTTGTCTCATGACAAAGTCTTTGTCAACATATCCGAAATATTATCGTCTGTGTGAACCTTTTCGAGTTGTAACAATTTTGAATCTAACACATCACGAATCCAGTGGTATCTCACATCAATATGTTTCAATCTCGAATGAAAAGTAGAATTTTTGTTCAAATGAATAACACTTTGACTATCACAATAAAGCACATACTTTTCTTGCTTCAAACCCAATTCTTGCAAAAATTTCTTCAACCATAACTCTTCTTTGCAAGCTTCTGTAATAGCAATAAATTCAGCTTCGGTAGTTGAGAGAGCAACACATTTTTGTAATTTAGATTGCCATGCCACAGCTCCCCCTGCAAAAGTCATCAAATACCCCGAAGTAAATTTCCTAGAATCAATATCACCGGCCATGTCAGAATCTGTAAACCCATCAAGTATCGGCTTACCATCCCCAAAACACAAACACACTTTCGAAATCCCTCGAAGATACCTTAGAATCCATTTAACCGCTGCCCAATGTTCTTTACCCGGATTAGAGAGAAACCGACTCATCACACCAACGGCGTGAGCAATATCCGGTCTTGTACAAACCATGGCGTACATCAAAGAACCAACTACTGAAGCATAAGGAATTTTCAACATCTCTTCCTTGTCTTTCTCACTTGTAGGACATTGATTCGAACTAAGCTTGAAGTGACCCGCAAGTGGACAACCAACCGGCTTTGCTTTATTCATGTTGAACCTCTTAAGAACTTTCTCAATGTAGCTTTCTTGATACAACCAAATCAGCCCCTCGTTGTGATCACGAACAATTTTCATACCAAGTATTTTTTTTGCCGGTCCCAAATCTTTCATAGCAAAAGACTTGCTCAACTCCAATTTCAACTTGTTAATCATGGTAGAATCTTGACCCACAATTAACATGTCATCAACATAAAGCAAAAGAATAATAAATTTACCATCTAGAAAATTTTTCACAAACACACAATGGTTCAAAGTGGTTTTAGAAAAATCATTATTCATCATGAAAGAGTCAAATTTTTTGTACCATTGCCGTGGAGCTTGCTTGAGACAATACAAACTTTTCTTTAATTTGCAAACAAGTTTCTCTTTCCCTTTCTCCACAAAAGCTTCCGGTTGCTCCATATAAATTTCTTCATCAAGGTCACCATGAAGAAATGCAATCTTCAGATCAAAGTTACTCAACTTCAAGGTTCATACTTGTAGCCATGCCAAGTATAACCCGAATAGAAAACATCTTCACATCAAAGTCAATACCTTTCTTTTGCCCAAAGCTTTTCACAACAAGACGTGCTTTGTACCTCAGATTTTTCCTATTATTCTTCAATTTGAAAACCCACTTATTTTTCAGAATTTTCCTCCCTTTAGGCAACTTCACTAAATCATAAATGTGATTTTCAAGTAAGGAATTCATCTCCTCTTCCATGACCTTTTTTCCAATCATCTTTCTTTGTATGCTCAATTTCTTCTTGGTAGCTCTTCGGCTCTCCTTGATCAGAAATCAACACAAACTCATTGGGAGGATACTTTCTTGAAGGTTGTCGGTCCCTTGTAGATTTTCTCAACTCAAGTTGTGGTGGCGGTTCTTGAGTTGGATACTCTTCCTCAATTTCTGGCTCAACTTCATTAGAATTAGCATTATCCTCTACATCTTCAATAGGTGGCTACACATCTCCCCCATTTTCATCATCAACTGAAGATGAAGAAGATGGATCCATGTCAATGAGATCACTAGTTTTTGGCTCCGGTTGATCACCTTTGCCAAAGTCTTTAATTGTTTGGTCTTCAAGAAACACAACATCACGGCTTCAAATGATTTTCTTGTCGACCGGATCCCACAATCTATACCCAAATTCATCACGCCCATAGCCAAGAAAAATACATTGTCTTGACTTACTATCAAGTTTGGACCTCTCATCCTTTGGAATATGAACAAAAGCTCGGCAACCAAACACTCTCAAGTGCTCATAAGACACATCTTTATCGGTCCAAACTCTTTGAGGAACATCACCATTCAAAGGATAGGAAGGAGACAAATTGATCACGTCAACCGCTGTCTTCATTGCCTCACCCCAAAAGGATCTTGGCAATTTAGCTTGTGAAAGCACACACCTTGTTCTTTCCACAATGGTGCGGTTCATCCTCTCGGCAACGCCATTTTGTTTAAGAGTCTTCTTAACTGTCTTTTGGTGCCAAATACCTTGGCTGCGGCAATACTCATCAAATGGCCCAATGTATTCACCACCATTGTCTGATCTGATGTACTTCAATTTCTGCCCTGTTTCTCTTTCAATCATGGCCTAAAAATACTTAAATATTTCTAGAACTTGATCTTTAGTTTTTAGTAGAAAAGCCCAAACTTTCTTTGAATAATCATCAATGAAAGTAACAAAATAAAGTGTACCACTCTGTGTTCTAACTTTCAAAGGACCACAAACATTCGAATGAATCAACTCTAAAACATTTTCTTTTCTAGAAGCAACATTTTTATGAAAAGAAACTCTATGTTGTTTACCCGCCAAACAATGAACACAAGCTTTAAGATGTGTACCTTTCAAACCGGGTAGAAGCTCTTTTTTGAACAAAACTTGTAGCCCTTTTTCACTCATGTGCCCAAGTCGCTTGTGCCACAATTCAGTAGAAATATCATCTTCAAGTGCATTGACAACACCTTTACAAATTTTTCCTTGCATCGAATAAAGTGTATGAGTCTTCTTGCACTTGGCCACCACCAAAGAACCCTTTGTGAGCTTCCATATTCCATCACCAAATTTGTTGTTGAAGCCTTCATCATCTAGCTTCCCAATAGAGATCAAATTGAAGCGAATGTCAGGAATATGCCTCACATCTTTAAGCAACAAGTTGCAGCCTAAATTTGTTTCCAAGCAAACATCACCCATGCTAATAATCTTGGACAAACCTTCATTACCCATTCGAACAGAATCATAATCTCCTTTGGTGTAGGTAGTGAAGAAATCAACTCGAGAAATCATATGAAAAGAAGCACCAGAATCAATCACCCAATTGCTCTCTTGGCCCACAAAATTGATACAACCATCTTCACAAACAACCATGAGATCATCGGTTGTAACTGCTGTAGTGTCTTCTTGCTTCTTATCCACACTTTTGTCACGCCTTTTCTCCTTGTTCTTGAGTTTTCGGCATTCTCACTTCATGTGCCCTTTCTCATGGCAACAATAGCACTCAATGTCTTTCTTTGAAAAAGAACCATCTCTTGATTTGTCACGGCATTGATCACGACCATAAGGAGTCTTACTCCTCCCCCTTGTTTTGCTTCGGCCTCTCATAACAAATGCTTCTGAATGAGAGGAACCCGCTGATTTTCTTCTAGTTTTTTCATTCAACAGGCTACTAGTGACTTGGCCCATTATAACAACTCCATCGGGTGCTGAATTACTAACGGTCACGACCAATGTCTCCCAACCTTTGAGTAAAGAACTAAGTAGCATCAAAGCCTGTAACTCATCATCAAAAATAATTTTCATAGAAGCAAGTTGGTTAACAATACTCTTTATTTCATTCAGATGTTCCGGAATAGGGCTGCCCTCTTTATATTTTAAATTAACCAACTTACGAAACAAAAAAACTTTATTTGTGATTGATTTCCTATCATAAAGGCCTTCTAATTTTTTCCATAAATTATGTGCTGAAATTTCAGTAGCAACATGATGAAACACACTGTCATCAATCCATTGACGGATAACACCAACAGCTTTTCGATTAAGCCTATTCCATTCATCATCTTTCATACTCTCGGGTTTGCCACTATCACCCTCAATGGATCCATACAAATCTTTACAAAATAATAGGTCCTCCATTTTAGTTTTCCAAGTTATCCAATTACTTCCATTGAAGCTAGACATACGACCCACATTCCCCTCCATTGATTTACACAAATAAATAAATCCAAATAAACCGTAAGCTCTGATACCAGTTGTTAGGGAAAATCTATAATTCCTCACAAGTAAATCAATCAATGAGAATAAAAATTAATGTGAAAAAATTAAATCAAAAGCAACACAAGAATTTTTACGTGGTTCCCCCAATGTGAGGTACGTCTACGAGATTGAAATCCGATTCCACTATCAACCAAATAAGTTTCCAAACGATTGCAAACAAGACACGAATAGTCTCACAAAACCACCCTTAGGTGAATTCCAAATAATCACCAATAAACAAGAGGAAAGGCCTCACCAAATAGATGAACAAACATCTTCAGAACCAGAGTTGTAGAAGATCCAAAATAACGAACCAAATCAACACCGAAAATGAAGTAAAGAACCACCCAAATTAATTCCACTGTTCACACACCCAAATAATTGATTTCACCAAAGTGGAGTATGTGTAGCAACCGTTCTCTTCACATCGGGATGAGCAAAAACAAACCCTAAAATATTGTGAATCTAGGGCTTATTATCAAACCTTAATTGTTTTCAAATTGGATTGGGTCTCCACAAATTAAATATAATATATAAAAATATATTATAATTAATACTAAACCAAATTAAACTCTTTTTTCAAAATTAATTGGGTCCCACACTCCAATAAGAAAGTATATCCAATGTATGCTATAATCAAGAGCAATTGCACAGTAGCTAGCTCGCAAGCACGCAAACACTAGACTTGATCATCTTCGATTAAGTAACCCTTCAGAATCTGCTATTGCCGAAACATGGATGGAAGTGGAGGCACTCCAATTCAATCAACCAACATCAACCATTATTTACCAAACATTGATGAATCCATTAGAAGGCATTCCTACCAATGAGGAGGTCATCAAGGCCGAGACTTTGAAGCTTGAGAAAGTATTTAATGTGTATGAGAAGAGATTGACAAATTCCAAGTACCTTGCTGGTGACTGTTACACCTTAGCCGATCTAACCCACATACCAAAACTAGTTTTCTTCATGAGAAGCCCCAAGGCAAGTATGGTGACCTCTCGGCCTCACTTGAGTGCTTGGTGGAGTGATATTTCCTCGCGGCCAGCTTCCATCAAAGTAGCAGAGGATCTCAAGTTAGACTAATGTTGTGAAGATTAAAATTTTAGTATGTGCGCGGCATGGGGTTGATTATTGTTATGAGTATGAAAAAAATACAGTGCTTTAAATTGTGTCTGTAATTGAATTTTCAAATTTTCTTATTTTCATATTGAATTTGCTTATAATATTAGGTGTCCTGAGTGTATTATGACGATCCATCCCATATTTTATGTATTGTATCAATAAAATTATAGGACATATTATATTTTTCTAATTCTCAAAAGTAATCAATGTAAATTACGTCATAATGAGATGAAATGCTTAGGAGAAAAACATCCTAAATATAGTGTCACACTTTTTTTCTTTTCTTTTATTTTATAAGAGTTCGCACCCCTAAATTTTTTTTGTAGATAATTTCAAAATTATGTAGAGTAGCTCCCAATTTTTTAAACTATAGAGTAGCTCCCCACAGACATAATCCTGGATCCATCCCTAAGTGTATTATATCACTTTATTTAATAAGGATGAATTACACTTATATCCATACATTTTGTATCAAATTCTACTTTAATTTTTCATTTTGTCTATTGTAACAATAAACCCATTGCACTTTTAATCAAATAACAATATATGATTTCCGATAATTTAATATTAAATTGCTTAATTACCACGAGACCATCTGATGAGATATTTTTCAAAATATTTTTTTTTTCTTTTTGTTTTTTCAATATAATTTTCATTGTATTTTTTTAATATATAGTGGGAAGGGTGGGGATCGCAAGAAGAGAGTATGCAATAATTTAGTGAGGTTTCTATTTTTTCAAATGTAAAAAAGCACCAGCGTCACAATACCCTCTTGAACATGTAATAATTGTTGCTGATCTTCATTTTAGACATCTATTTTTTTTCTAATGAAAGAAAGTACCATCATCACAATACCATCTTGAGTATGTAATAATTGCTCATCGTCTTCATTTTACTTCCCTCTCTCTCTCTCTGAGATTCTCATGGCTGTCCTGAAGAAAGTCTATGGAACCTTAACATCTCCACCAACATTGAGAGTTTTGGCATCTCTCTATGAGCATGACTTAGACTTTGAGTTTATACCCATTGACATTGAAGCTGGGGAGCACAAACAAGAGCCTTTTCTTTCTCTCAATGTATTCTCTCTCTCTCTCTCTCTCTCATACATAATTAAGTATAATTTTCAATCAATTTGTCTCAGATTCATGTACTTAGTTTTTGAGTTTTTCTTTTTATATTTTTGTGTGGTTAATTTGATGACTTCTTTTACTAGCCATTTGCTGAGGTACCAGCATTTCAAGATGGAGACTTGACTTTATTTGGTAAGTGATTCCCAAATCTCCATCCTTTTATACACACACATAATGGATTAGTAGAGCCGTAAAGATTTAGGATAAAATCTAATATTTTGATTTTGAGCCATCTCAATGAGTCACTGGAGGTTTATTCAGTCACTAATTTCAAGATCTCGAAATTAAAATTTTTAGGCAAAAAATTAAGATGATAAATTTTGTGAGATCATGATCTATATATATCAAATAATTATTGAATGTAATTTTTGTGCAGAGTCGAGGGCTATAATGAGATTCATAGCCTTTGCCTATCCAAAACCAGGTAAAGAGCACATATTCAAAGACCCATTAACACAAGGTGTTGTGGCTGCCTGGATTGATGTGCAAGATCATCAATTCAATCCTCCAGCTCTGAAGCTTATCAATGAGCTAATCTTCAAGCCCAAAAATGGATTCACACCCGACACAACTGCGGTGGCAGAGGAGGAAGCAAAATTAGCTAAGGTGCTGGACATCTACGAAGAGCGACTCGGTGAATCCGAGTACTTGGGAGGAGAAAAATTCACTTCTGCAGATCTAACGCACCTTCCTAACTTGTACTATCTCATGCAGACACCAATGAATCGAGTCATCGAGTCACGCCCAAGGGTTAGTGCATGGTGTGCAAGAATTATGGCTAGGCCGGCTTGGTCTCAGGTCGTGGAGATGGTAAAAAATACCAAGTATTGATTGTGTACCAAGGTGAATGCAGGTATTGCATTCTGAATATTTTCTGTGAAATTCTCTATGTCTGTAATATTATTGGGACGAAAATATAAATAAGATTTGAGTTGTGCCAATGTAACAAATCATGACAATTGATATTAATTTAAAATAATCAACTTCTTATATATTCATAAAGTTCGATTTCTTATGCATTTGGTGCTCAATAGAGGTCTTCCAATTGTAAATTTTTTTAATACAATTTTTTTTTTAAAAAAATCACTAAAAATAAAAGTTAAGAAAAAATTGACATCCTCAAAATGAGTGTTGTTGATGAGTTTGTTAATTTTTGTTTTTATTTGTTAATTAATTAATTAAGTTAAATCCAAATAGGGAAGTTGACTTCAGCTTATATAGTTCATTAAGACAAGATAAAATAAAATAAATCAAACACAACTTAGCACTCTGTTTGTTGCAGTTAAAAATAATTTTTTATGAAATTAATGCATTAATGATTGTTATTATTATGGGTAAATTACTCTGACATCCCCTGAGGTTTAGGTTTATTACAGTTTCCCCCCTCATCTTTTAGAAATTACATCTCCTCCTTTAAAGTTTAAAGTTTCATTATAGATTCCCCCTTCAGCAATTTAATTTTTTAAATACCAATTTTGCCCTTATTAGGTAAATTACATTGACACTCCTCACATTTTAAAAATTACAATCCCCTTCCTAAGGCTTATAGTAGTATTACCAATTGCCCTCTCGGTTAGTATTAGTTGGAAAAAAAATTCATTGAAAAAAAAAATTGTTAGTAAAATTTTAAAATTTTTGTTTAAAAATCAACGTAAACTCATTTTTTAAATTTACGTTTTTTCCTCAAATTTACAAACTGAGACAACCATTTATAAACCAAAAAATTATCAAACAAGTTTTTATGACAGTTTTTAAAATTTTTGTAAATATAAATTGAAAACTAAAAATAAAATGGTTACCAACCAGGTCTCAAATGGTAAAAATGTCGTAAAATTAACAAATAATTAAATAAGCTACCAACGTAAGAAATGACTTATCAAAAGATTCTTAGGTTATGTATGGTTTGATTTTTAGAATTTTTTTTTAAAAAAATTAAAAATTAATTTGGTTAAGAAAGAAAAAATAAAAAATAATTATCATTTAAGGGTAAAAAATAATTATCATTTTAACTTTCGGACAGGATATATACATACGTATGGCTGTTTCAATTTAATTTGTAAAAAATTATTTCTAACCACTCGAAAGATAAAAATTATATAAAAATGATAATTATTTTTTATTTTTTATTTCTTAACCAAATTAATTTTTAATTTTAAAAAAAAATTCTAAAAATCAAACCATACATACCCTAAGAATCTTTTGATAAGTCATTTCTTATGTTGGTAACTTATTTAATTATTTGTTAATTTTACAATATTTTTACCATCTAAAGCCTGTTTGGTAACCATTTTGTTTTCAGTTTTCAATTTATATTTACAAAAATTTTAAAAACTATCATAAAAACTTATTTGATAATTTTTTTGGTTTATAAATGGTTGTCTCAGATTGTAAATTTGAGGAAAAAACGTAAATTCAAAAATGAGCTCACGTTGGTTTTTAAACAGAAATTTAAAAATTTTACTAACAATTTTTTTTTTCAATTAATTTTTTTTTTCAACTAATATTAACCGAGGGGCCAATTAGTAATGCTACTTTAAACCTTAGGGAGGAAATTGTAATTTCTAAAATATGAGGGGTGTCAATGTAATTTACCCAATGAGGGCAAAATTGATATTTAAAAAAATCAAATTGCTGAGAGGGGAATCTGTAATGAAATTTTAAATATCAGGAGAGGAAATGTAATTTCTAAAAAGTGAAGGGAAGAATTGTAATAAACCTAAACTTCAGAGGGTATTAGTATAATTTACCCTATTATTATTATTTTTTTTTTTATGTTTGGTTATCACCTTGAAAATATTACTAATGACTATATAATAGTGGTAACAGTAGAAGTGGATGCAGTGGTTTGGCAGCCGCAACGTGTCTTAAAAGGTACGTTCAAAAAAAAAAACGCGTCTTGAAAGGTGGTTAAAAATTAATTTTTTATATTTTTTTAATTTTTTGATTTTTTTTTTTTTGTTATAAAAAAAATGTGTTAAAAATTGAGATGTGATTTTTAATTCACTATTTAAAATATCCTAGTGATATTTGGTTATCACTATAAAAATACTACTAATGACTATGGCCTCTTTTGAGTAATAGGTGGAAAGTCATTTTTTGACTTCTAATATATTTTAGATTATATTATTTTTTATGTTTTTATACGTTTAAAAAAAATTAGAAAAATCAAAAAGTTTAACCTACTTCCTAAAACAACCCATATGTATTAGTGGTGGAAGTGGGAGTAGAAGTGAAGACAATGGTTTGGTAGCAACCATCAGCTTGTTTAGTTTGTAAATTCTAAATTCACTTTTTAAAAAATTAAATTTTTTTTGTATTTTTTAAAAATATTTTAAGTAATTTTTTAATTTCAAGATATACTTAATATAAATATACTTAAAAAAGTATAATATTTATGAAAAAAATCTTTAAAAAATTCACTAAATACTAAAAATACAAAAAAAAATCAGTATGTTTCTCATATTCTTATGTATTTATTGATTTTTTACAAATATTTTACTTTTTAGATATATTTAAATAAGGTGTATCTAAAAAAGTAAAAAATTACTTAAAATTTTAAAAATATTCACCAAAAACAAAAAAAATATGAAAAAATAAAAACTCAATTTTCAAAAAATTAAATTCATAAAATTGAAACTAAACACAATTAATAGTAATAGTGGAGACAACCGTGATTTTTATAGTGATGTAAGTGATATGATGGTTACAATTAGGAGTGTTTACGATTCGGTTGCAATCTGGGAACTTTTAATTTGCCATTAAAAAAAACAATATGCATCCATCTGGCGGATTAACGGATATGAATTAAGCAATTGGTAGATGAATGCGAATTAATTTGGCAGTTTAAACTTTTATAAATTTTAAACATAATACAACAATTTGTCAATATATTTTTTTTGAATAACAATTTAACTCAACATAATCAAAAGATTATCAAGTAAATTGTTAAATGCCAATAATAAATATATATATATATATATATAAGAAAACCATATATTATCAAAATTATTTCATTACTTTTTTTTTATTCAAAAACTATTTAATTTAATTTTTTAAAAAATGACAAAATTAAGCCTTATATTTTCTATACAAAAATACCAAATATTAACACTTACAATTTGATAAAAGAATTTCTAAATTGAAAAAAAAAATTGAAAACACAATAGAATATCTAAACTCTTTTTTAATTAAAAACACAAACATAATATTTAAATAAATTGAAAATACAAAACCTTACAAATTACTAGGGGTGCTCGCGATTTGGCGGTTTGGTTGCAACCAACGGAACCTTAAATCTGTCATCGGTCCAAAACTAGGCGGATCAGAAAAAATCAATCTGTAACCATCTATTCGTCATCACACATCAATCCAAAATGCGACAGATTGGTTCGATTTGATCGGTTGAACGGATCGGAATATCCGCTACTCACCCATAGTTATAGTACAGTGATATTTGTAAAATTTTAATTTATAAAACCTTGTTTACTTTTAAAATAAAAATATTTTTTATTTAGTTTTTTTTTTTAGAGTAAATTACACTGATACCCCTTGAGGTTTAGGTTTATTACAGTTCTCCCCCTCACCTTTCGAAAATTACATCTCCTCTTGAGATTTAAAATTTCATTACAGATTCCCCCTGAGCAATTTAATTTTTTTAAATACCAATTTTGTCCTCATTGGGTAAATTATATTGACACCCCTCACATTTTAGAAATTATAGTCTCCTCCCTAAGGTTTAAAGTAGCATTACCAATTGTCTCATCGGTTAGTATTAGTTGGAAAAAAAAAAATTCGTTGAAAAAAAAAATTATTTGAAAAAAAAATTAATTGAAAAAAAATTTATCAGTAAAATTTTTAAATTTCTGTTTAAAAACCAACGTAAACTCATTTTTTGAATTTACGTTTTTTTTTCAAATTTACAAACTGAGACAACCATTTATAAACCAAAAAAATTATCAAATAAGTTTTTATGACAATTTTTAAAATTTTTGTAAATATAAATTGAAAACTGAAAACGAAATGATTACCAAACAGGATTTAGATGGTAAAAATATCATAAAATTAACAAATAATTAAATAAATTACCAACGTAAGAAATGACTTATTAAAAGATTTCTTAGGTTATGTATGGTTTGATTTTTAGAATTTTTTTTTAAAATTAAAAATTAATTTGGTTAAGAAATAAAAAATAAAAAATAATTATCATTTTTATATAATTTTTATCTTTCGAGTGGTTAGAAATAATTTTTTACAAATTAAATTGAAACGGCCGTACGTATGTATATAACATGCCCAAAAGTTAAAATGATGATTATTTTTTACCCTCAAATGATATTTTTTTTTATTTTTTATTTCTTAACCAAATTAATTTTTAATTTTTAAAAAAAAATTCTAAAAATCAAACCATACATAGCCTAAGAATCTTTTGATAAGTCATTTCTTACGTTGGTAACTTATTTAATTATTTGTTAATTTTACGACATTTTTATCATCTGAGACTTGTTTGTAACTATTTCGTTTTCAATTTTCAATTTATATTTACAAAAATTTTAAAAAGCTGTCATAAAAATTTGTTTGATAATTTTTTTGATTTATAAATAATTGTCTCAGTTTATAAATTTGAGGAAAAAACGTAAATTCAAAAAATATGTTTACGTTGGTTTTTAAACAAAAATTTAAAAATTTTACTAACAAATTTTTTTTTCAATTAATTTTTTTTCCAACTAATGCTAATCGAGAGGGCAATTAATAATGTTACTTTAAACCTTAGGAAAAAGATTATAATTTCTAAAATGTGAAAGTTGTTAATGTAATTTACCCAATGAAGGCAAAATTGGTATTTAAAAAAATTAAATTACTGAAGGGAAAATCTATAATGAAACTTTAAATCTCAAGGAGAGATGTAATTTTCAAAAAATAGAAAAAAACTGTAATAAATATGAACTCAGGGGTGTCAGTGTAATTTATCCTTTTTTTTATCACTCAAAATGTTTAACCTAAGAAAATTTGGAACCCAAACAAAGCGCAAACAACCTTTTTTGTTTAATTTTTCCCCCATAAAAAGAAAAAACTTAAGGCTACGTTTGGGTAAAAAGGAAAAAATAACAAGAGAAGGAGAAAGAGAAAGATAAGAATAAACCCAAAACCCTAGCCCCCCTCACAACCGCCTTTCCTCCTGGTAACGACGATGAGGCCACTGGACGAGAGCGAGACCACACAAGTCTTCGAGAAGATGTTCAAATTCACAGGCAACAACCTCAAGAACATCGTCGACAACCCTTCTCACGAAGGCCCAGAACCCAACCCAGGTCGCTACTGCTTCCGATTGCAGAAGAACCGAGTCTACTACGTCAGCGAATCGCTTGTCAAGCGAGCCACAAACATCAAGCGAGACAATCTCGTTTCACTCGGTACCCAAATCGGCAAATTCACTAAAGGAGGCAAGTTTCATCTTTCGATCCAAGGGCTCAATTTGCTCGCCGCCAATGCAAAGCACAAGGTCTGGCTCAAACCCACCTCGGAGATGTCGTTTTTGTACGGAAATCATGTTTTGAAAGGTGGGTTGGGGAGGATTACTGAGAATATTGTGCCCCAAGATGGGGTTGTGGTGTTTTCGATGGCGGATGTGCCGTTGGGTTTTGGGATTGCGGCCAAATCGACCCATGATTGCAGGAAGATGGACCCGAATGGGATTGTGGTGCTGCACCAGTCGGATATTGGGGAATACTTGAGGATGGAGGATGACCTCTGAAAATTTTGCTGTTGATTTGGAGGATAAATTTGTGTTTTTGTATGTGGGTGTTTGTTACTCAATTTTGAGTGACTTGGGTTTTATATTTTAATTTTGTATGTGGGATTGATTTGAGTTTGTTATTTAACTGTTTTTATAATATGATCATGATGGTTAGCATGAAGTTGTTTCAACTGCTTTTAATTTTTTGATTAGTTGCTTTTGGAATTGACTTTAGCGTTCTTGTTTGTTGAATGATGTATTTTGCATGCTTTTTATTCTAGGAAATTTAGAAGCTTTTTATAGGTGACTTATCTAAATCTTAACCAATGATGTCTACATTTCTGTTGGAAGCAATATGTGACTTATATCTAATATTTTTACAGTAGTGCTAAGCACACAGAGATCAAACAGAGACTGGGACACAGATGTTATGACGATTGAAATGCTTATATTCGAAGCCTACAAGAATTTAGATTGGTTGCATCCGGCAGCCAATCTGATCGTCAACTTAGAACCCTGTGACCCCTTGTGAAGTGGTTGTCTGACTAAACACATTTTCAAATTATAATTTTGGCTCTCCCTGGCTCGTATCTTTTTGTTGCATGGAACCTTTACTTTGTACTAAAATTTATCTGCATTGGTATTGGTTTAGGTGTTTGTTTTGCTGGCTTGATGCATTGCTTGGCATGGACTGTTTGTTGTTAATATTGTTCAAATGTGAACAAATGATATTTCTAGTTGGACCAGAGTAGAAATGAAAGGGAATAAGAAAGATAAATCGCAAAAGTACTTCACGTGTCTTCACAGTTTGTGGATAGCATGCACACTAGTTTCAATTATTTTAAGTTGTTAATTTTCTTTATGCTAGAGTGTGAATTGTGTTTTTAACTTATCCATTTGAGCAAACAAGTCAAAAATTATCTTCTAGATAGATTTTGTTCATGCTCCTTTGGGGGGGGGGGGGAAGCTGAAATTTCTTTTCTTCTGTTTGTTCTTAATCTGAGGCCAATATTAGTACATCAAATCAAATGTTGAAAGTGATTAGTTACTTAAACAATATTCTGTTTCAAGAAAAACAGGGCGTAGCTGGGGTTTTATTCTGTGATAATATAGGACATAGGACTAAATTGAATGCTTTTGTTGGGTTCTTATGGATTTCAGTAGTGCTACAATTACCACATTTATTTATCATGTTGTCTTGACCAACTTATGTGTTAAAGTGGCATTGGTTTTGATAGATCCCACCACCCCTCATATTAGTTACGAACCCATAAGATGATAAACAAAACATGACAGATAAATATGGTCATTCTGACATTATTTGTATTGATTTATGTTTAAGTTGCATCCTTGGCATTTGGGTTTGCACCAGATTTAATGTACCATTTTGTATAATTGGATGACAATAAGAATTTTTGCATTGTAGTTGATGAGGAATGCATTGTGGAGGGTAGGGGGATTGGATGGATTTGGGACTGATCTGGATTTCTTGACACCTTTAACAGATGATTTATGTCAATTATTTTTAAGTGGAATTTTAAAGTCATGGTGTAATTCACATTTGCTTTAGATGAATTTATTTTTGGAATTATATTTATCCTTTGCCTATGTTGGGTTTCAGTTTCCCTTTCTGTTGTAAGTCTCTTTATAATGCTTCACATGCAGATTTTTGTTGTAAGCTCTGAGTTCCCAATGGTTTTTGAACTCTTAAAAATCAGTAGAAATAATCTTGTAGAACGATGAGGTTTCTGTCAGGATATTGGTGGACTTGAGATTTATTTTAGTTGGCTTAAGAGTGGTAGGTTTTTTAACAAAAAAGGGCAAGCTTTAGTTAGTAACTATTTTTAAGAGTACAAATTGCACTGGCACGCCTTTATTGTGTGATTGGAAAAATGTCATGGATGAAGGATTGCCTGAGAATCCAGTTTGCCTACTTTTCCTTATCCCTACTGCATGCATTATTAAGCATCTAATCAATAGTTGCTTGTTTTACATGTCATATATTACTCGCTTTTTATCTTCTTGCCTATTTTTCAATTATCACTTCAACTGGTCTTTCTAGTTGGCAGGACCGAATCCTTTTGATATTCTTTGCAAAGCTGTGCACCATTCACAGTTGCATTTTGGAAGGCTTTTACTTCCTGTCTTGCATGTTTTTTGTTTTGCATCAAATGTTTACACGTTTGATGCCCACAGTGAGTAATGTTATTTTGGGGGATAGATGTTTTGGATCTTTTATCTATTATTTTATTTTTTGATCTCCAAGGTCAAACATTTCAGGAAGTTCAATTACTGGTATTGTGTATTTTGGAAGCAAACTAAATTATGAGGGTTTCAATTGCTTGTCTGGATGGCTACTGTTGATGATGTATAGAGTTCTCTACAGGGGTGTGCTCTGATCTATGTGAATTGGGTTTTGGGATTGTATCATCTGATTGACTTCAACGGATCCATGTCGTTCCTTCAGGTAGGTTACAATGCTAATAAATATTTGTAGTTGATATGATTGCTAGAGTAGTAAACTCCAAATATTTAGTGGCTGTGTTTTGAATCTTTGAACATCGAAATGAGAATTCAATAGCAGATGGAGGAATTAAGATCACAGAACTATACGCCTCGTCTGACGGTAGAGGCATTAGAGCTGATATTAGCGGAGTGTTAGACAAGATGCCACTTAATTTTGAGATTGTTGGGCTTAGTTAGCTATAAGGCTGCTTTTCTTCTGCAAATGCAGCAAACTAAAGCAACTGATAGTGGTTACTGGTTGGCATCATATTCTGCTATTTGCAATCTGTTATGTCATCATGTTGTAAACTTGATATTGCCATCTGACCATGTCTGTCATTTGCACACTAATAAAACCTTATTTGGTAGTCTGTTGCTTATCTATATAATTTTCAGAAAAAATTATTGATTGGCTGATTTTTTTATCGAAACTGACTGAGGTGTTGCATTGTCATTGGTTTGTGATAAAGT
Organism: Camellia lanceoleosa; assembly: GCA_025200525.1. NCBI lineage: Eukaryota > Viridiplantae > Streptophyta > Magnoliopsida > Ericales > Theaceae > Camellia > Camellia lanceoleosa. The sequence continues at coordinate 178,910,358 of CM045766.1, forward strand.
GGGGGTATCGTTGCCCAATGAAACATTTCCACCTCAGTTTTGGATCGAAATTTGGTCCAGAAAGTCATTTTTAAATTTTTAAATAAAAAAAGCCACCCTCGGGTGGTGGTTTGGTGATTATGGAGACAGGATTTGAGTCTATGGAACAAAACTTTTGCCTATGAATCCTTGACCGGCTCTTTGCCACTATGCCATCAGTGGGACAGGAGTTAGGCTATGATTGAAGTCCATATTGATGGAGTGTTTGCGTATCTCTCCTGTATTGCAGTACTCTCACACTGTCGATCCTTCTAAACCTCCTCTATCCGATTCCCCAACAGGTAAGGAACCCCTCCTATACTGGCAGATTCCTCAGATTCCACTAAGCTTCTTGCTTCGAAAAGCTGTGATTGGATTGGAGAATAATACCCAATTCTTTTCATGCAGGGAATATATGAGGGTTCAAGCCCCAGATTTTGAATTATAGCTTGAACTCTGAGTTATGCTGTGAAAGGTTTCCTCTTTGCTGTGTGAACCATACCGCTACATTGTTGCGGTCTCAACTCTCAAGTACAAAGCTCTGTGATGGGAAATTCTATTTCCACACACTACTTCCTCTCTTTCCACATACTTAATGATTTTTTTTATTACATTTTTTTCTTGAAATTAAATTACCAAAATATCCCTTTCCCAAAACGCTAACTCTACTCTCTCAAACCAATCTTATTATATATAGTTAAAAAAAAAAAAATCTTATTATACAAACATATATATATATATAGAGAGAGAGAGAGAGAGAGAGAGACTTCAACATGCATCTATCTATTCAAGAAAAGGGGTTGATATGAGAACAATTATGGTGCCTTACTTGATTGGACTTCAGCAAGATGGCATATTGGGTGCTGAACATTTGAAAAGTCTAAGTTAAGTGTGTCCGTCAATTGTGGAAGACATGTTCATGAATCTCTTTCTGTCCTGCATTCTTGCTCTACTATTACAGATTGAATTAATTGTTGAAAATAAATAAACCAACATGAAAGCATGGGCAAAAACAGGGGCCAATTTTTGGACACCATTTGAGATTTTTTATTTTTATTTTTTCAAAACAAAAGGTTACTCTCATTTTCTTTATGTTGCAAACGCAAGTTAAAACACGGTACCTTGAATTTGAAATAAAATTCCAAGCTCAGTTTATTTCTTCCCAACCCATTCAAGAAGTCCCCCAGTACTAAAAAAACTCAGTCCCAGACCCAGTATAGAAGCACTAAAAAAATAAAAAAGAAAAAAAGAAAATTGCCACAATACAGGTAATTTTTCAGAAGAAAATGAAGGTAGAGTAAGAAGAATTGTTGAATGCAGCAATGGAGGAAAGTGAAATGAAGGAAAGCAAGAGAGACTGAGGTCTGTTGAAACCATGAAGAATGTATATGTATGGTGGTGTAGTGATAGATAGACAGAGAATATTAGACTAGTTTGTGGTGTTTTGTATTCAATATCTGGAAACTCAACTAACCCCCACACAATTTCGAAGAGTCTTTTCTTCTCTGGTGTATGTAACCAACTTGAATTTCAGTTTTGCAAGAAAGCAGAGGTGCCGCTGGCGACGGTGGCGGCAACAGCGGTGGTGACTTGTTAGGATTAGGGATTGGAGGATGAAGATGGTAAGGGAATTTTTGGTATGTTAGGATGTGTATTGAGTGAAAGTTTATAATTTAAATTTATTTAGTATGTGTATTGAGAAAAGATACGGAAAGAGAGGAAGCTGTGTGTGGAAATAGAATTTTCCCTCTGTAATGATTATTTCCTCTTCTGAAATACTATGTTGTGTCTAAAAAAAATGGGAATAATGGTAGATCAATCATAAAACACCAATGACCAGATATGAGGTCACATGGTGTTCTGGACTCATGTAGATTAAAATATATATCTATGTATATAAAGAATGTTGTTATTAGCATCTTATGAATTATTTTAGATCCCTTAATTTTTAGTTTTTTTTTTTTTTATTACAATAATAATCTCAAATAAAATTATTAAAAAGGACATCATTAATTTTAGGACATCCCATCTCACAATTAAACCCGCACACTAATACATCATGAATTAGGGTTTATGAGAGCACTCACCTCAATTACCACCTGTCCATCTTCTCCAAATCTCGCCTTCAAAACTTACCCACCCTCAAAACCTTAAAAACCCTTTGACGATAATATTCCGGTGATAACAGTAGTAACCATTCAATTACCCACACTTCTCTCCAATGATAAAGAGTGGAAGTTTTTTTGACAACAACTTCTTGAGACGAGAAGTACAATAATAAAAGTTCAGAGAGAGTTCATAGCTTTGATGGTATTTTTAACTCAGATGAGATTGGCCTTATAAGGGTAAATTTCTTAAAAATAATGGCAAAAATAATAAAATATATTCGTCATTTTTTCGGGACTAATCTCCCGAATATATGATCGAAATTCGGAAATACAGGCCCGAACATTGTTTATTTGTTCGGAAACCAGTAACCGAACATTTATTATTTGTTTAGGAACTGGTAACCGAACATTAATCACCGAAGAAAATAATGAGGTGGCAGAGAGAGAGGGAGAGCAAAGACAGTAATTACACTTGACTCTTCTTCTTCTTCATGGGTTTTGTTAGAGTTTTTGGAAAAGAGGTTTTTTTTTTAAGTGTGAGGGGTGTGCATTCAATTGAATGGGTTGAATATTTTTACAAGGATAATTTTGGTATTATTTAGGGGGAGAAAAGAAATTTTAAGTGTTTCAAAATTTATAAATGGGGATCCAAAGAAATGGGGATCCAAAATAATAGATGACGTGCTAATAGAACCACTCTGTATAAAAAAGTGCTTACCTGTTTGAGGCTTGTACTTTTTTATTTTATTTTACCCTTTGGTTTGGAATTATTTACTATTAGAGGTATGCATTTTAGTTTACCATTTTGTCCTTTTATTTTGTATTATTTACCAATATTGATAGTACTTTGGATGAAAGTTTTTTCGTAATTATATAAAGATTCTTGATTAGTTATGAAACATAAATATTTGGGAGCTTCTATTTCCACATCACATTTTCTTTTAATTCATACACTTAATGATATTTTATTTTATTATAATTGTATCTTAAAGTAAAATTATCAAAATGTTCGTTCAAAAAAAAAAAAAATTTATCAAAATATCCTTATCTTCATCAAAATCCTAACTTTCTAAACCTAACCCTAACCACCACCCACAGCCACCACCACAAACTTCACATAACAACAACAATAAACAAAAGTGAAGGATATGGAACCAAGGATCATCATCATATTCTTATTCTTCATTGTTGAAGTATGTATGCTCAAGCGCACTACGGGCTGAAATTCTTCTAGCTGGATTCATATAGATCATTTTCTGAATGAAAATAAGCAAAAATAACATAAATTATATGGTCCAAACGAGTGAAGAAAAAAAAAACAAAGAAAAAGAAAGCTTTCAACAGAAAATATTTTCCTACCAAGGAAGAAAGTAGACAATTTAATACTATGTTTATTTCAGCAAAAAAGATTTTTCTACAAAGAACATTATTCAGAAAATATTTTTAGGTAAATGTTTAGTTGTAACCTTGAAACTAATGTTCTAGTGGTGTTGGCGGGGTGGGGTTGCAGTGGTTCTTGGCGGGGTGGTGGTGGTGAGTGGTGGCTAGGGTTAGGTTAGGTTTCAAGGAGTTAGGAATATTTTTGACAAGAAATGATGTGCACCGAGCAAAACTTTGATATTTAAAAATCATTAAGTGTGTATCTTAAGAAAAGACGACACTGAGAGGGTTTGGTGTGTGGGAATAGAATCACCCAAATATTTTGATTTTGAGTAAATCACAAATACACTCCGGAGGTTTTTTTTCCCTATTTTGTCCTTTTATTTTGTATAATTTACTAATGGTAACCTATAATTTGACTTTTCTATTTCACGCTTTTGGTGGTACTAATTTCAGTGAAGAATATTTTTGTAATAATTCAAAGATTCTTGGTCAGTTATGACACATTTTGGTTTTGGACAAATTACAAATACACCTCTGAGATTTGTTTAAAATAGGAAATTCCCTACAATATAGAAATTACAACTATTTCTTATTAGAATTTTTTATTTAACAAAATAAACAGAAAAAAAATTGTAAAAAAAAAAATTGAAATAAAATATTAACAAGATTATTAAAACAAATGAAAATTTGTCTAAAATAATTTTTAAAAAATCAAACCAAATAAAATAATTTGTTATAAAATTTGCATTTTGGAAATATAAATTTATCAAAAGAATAGCTTGTGCCTTGCACAGGTTTAAAAATAATTTTTTACAAATAAAACTAAATCAAAATTTAATGTTGATATCATATGATCATTAGCGTATAGTATCACCATTCGATTATTCCATCCTAATAAATAATAAAAAATTTCCACTCATTTGAACTAAATTTTTTTCTCATCTATTTATTCCATAATTATACTTTATTATAGAAATTTTAATTTCTATTATATATTTAATCATTGATTCTATTCAATTTTGTAAGAAACTAAGCTTATTTTTTGAAAAAAAAGAAAAGAAAAGAAGTTTAGGCAGTGGAATGGAATGAAGTGCAATGGAACGAAAAAAAATTTTATTTTATTTTCTTATGGAATAATTATTATTTATTTGACAATGTGTTTTTATTATTATTTTTTGAATGAATCAAATATAAAATAAGTATATTCAAAAAAATGTCATATTATTCAATTTCATTTAATAAACTCAATAAAATATTAGTGTCAAAGGTCATACCAACATATGCCTTGCATGAGCCTTTTTTTACTAGTATATATGTATGACCTGAAGAGGTCCATAAAACACCAACAAAGGTTGGCGTGAGCGGAAGGGGCTCTGGTCGCTTACGCAAGTGATCTCCGGTTTGAGCCCTTGTGAATGCAGCAAACCTTCTTGGGAGACGTTCCCGCCTTGATGCATGACCGTACCTTAGAAGATTAGTCCTGGACAAAAGCCTAGGGATACCTTGGGAAACCAAAAAATTAAAATTAAAAAAAAAAAACAAGAAGAGGCCCATAAAACTGAAAATTTAGACAAAAAGAGATTGATGAATATTAGTGGCGCATCCAAAAAATTTAAATAAATAAAAATAAAATAAAATAAAATAAAAAGAAAAAGAAGAGTCCCATAAAACTGAAAATTTAGACAAAAAGAGATTGATTAAGATAACTTGCGCATCCAGCGAATGGAACCCTGGTCAGCATCATGGGAAGGTACTATGATACCACAAAACCAGATGCACTTCTTTTTGTTCTTTTTTCTGATCAACCCAAAAACATTTATCCTTTTGTTCTTTTTTCACAGGTTCTCATCATTTAAAACTTTTCTTCTTCTTCTTCTCCTCCTCCTTCTTCTTTAATTTTTTTTTATTATTATTAAATTTTTGGTATGACGTCTATAATTTCTGCTAGTTAATTTTATTTAAATTAAAATAAAACTTGTTAAATTTTTATGAATATGATAGGTCTAACTTATACACGTCATTTATTGTGTAGACATGCAAGTAAAAAGAAAAAAGAAAAAAAGAAATGGTAAAATCCATTATTTTCGTGATTTCACTATTGTTGGGATGAGTTGGAGGGGCTGAAGAGTGGCAAGTGAGGATTGTGGGATGGTGCAAAGAAAGAGAGAGAGATCACAAAGGGGTCATGGTGGTGAGGGTTGTGAGGGTGAGGAGGGTGTCAACTTGAGTTAGTGGTGGGGTAAGACTAGAATTGAAGAGAGTGAAGGTTATTTTTGGTATTAAGTAGAGTGTGCAAAGAATTTTTACAAAATCTAAAATTAGGTGGTGAGGTACCAAAGAAATTGTGTGGGTTCTACTAGCAGCACCCTTCTTTTTTTTTTTCTTCTTTTCTTTCTTTTTTTGGGTATAAACTACATTCATTATAAATAATACCAAAAAAAAATTGTGTAATTAGATGCTCCCAAACACTACACATGTAAAAAGCCATGTTTTTCATGGATCGATCAAATATATATAACTAGTGGGTGGTGCACATAATACTCTTGTAATTCAAAGAAGTAAGAATAAAAATAAATAATAAAAAAATTAATATTATAATATATATTTTGTTCAAGATACTAAGATGCTTTTTAATAAAATCAAAAGTCTTGGTTCAAATCTTGATGAGCTTAGTGTAACTCTTTCTTTTTTTTAATATAGAGAAATATGTCATGTGACATGAGAAAAAAAGTTTGGATATCAAACCCAACTTTCACTTAATAATATAGAAGACAATGCCTCTTTGCCAAACCCAACTCACAAATCAATATTGCCAAAGTCTTAAAATTGTCCCCTCAAGCATAAAGATGAGAGTTATGCACAATGAGGACACACACCAACAGTTTAGCATAGACGTTTTTATAGCAAATCACTAGCTTCTAGCAATGGAAAATAGTAGTAAACAAAAAAAATAATGGTGTGGTCTGAATCATCCTCAGTAGGGTTCAATGTATGGGGATGAGATTACTATAGCTTGGTGATTATTCCATAGATTAGTTCAAACTGTTTAAAAAAAAAACACACGAGTCATATTCCATGCATGGAAGACGTACAATTGTTGTTCTACGTAAGCTTTAGGAATTCTAAATCTTATCTTTAAGCTTGATTAGAATACAATGATCCTGTCTTTGTCGATGGGTTATGGAACATGATCGCAAAAGAATTCTCCTAATTTGTTTTATTGAAGGGATTGATTCTTCATTCTAAATGCTTAGGGCTTTATTCTCATATCTGTGTAATTGGCGTAATTCATTCATTGTTATAGCAAAGTAGGGCATAATTTCCACTCACTCTCTCTCAACTTTGGAAGAAAAATTCCAATTTATTTCTAGACAAACACCTCCTTCACAAAGCACTCAACTTTTAGCTTACCCAATGAGGTTAATAGTCTTTCCTCCGGAAAAAAAATGAGGTTTATATGGTATAGTAATTAAACTATAGTATTATGGAGAATAAATTCAAATACATTAGAGGGACCATTGGTAAATTTAATTGAAAGATACCTATCTGATGATTAAGACGGAGGATTGTTCGAAAGCTAATTAATTGATTATTTTGTTGAGAGAAATTCCATTTTATATGTAAGAAAACATTATGAAAAGAAAATAAAATCGTAGTGGAATGAAGAATGCCATTACCTAGTTAAAGAGGGATCGATGAACTAGGAATTAAGCCTCCTAATTTAAGATTATGATTCTAAACTTTCCCTTTATCGATGATGCCCTATTATCTAGATTCTTGAGAATCATTTCCAAAAACCCAAAAAACACTAAGGGAAAATAATTAATAAGTCCTAATTTACTATTAAGATTACTAATGAGTCCTGTCAAGTTTATATGGACAACTAAGTCTTATTTGTGATAAAAGGTTCCTAAAAGATTCGTTGCTTCATAATGGTGCGTCTTATCTTAATTTTACCCTTCCTATTTAATATGAACAACAATTTTATAAATAATTTTAACTTAGTTAAAATTTAAAATTTTACTTTTAAAAATTATTAATCTTATACTTACAATTTTTTTTTAATGAAAAATCATTTAATTTGTGTAATTAAAAATAATTTAATTATAAAATTTCTAATAAATTAAAATTATTTATGAATTTTTTTGTTCATATTTTAATGAAAAAGATAAAATGAAAATAAAATATGCTATTATGAACAATTGAATTTTTTTTACGTATAACAATTTATTAAAAAAAAAATAAGATTTGTTTGTTAATATTGAAATTTGATATAACTCAATAATAATTTTCAAAACAAAATAGAACTTTTTGTTAATTTTTTCATTGTGATTTATGATTTTTTTTAATACAATATCATAATTTTTACAATTAAAAAAAAATATTATTATACTTAGATTAAAAATATTTTCATATTAAATGAGAGATAAAATTGAGATAGCATCCACTATTATTATTATTTTTTTTTTGGAGCAGCAAAAACGGCTAAACTTTATTAAAGATAAAGCATGATTACAACAAGTCTCAGGGGAAATTTGCATCATTGTCCAAACTAACCATCCCAACTATGTTGACACCCAAAGTTAGACCAATCATTTGCATCCCTAAATCCCCCGAAAACGAGTTGGAGAGATTCCAAACTCAAAAACAATATGTTAGACCAATCATGAACTTTTTGAAAATATGCTATGAAAAATAAAACTTAATTATCCATATTAAAACTTGAAAGAATTTGGTAGTAATCTCAACAGCAAAATAAGACTTGTGGGTTATTTTTCCAAAATTTAACACATTCAAATCCCAAGGATTTGTACGAAACACTAAACAAAGTTTTGTGGCTCCAAAAAATCTTGCAAATTCTAATCATCCATCGACTTTGATATTTTGAAAAGCGTACTAATTAGGAAGACAAAGACAATTACCTTTAGCGATTAAGATTGATCATTTGTTTTCCTCTTGAAAAAAGTTGAGGTTAATATGGACAGACATGCATATAAAAGACTACACAATTATCTTGTTTGTTTGAAAATCTAGAGTTAGATTTTGGCTTTTCTCAGGGGTGATCACATGGGCATGTATTGGTAGGTGTTAATTTTAAAAACAAAAAAAAGAAAAAATTTCCATTTTGTGGAGCCAAGTCTTTTATAAGTCTCACCTTAATGATCTATAGATTAAAGTAAAGTATGTTGGAAAAAAGTTTTGTCGGATTAACTTTAAATGAACAAAGAATCGTGAAGAAAAATAAAAAGAGAAATAGCAATACAGTGTAACAGTCAAACAAAATTTACAAATCAGTGAGAGATTTTATACACTTTAATAATTAAAATGCTATACTTTTTCATGATTTTGTATTATTTATTTTATTTTATTGTCACAACTATCAATTTATTCCCTCAAAATAAAAGTAGGGCTGATGTGGCATGTCGTGGCACCACACAGTAGAATGGTGGGATATAGAGAATCGGAGATGCTGATGTGGCAGCGAAGCATGGGGTGGGTAATGTTTTTGTGATGCCAGCTCATTGTCTATTGTCATTCTAAAGAAAAGAAAAGAAAAGAAAATCATATATATTCTGCTGTGTGATTATATACCCAAAAAAAAAAAAAACAAAAACAAAAACAAAAAACTCAGATGTCTAACTATCTTTATATAAATATATGCTTGAATTTAATTGTTAAAAAATCAAGGTTTGGAAATTGCATAAAAATAGAATATTTGGATTTTATTCTCAAAAGAATACAAATGCATTCTAGGTATTTTTATAGAAAATGAAGTCGTACCTATGCAAAGTTTCATAGAGAATCTTTTTTTAAAAAAATTAATTTTAATGATATGGTATAGCCTGAAATCAATGAAAATTTTCAGGAGTCTTAGACCATAGTTTTGTATTAAAAAAAATGTAAGGATTTTTTTTTTCCCTACTTGATGTGTAATGTTTGACAACTCAGGATTCACAATATTCTCATGCAATTATAATGATATAGGAGAGGTTGCATTACTCACTAATAAATCCAAACATTATATACAAATTTTTATTTATTTATCATGTCAATCCTTTATCTCGATTGGATCTTATATTATAAGTTAACATTTGAAAGTTATGAAACTAAAATATTTAGTATGAAACTTTGTGTAGGCAAAATAATATATATTCAAGTCTTTTGTTTTAAAACTATTAATCAACCATCATTCTTCATATAAGTAAATTCCCTTAATTTAAACTCAACTTAGACTGTGTTTGGTTTAAAAATTTGGGGAGGAATTTGAGAAGGGAAATAAAAAATAACAATGAAATGTGAGTAAAATATGTTTACATTTTACTTAATTTCACACACATTTTTTCTTTCTTTTTTCAAATCTCCTTCCAAATTCTTGAACCAAACACAACCTTAGGAAGGTAAATGAGAGAACTCAAAACTGCATCACACAACAGTAAAATTTCAAACCGAGCATCAGACTAAATAAGAGAGCGGATCATCTACCAGGCTAACTCATTGTCTTAGATAAAAAAGAATGCGTGAAAACCCTAAAGCGTGTCCAAAGAGATTGAACCGAATTTTGGAGAAGATCAATAGTTGTGGTCCAAACCAAAATCTTTTGGCAAGAGGAGAGGAAGTCTATGCTTGATTTGGTTAGGGTTGGGTCGAAGTCACAGGACCATGCATCACGAGGAGTGAGAAGCAATATGTAGGAGGAGTGAGAGACCACAGTGGTAGATAAAAAGAAAGTTGTAAGTCCTAAAGCCCAACATTATATACATATAGCCTTTTGCTATGGTTGGACTATAGTATAATATTGGGGTGGCAAAACTTTTCACACTTTTGAAAGTTGTTTGCTTTGTATATTGTCGCCTTTTTGAAGCCAAAGTCCAAATTAATGCACATTATTAGATTGTTAAAAATTCAACAATATATAATTAGTAATGGACAGATAAGTGACATTTATGTTGTGTTTGATTGGGGGATTTGGGAAGGGATTTGGAAAGAGAAAGGGAAAAGGTGTGTGAAACTAGGTAAAATGTAGGTATATTTTATTCACATTTCACCTAACTTTTTCCTTTCCCTTTCTAAATCCCTCCTCAAATCCTCCAACCAAACACAGCCTTAGACAAATAAGTATGCTTTGGACAAATAAGTGTCTTTTTAGACAAATCAATAACTTTTTGGTCGAAAAAGATTTAAACTTAGGCCTATAAATTCAAAAGTTTTAAAAATGAACTTCTAACTTGAGTTTCCAAAATTAATTTGCTTTTTTGAGTAGGCATTAAACTGAGGATTTATTCACAAACTTTGTGAAGGAAATATCAATTTTGTTTTCTTTGGACATTTAGATTTTTTTTAAGCCTTTACTACTTTTGGATATAAAAATAAAAAATAAAAATAAAAAATCTTATTAGGCTTTCCAGTCATCTCACTAACCTAGGAATTGGATCAATTCTGTTGGGCTTGTTGTATACTTGTGATTATGTGTAATTAAATTTCATTACATAATATTTTTTTTTATGATTTTATTACGTAGTTGAAATGTCTAGTTTATAAATTATGTCATACTAATTGACAAAAAATATATATCATTTGATTTTGTTACAATTATAATAAAAAGAAAAATGAAGAAAGAAAAAAAAACTTAAATTATGCAACAGAAAAAAAGAGCACATCCAAATTGGTCCCAACATAGACAAAGATGCCTTATGTTCACTTCAACAAATATAGACAGTACAAAGGCTTTTGAAAACTTTTTAATGTTACCATCACTGATAACTTATCCAGACCTTGACATTCCTACACCAATAATATTTGGGCCAAAAACGCAATATTTATTTTTAGAGATAGAGAGAGAGAGAGAGAGAGAGAGTATGAATAAGATAGATTTTGATGCTACTTAAAAATATGCAGTGAAGAGAAATAATTCAAGTAGTCATTAACCTAAAAGAGACATTGAATTACAACAAAAACTTGTAAAAATAAAATAACATACTTGTTTTTATTTGTTACAAAAATAAAAGGAAAACTTGATTCTTCTTTTTTATAAATAAATAGAAAATAGAAAACTTACAACGTAATCAAAAAACATTTTACAATATAATTTTTTAAATAAATCATCCGGTAAACTCGTTTAATTTTTTTTTCTTACATCCTTTTTGCAGCCCACTTGAAAAATAAAATGCAAAGTGGCAAAGGAGATTATGTATCATCTCAAAATGTCTTTTTCTATTCTCACAGTCTTAATATAAATTCCTCTCTGTGTGAATTCCACATGAAAATCTTCTCTATTATTCAACATGACGATATTATTATGAGCAATGGTAGAGGGTTACAAAAAATGTGACTCAAATGGCTTAAAATTGTTAAAACGACGTCATTTTGAGCGTAAAACGATGCAAAACGACGTCATTTTGATAATTTTGAGCCATTTAAATTACACTTTTGGTGGCCCTCAAACATTTTTTTATTATTATTATAAAATGGATTTGAATGACTTGATTGTTAGATTCTTCTCCTCACATCACACCTTCAATCCCCTCAATTCTCTTGTTTTGGGTATTATTTTTTTTCAATTTTTAAATAATTAAAGATTAAATGTTATTTTAATTATTTAATTTCATAAATTATAAATAGAAATGACATCAAATAATTTGGCACTAATTTTTAAAATTTTAAAAAAGAAAAAAAAAAGTTGTAAGCAATTCCAAAGTTTGGTGTAATTTTAAAAAAATTAAAAGTTAATAATTAGAAAGTAAAATTTAAAGGTATTTGTCCCTCAACTTTTGGATAATAAAAAAAATTCAACTATTTTTTAGTTGTTTCTGCTTTAGAATCTATAAAAAGAAATCGTATAAAAAATGAACATATTTTTAAAAAAATTTTTTTTTTTTAATAAATATCTTACATCAAACCGAGCCAATTGCATCGGAGACAAACTAGGTGCATACTCAAAGTCCAGGAATTTTTTTTTTAAATATAAAAAATTATATAAAAAAATTTAAATTAAAAAAAGAAAAAGAAAAAGGGTTTGGGAAATAACCACAACGTGGAGATGTATTTAAGGGACCGCAGTACCAAACAACAAGAAATTGAGAATCCCTATCTTCTTGGTTTCACGTAAGACAGCAAATGACTTGAGTCGAATTTTGTTAAGTTCGAGTTCGGCTCATTTATTCATGAGCTCAAGTTCGGTTCGATAACTGAGTTCAAACTTAATTCAGCTTGTTAATATTAATTAAACTCAAACTCGACTCTATTCGGCTTGATAATTTTTTTTAATATTATTTATATTATTAAAATAAAAATATTATTTAATATAATAAAGTATTTTTAGTATTATTTATATATTATTCAATATAAAAATAATATACTTATTATGTAATTTAAATAAAGATAAACAAATCAAACTTGATGAGTCAAACTTATTCGAGCTCGAATTTGACTCATTTATTAAACGAGTCTAATATTCAAGTTTAAACTTAACTCATTTACTAAATGTATCGAGCCAAAGCAAACCTTTAACGAGCTAAATCAAATTTGTCCATAAAGAGCTCAATTCATTTAAAATCTTATCCATGCCATCACACCCCCTACCCCCTACCTCCCATGTAAGCATCTTCCCCTCTTTCCATTTTTAGTAAACTTTTTCATACCTTTCAACTCCGATCTTTTTTTGCCTTTTATCATTTTCGAATAATTATTCAATAGTTTAGAAATTAAGCATTACTATTTAAGGTAAAAAAAAATTAAATCTAATTTTTAAATTTAATGATATGATAATCAATTAAGATATTAAACGTCATATTTTCTCTCATATTTTTTTTAATTATCAACTAATCATATCGCTTATACATCACTAAACTTATAAATTGAATATAAAAAGTAAATTTATATATTATTTTCCTTATAAATTTTATATCACATCATTTTCACTCATATGGTGTTTTGATATATTTTTAGAGTAATATAATTTTCACTCGTATGCTGTTTTGGTAATTTTTCACTCATAACTTTTCGAGTAATATAATTTTTTTGTATATTTTTTGATTTTATCATTTGTTGTACACATTACGTAAGCAATCTGAAATTACCCAATAATTTTCTTTTTTCACTTTTTTTTTATTACAAAAAAAAAATATTAATACAAAAATTAAGAGGTACACGGGGAGTACAACACAATTGAATCAATATAACAAGGTCAAAAAGGAAATGTTGCTATGACAGACGTACATGTCTTTTTGTCAATTCTTATACGTTGTTTGTAAACCCGTAATTGTAAGTTTCAAAACTTTATTTAACAGATTTAAATTTAAAATAAAAATGTATTAATGTAAATTTTCATAACCACGCATTAATCATGAAATAAAAAATCTTGTTCCATTTATGAAACAAAGAGAATTTGAATTCGATATTGTACGCAATGAATCTTGATAATCACAGTAAGAACCATCAACATCCAATCAGATATAGTAGAGTACAATTTGATACTACAATTGTAATAAAAAAATTATAAATAAATAAATAAATAAAAGGTCATTTTCCGTTTATCCTTTATCTAGAAAACTCTCAAATCCTAAAAAAAACATTTTCTTGGAACAAAGATTCCTACAGTGTGGGGTTAATTAAAGACTTAGAAAAGGAATTTGGATTCCCCTCAATCCGATTATGCCCACATGGGCTAAGTGTGTCCCCCAAACACCTTGACCCGGTAGTATGTATCCTTAGACTTCCCCAATACTGGCCCCACCGTAGCTACACCTACACCCAAACATGCTCTACAAACCCAAGCCCCATAAAATAAATTTATTGCATTTATTTCCCATCTTTTTTTTTTTTTTTTTATCGACAAAGAAAAATTCTATTAAAAATATAAAATTTTGAAGGTACGAGAAGATAAAACGCATTGAGAGATATTCGAAGAGTAAAAACTCACTCTCCTACTACTACTACTTGCGATCTTATAACCAATCTCTTAGCCTCACAATTTTAAATTTTGAAAAACAATTAGAAAATAAAATAAAATAAAATACATATCTCCTATATATATACCCAACTCACCCCTCCCCTCAACTCCATCTCCATCTCTACAACTCCTACCATCTCTTTTCTCTCTCTCTCTCATCAACAAAAATGTCCGGTGTTTGGGTGTTTAAGAACGGTGTGGTACGACTAGTGGAGAACCCAGGAGCTGAGTCCAACCAGGCCAACATACGGCGCAAAGTGCTAATCCACACCCCTACCAATGAAGTCATCACCTCCTATGGAGTTCTTGAAAGAATGCTCTCTTTGCTCGGTTGGGAGCGATACTATGATGACCCGGACCTCCTTCAATTCCACAAAAGGTCCACAGTTCACCTCATCTCTCTCCCCAAGGACTTCAACAAGTTCAAGCCCATGCACATGTACGATATTGTCGTCAAGAACCGCAACATATTTGAAGTTAGGGATATGTAGCAGTCTATAAACGTCGATTAACCGGTTTGTTAAGTCGTGTTTGTGTTGTTTATTTTCATTTTCAAGTTTGTGTTCGAGGGTCCGATTCAGTTTTTTCTCATTTTTTTGATGTCTTTGCAATATGTTTATAACTTTATGTTAAGTTTGTGCCTGGGGTATGAGTTAAGGGACTGTTTGGTTGTCAATGTTCTGTAAATTATATGGTATTTTGGTAATGAAAATTTCGTTTCATGTGTGTTATTTCCATAATTCTACCCTTCTTGAAGTGGTCCATTACCGGTGTGGTGTTGTGTTTTTTTTTGTTCTTTTTTTCATTTTCAGTTTGTGTTCAAGGGTTCAATTCAATTTTTATTTTTGGTCTCATTTTTGTGATGTCTTTCCAATGTATTTAAGTGAAGTTTGTGCTTAGCTTAAGAAGTTGATGAATTAAGGGGCTGTTTGGTTGTCAATGTTCTAATAGTGAAATGGTGATTTGGTAATGAAAATTGGGTTTTCACGTGTGTTTTCATATTCCACCATTTTCTAGGACAACTATTTAAAGTGAGAAATTATTTAATACTTTCAATCAATTATTATTTGATAGATAAAGCAAAATAAAAATAAACACTCAAATATTTATAGTTGGATGAATTGACAACTAGTATTCCCAATCCACTTGACAATTTCTAGTGATAAGGCCATTTTGCTAATGTGGCTATATTTTTTTAACGAGGTGACACTGCATCCCTTGACTGCTTGATGACATGGAATGAGAGAGTGAAGGGGGAGATGACATGTCACCATATTCTTGATTGTTTTGATTCCTTTAATATCTTATATATATATATATAAAGTGAATCAAAATTGGTGGGAGGGAGGGACAATGGGGTGTCACGTGAGAATTGGCCAACCAGAAGCTTTGCTTACTAACAACGTGGTGATCTCACGTGTTCATCTTCAAGTGGACCTATCAATCTTTATCCAGTATATATGGAATAATAAAATTGTCTCCATATAATCCATATATATGGTATTAATTTAGATCCACTCCATTTGACTCAAATTTATCTTGAGAATGGTCTAGGTTGCATTTAAAATAATTTTTTATCATATAATAATTTTATTTTTTTTTAATTTTAATTCTTGGAGTTATTATTTTTATTTGTTTTAACTCGAGTTTAAACTTCAACTAAATTGCTTCAATGTTCATATACTTAAAGTGACAAGCATAAGCATTATACTCTCATGAAAATCTTTGTGTGCATGAAAATGGTTTCGTAAGGTTTTAAAAGGTCAGAGCAGCCATGCATGCAAGCAATTTGCAAAAGCTCCAAACAACATGTGCCAGAGAAGAAGAGGTTTCTGAAGATCTCTATCTCTCTTTCTCTCTCTCTCTCTACACTACTACACGTACGGACAAAGCATGCAGCAATATGGCACTGATACTCTCTTGTAGATAAGATGGGTTATCAACACGCGTCTAATGCTAGCGAAGCTAGCTGGCTGAATAAAGAGAAAAGTTAGGGATCATGAAAATTCTTTCATGAAAATGATCATGAAAGAGTTATAATCCTTGGATCACCTTGATTAATGTGTGGTGCTTTATTCTAAGTGTAATTCAAGAATCACAAAGCTTTCATGATTGTTTTCATGAAATTTTTTTCATGATACCTAGCATTGCTGCTGAATAAAACCCACCCTTTCAAAAAGATCAAAGGCCAGCTAGTAGTTCTTTCCTGTTCATGCCCGTGACCTGTCCTGTCCAAGCCCACTCCTCCCTTGAATGGGCTCCTAGTGACCCTTTTCTCTCTCTCTCTCTCTCTCTCTCTCTCATAGATATAGAGATATGTATGAGAGAGAGTTCATTGAGGTTCATCCAAAATGGAAATGAATGAACTAATGATGAGAGAGAGGGTGATGAAGGAGAGAGAAGCAGAAGGTCTATTGCCATCCTATCCAGTAAAGTGGGGGGATGGGCAAGAGGAGAGATCCTCATTTTGTCTTCTCATGAGTTTGATATTGACGGCCAGAGCTTTGATCTCTTGTCATCACTCCTGCCATCATGCTCTACAGCCTTCATTTGCCTGAACTTTAATATTATTTTTATTTTTGGGAGAATTACACCTCAGGAGGAAAAAAAAAAATAATAATTACACAAATATGAAGAGATACAAGTCTCACTTGCACATCTGCAACATTTCATTTGCACCCCATCACAAAACCAATTGCATCTCACATGTTTTTGTATACTTTTTTGCTTGTTCCAGTGTTAAAATTCTTTTCTTCTTCTTTTTCATTTTATATAGAAATCGATTGTAGAATCAACTAAATAACTCTTTCAAATCTATCACATATGAAAGAATTATATCTAATTCAGTGATTAATTTTTGTGTTCTTACACTTTTTCCTTAATATCTACAGTGAAATTGGTCTCGTGGCTATACACATTTAAATTATTAAATAGAATGATAACTTATATATATATATATATTAATAAATAAATAAGCATCCGTAACTATACAAGAAATAATAATAAAATCAAAATTAGTGTGGCTTATGTTCGTTATTCTTCCCCATAAGTGGGATTTAAAAGAATGTTTTGTTGGAACTTGGAACCCATTAACACAAAAAGGGGTGATCTATGGGTTTGTAGTTATTTAAAAAATAAGCAAGATTCCAAATTAGAGAACCCCATTAATAATATTTTTGAGCTTTCTTCAGCCTGTGAAATAATTTTATACTAGTTCTCGCAATATTTACAAGGTTTCAGACATACTTGAAAGAGGCTTTAGATTCTCTGTTTGTATTTTTTGTCCCTATTCTTCATCTCGCTCTATTAGTACTGTCACATTGCCATAATTTGTATTCAATACCATTTTTTTTGGTAATTAAGAAACTTTTAAAAGTTAGTTTTGAATTTAAATTTTAATGTCAGAACAGTACTAAAAGAATGGGACAAGAAACGAAACTGAGAATCTAATAGTCGCTTGAAAGTTGCATTCATTTTGAGTCTCTAAAAATTTTAAGTTGTTTGGCAACTTGGATGAGTTGCATAACATTCAACATTGATCAAAACCATTTTTATTCCACAAATCTGCGGCAAGTGAAGTAGGAAGTTAATTATCTTACATAATCAATCTTTAACAGCAATGTGCATTCTCGATTAATTTCTTCCAAGCCACCATGAGTCGACAATGAGTAGAATATTCTTAATTAAGTGAAAAATTAATGAGCATTATAAAGTAATATCACCAACCACCTACAAAATTCTCCAAGTAAAATAAACGTGTAGCACTTAATTAGAATAAGCTGGATGCTTAGAAATAGTAAGTTGTTTCTTAAATTAATTAATAGCTTCACAAAGAATGGGATTCCACCTGTTGTATTTTGCTTCCATGAGCTCCATTCTGTAGATTAACCAAGAGATTGTTTTGAGACAAATACATTTTTTGACCCTCCCTTTTGACTAAGATCCTTTAAGATGTTTGTTAATGCTAATGAGTGCTAATGACAAACATATATGCTTCTAAAAAACAATTCAGCATATGAAGGAAGGGAAGGTTCAGCTGGGTAAGTGGAGTCAGAAGTGGTGTGACTTTGTTGAAGAATGGGGGGAAGGTCAATTTGTAGAACAGGAGAGGTGTGTTTGGTTATGTTGCTTCGGCATTCCAATCAATCTTTAGAGTGTCACAACCTTCAGCTGTATAGCTAGTCATTGGGGGCTGGTGGTCCAATTTGAAGATGATATTAATAACCCTCAAACCTTTCAGCAAGGCAGAGTTCGAGTGCTTACGCGATGTATGGAGATGATTAACATGATTGTTTATTTGAAATGTAGAGGCACTCTTAATCCTATGAGAGTCTGTGAGGAATTTCCAAGTTGTTTATGCCCTAGTCCCAATTTCGGCAGGGGAAAAGACCATGTTCTACTTCAATCCAAAAACAAAGAAAATGTGGATTAGCTATCTGGCAATGGAGGTTGTATGAGGAGTGCTCATCAAGCTTCTTCAGCAAGAGAGGAGAACTTGAGGGGAGGCTCTGATGAGGTGAGTAAGTTGTTGAAGACAGCACCAGTCAGACCAGATGTGTTGGGTAGGGGAAATGATGGTAAGTATGCAGCAGCCGAAGTTGATCTACAGGAATGCATAGGGAGTGGTTGTATAGGTGCATACTCTGAGGAGGAACGTCTACTTCAGGTAGTCAACTCATAAAAGGCAATGATGAACAATATTCAAAATCTAAATGGGGCTATAGACACTTTTGGGCTTTTTAGAGAGTTGTGTGGGCCAGAGGGGAAAAGATCTAATATTAACCTGAAAGTAGTACTTGAGGGGGTGCAAGTTGGGCCTGAGCCTAGTGGATTAAATAATAGGGTGGGTTTGAAATTGGGTGATAGTATGGCCCAGCCTAGACTCAGGCCCAATCTAGTTTAGTCTATACAGCAGAATTTGGGAAAGAATGCTGGTGTAGACGGAAAAGGCAAGGACGTAGCTGTCTAGAAAGCCTACACTACTTGGAAAAAAGGCTCTGTTTCGCAGAGGGGCAGCAGGCTAGCTGAAGACATTAGCAAACAAAGGGATATGGTCGGCAGCCTTGACTTCCAAAGATGAGCCATTTTCAGAGCCACAACAGCAGCAGTAGCTTCCTCATTGTCATCCTCTCATAGTCACTCAAGGATTAGAAAAAGAAATCTAATAGAAAAGGCGCAGTCAACACTAAATGTAGGAACAATTCTGGGACTGCAGTACCAAGGTCAAAAGGCAAAGGTTGTAAGTAAGATAATGGAATTAGAGGAGAATGACTTGGAAAAACTTGTAAGTGCAGTAGGGGCAAACAGAAACTAACTAGTTGCCAAAAGGAGAAATGGAGGTGAAAAGTCAGTTTAATCATGCAAATTTTATCTTGGAATGTTAGAGGGCTGAGAAGGCCAGAAAAAAAAAGGAAAAAATTAAGCACCTGGTGAAGGATAGGAATGTGGATGTATTTGTCACGACCCAAACCCGGCCCTATGGGTTTAGCACCATAACTGGCCAGTAATCCGAGATTATCAAGGCTCGAAGAACGATAACAAGCAGTACAAGGCCTAGCGGAAGCCAATACAGTAAGTAACTAGTGTCCATTGAGCTGTGTAAATCTGTATGCCAAAAACATTTTTCATGCATTCATTCAAAAGATACAAGATCTGATCTATACAATCGTTCTGATCGGTCAAGACAGGATCAAATCCCTAGATAACAAGATCTGATATAACATGAGAGATCTATACAAATGTACAAAAGCAGTGAGAGGAGACCGACGGGGGACACAAAAAACACCCCAAGCCATAGCATGGTAACTCGGAACCTCGCAGTGAGGCACATAGGCTGGCTTGACAAAACTGGGGACCAAGCCCACGCCTCTAGCTCCAGTCTGGCTGCTGAGAACCTACATATATATATAAACAGTGAGCTAAAACCCAGTGAATAACATACGGTGTAAAGAGGTTATGAATGAATGCCCTTACAGTAATGAAATCAATTCATTAAACAGTATTTCAATCTTTCAGTATTTCAGTCAATCAGTATTTCAATCAATCACCATATATGGTACATCCATTAGCCTATAAACAAGAGGTCCAAAAGGACCGGCCCTTATAAACCCAACAATAACAATAATGATGGCCATCAATCGAAAAACAATATGGTCCCACAGGGAAACCGACAGAGCTCTGAAACAGACAATAACAGTGGGTGCTAAGGATGCCACAATACAGTTCGAAACAGAGGACATACATTCATTCAATAAACAATATCAGTTCAATAAGCAGATTCGATTCAGTATTCAAAATATAACCATTTGAACATATCTTTACACAATTTGTTACTCACAGAGATTGGGCTAATAGCAGCTAGAGCGCGTCCCCGAGAGCCAACCCTAAACAGTTAACAAATAGAACACACACTAAGTTTCACAGTCGGAAGGATGTTAATTAAATCCCTAAATTTCCTCGGTGTGGTTCTATGTCTAAATCCTCATTAAGATGCCTTAAACTAGGCCTAAGAATGCCTAGGATGGAATGAGGATGCAAAAATACAGTTGGAAGGCACTTTTCAAAAGTTGCTGAAAACAGGGGCCTCGCTCGAGCGAGGTTACAAAATCAAAGGCTTTGCTCGAGCGAACAATCCTTCGCCGGCGGTCCGATGAAACAAAAAATCTTTGGATGCTCGTTTTTTACGCGCGATGCTCGCTCGAGCGAGCTTCCAAAAACCAAGGGGTTCGCTCGAGCAAGCCTTCCTTCACTCGAGCGGTCTGATGAAACAGTAAAAGTACTGGATGCTCGATTTTTACGCTCGAGCCACCAATCCTTCGCTCGAGCATGGCTCAGAGGAAACGTTGGTCGCTCGAGCGAGGAATCCTTCGCTCGAGCGAAGAAGCCAAATCTGGAATTTCCAGATTTGCCTTCCAAGCTCAAACCAAGCATTCTCAACTCAAAACTCGACCTCTTGGGCCCAAATTCTGGAAAATACATTCTAAAACAATGTATAACAAGTTTCAAAAGCCAATTTATGAATTCAAGCCCCAAAGGTGAGTCAATTAAAACCATTTTTCAAACCCAAATTCAAGAACAATTTCAAACATGCAATGCATGAGTTTTAATCCAAAATCAACCTTCAAATTTTGCTCTAATGAGCTCAATAGTTGGAAAATGAAGTGAAAACATGGACTATAATATAAACATGAGCATGCATGCACAATCTATCATGAATTCAACTTCCAAATGCACCAAAATGGTCATGCATGTAACAATGGAGCTCCAATTCAACATATGTGAGCAAATTCATTACTTGATTCTACAATGGAGCCTAGAACATGTAAGATGAGGTTCAAGACAACAAGAAGAATGTGAACTTCTTACCTAGAGTTTCAATGACAAGGTGTGGAAGCTAAATTAGCCAATTTCCTACAAGTTCTTCAAGTCCACAAGCCAATTCTCAAGATGAAATCAATTCTCTCTCTCTCTCTTACTTCTTGGTCGGCTATGAGTGAAGGGAAGGGCTGGGAAGTGTTGACTCTAAGTAGATACAAGACTCAAATTGCCTAAAGTAATAGCCACTAGGTGGCATTTGGTAAATAAATCAAAGTTGGCAATATGACAATGTTTAATCTAATTTAACCATTCCACATCAATTTTCAGATAAGTATATCATTAAAACACAAATATTCTACTGATTACAAAACACTAAACGGTTCTCCGTTCGGCCGCCGATAAGGCCTTCAATTAGCAATTTAAACATAAAATGCAAACAGATAAATCAATCAATCAAACAGATACCATATGCAATTCAATAGGTAAACTTATTCGATTCCAGTTTCAATTTCAATCAGTCCATCCAATACTTCAGTTAATCCAATTATCAGTCATTAGCGGTCCAGTTTAGCAATAATCAGTATATAATTCAGTGGTTATTCAATAATCGGTACGAGGGTTGTTACAGTATTATTATTACAAGAAACAAAAAGAAGTACTATGGATGATTGTTTTGTGAAAACCATGTGGCCTTATGAAGGGATGGATTTTCTAGGGGTGAACTCAAATGGTAGTGCAGGTGGACTTTTGTGCATTTGGAGGCCAGATGTTTTTAAGCTTAGAGACTGTTGTTGTAGTAAGAATTTTATTCTCCTATCAGGTACATCACGCTATTCTTTTGAGTGTGTCATTATCAATATTTATGCCCCAAATGAGATTGTGGGTAGGAGACAGTTATGGGAGGTTCTGGTAAATGTATACTCTTATTATCCAAATCCTTGGTGTGTGGGGGGAATTTCAATGAAATTAGATTCATGAGTGAGAGAAAAAGGTGTTCAAAAAGAGAGAGGAGGATGAAGGATTTTAATGAGCTTATTGACAAATTGGAATTGACAGATCTGCCTAAGCTAGATAGACAGTTTACCTGGTGTAACGCATTAGATGGGGAAAGATGGAGCATGATAGATAGATTCCTGTTGGATTCTAGGTGGTTAGAAAATTTCTCTTTCAAGCAATGGGATTTACCTAGAACCATATCAAATCACTGCCCAATTTTGTTGAAGGAGGATGAAAGGGATTGGGGCCCCAAACCCTTCAAGTTCTTAAATCCTTGGCTTTCACACCCTACCTTTATGCCTGGAGTTAAACAGCTTTGGGAGAACATTCATGTGTCAAGATGGGCAGGGTATAGACTCATGAGGAAACTGAAAGAACTAAGATCTCATTTAAGGGTATGGAATAAGGAGGTGTTTCGTAATATTGATTCTTTTTTAAAGGCAGCTAAAGAGGAGTTGCATGATTGGGATCTGAAGGTAGAATCTAGGTCTCTGGTTGATGAGGATATTAGAAGAAGAAGAGAAGCTAGAAGTTTGGTGTGGAAATTAAGCAGAAATAAATACTAGTTGTGGCATCAAAAGTTCAAAATGCTTTGGGCTCAAAATTGTGATAAAAACACTAGGTTTTTCCACATTATGGCTAGTAGAAGACAGAGAAAGAACATGTTAGATTTATTCTGTGTGGAGAGGGTGTGCTTCGAGGACCTTGTTTAGATTAAACAAGCTTTGGTTAGGCATTTTAGGTAGCAGTTTTCGGAGAATTGGACTATGAGGGCAAAGATTTCAAGCCCTTTTAAGGTTATTAGCTCAGAGGCAGCAGCCAATTTAGAAGCAGTGTTCTCTGAAGATAAGATTTGGGCAGCTCTAAAAGATTGCGATGGGAACAGGGCCCCTGGACCAGATGGCTTTAATCTTGCATTCATCCAAAAGTGTTGGCCTTTTATGAAAAGTGAGATAATTCAAATAATTCATGAATTTCACACAAATGCTAAACTATCAAGTGGGGTTAATAGTTCCTTCACTGTGCTTATACCTAAAAAATCCTTCAATATTGGGAGACTATAGGCCGATTAGGTTGGTCAACTCTATCTATAAGATCTTGGCCAAGGTGTTGTCCCAAAGAATGAAGCAGGTGCTCCCAACTGTGATTAGTGAGGTGCAGTCAGCATTTGTCAGTGGTAGGCACATTCTAGATAGTGTGTTGATAGCTAATGAAGTTGTAGATGGGTGGCATAAAGCTAAGAAGAAAAGCATCATCCTGAAATTGGATTTTGAGAAAGCCTATGACTCATTAAACTGGGAATTTTTGCTATCGATGTTGGATAATTTTGGTTTTGGTGCAAGGTGGATTAGGTGGATGAAAACTTGCATTACAACAGCTATGGTGTCTATTTTAGTCAATGGTGCACGCACTGAGGAGTTTTAACCATAGAAGGGGTTAAGGCAAGGTGACCCTCTATCTCCATTTTTGTTCATTGTTGCAGCTGAAGGTCTTAATCTCTTGTTGAAAAGGGCACTAGAGAAGGGCCTAATTAAGTGTGCTTCAGTTGGCTCTGATCGGTTGAGTGTTTCACATCTTCAATTGCAAATGTTACTATCATTTTTTGTGAAGGTGGCATAGAGGAAGTGTTGAACATTAAGAGGGTATTGAGGTGCTTTGAGGTGATATCTGGTTTAAGAATAAATTTCCACAAAAGTGTGGTATGTGGGACGGGCTATCAAGAAGACCAAACTAAGAAATTTGCTAAGGTGTTGAATTGTCTGCCTAAGAAATTGCCTTTTAATTTTTTAGGATTGCCTTTAGGGGCCAATCCCAGAAGAAAGAGGACATGGTCTCTAGTGGTGGAGAAGTTTCAGAAGAAGCTCTCTTCTTGGAAGAGAAAATTGTTGTCTTTTGCTAGTAGGTTGACTCTGATCAAATCAGCCTTGTCCAATTTGCCTATCTATTTTCTTTCCATCTTTAAAATGCCAAAGGGGGTTGTCAAGTCTATCTAAACTTCAAGCCAACTTTCTGTAGGGAGGTTCTGCTACCAACAGGAAAATGCACATGGTTAAATGGAAAGAGGTCACAAACAACAAGAATCAAGGAGGTTTGGGAGTGAGGGACTTAGGTGAGGTGAATGAATGCTTGCTGCTGAAGTGGTGGTGGAGGTATGGCAATGATGATATAGCTCTGTGGAAATCTGTGATCTTCTCTAGGTATGGCAAAATTGGTGGGGGATGGACACCTACAATGAATCAGTCAGTAGGGTCTCAATAGTTTGGAAGGATATTTCACAGTTATCTGTGGCTAATAAGCAATTTGGTGAATTTTTTGGAGACTAAGTCAAAATCATAGTAGGCAATGAGAGGAGAATAAAGTTCTAGTATGATTCCTGGTTAGGTAACAGAGGCTTGAAAGTTGAATTTCCTAGATTGTTCAGTTTATCCACAGAGAATAAAGATTCTCTACAGCAGATCAAAGCAAAGATTGGTGCCTCATGAGGATAGCAGCTTCAATTCAGAAAGAATCTATTAGCTTGGAAAGAAGAGGATTTACAAAGGCTGTTAGGCATGTTGGACTTATTTCCTTGCCTCAGATTTGGTGTTGAGGACTCTTGCTCTTGGTTAGCAGAGAGGTCAGGGTAGTTCACAATAGCTTCTATGTGGAGGTGGTGGACTCCAGCTAGTGGGCCTAGTCTGTCAGTCCCAGTAGGGGTGTGGGTGAGTCTTGCCCCTCCAAAAATGCAATTTTTTTGTTGGTTGGCTTGGCGAGACAGGGTTAAAACCTCATCCTTCATTCAAAGAATTGGGACTCTTGAAGTGAGTGTTAATACTCTACGTGTTTTCTGCCAAGCTGAAGTGGAAACTACTGCTCATGTGCTTCTACTTTGTCCTCTGGTGTGGAAGTGCTGGTCTCACATAGTAGATTGGTGGGATCAGGTTTGGGTTATTCCAGGTTCTATAGGGTTTGCTGCATTGGTAAAATGGTGGCAGGTTCAAACTCAAGTCTTGGGCTCTCAAAGTCTGGCAGATTATTTCCTCTGTTGTCTGATGGTTAGTTTGGAAATTGAGGAATTAATGTTTGTTTAAGGGTGCTCATCCTGACCTCTAAGAATTTTGTGAAAAAAATAAAGGTGCAGATTGCTTTATGGACCAAATGGCACTTGAAGGTGGATTATTCAATTCAAGACATCGTATCCAATCTCCACCAGATTAGGTTGTAGTTCAGTTGTGCAAAGGTTTGCCAATAAAAAAGCTGCTATAGTTGGCTGGGTTCTTTGAGTATTGCTTCTACTGGAATTGGTTTGATGGGCTTAGAAACATCTCATTGGCAGCAGGTATGAGCGTAAGGTTGAGGTCGTTTTGCTGGTGATTTTGCTAGTTGGTTCTATGATGTTGGTTCTATTATGTTGCTACTGAGATGCTGAAATGCTACTCTGTTTGTCCAACTTACAACAGATCAGGTATTTATTAATATTTTTTGTCACAAAGTGTAATTTTGGGCAGTTGGGTTTTGTCACAAAGTGTAATTTTGTGTTGCTCATCTCATAGAGGGCGCAATTGGCAGTTCATCTAGTTTGTTTCTGCAAGAATTTGCTGGTGCATTAGCTATGAGTTGCTGGAGCAGATTGTTGTATGGTTGGTTGGTTTTATTTTTGTGTTTAGTTTTGTTTCTCTTTTTTGGATTGGTTTCTCATCAATCTGTGAGTTGTGTGCTAGCAGATGATTGTGCTACCTCCTTTGTGACAATCTAGTTGGGATTGTGGAGTGTTAGTTATGATTTTTTTGCACCTCCCTCCTTTATTGATGTATTTTGTTTTTGTTTTGATCATCCCATCAATAAAGTTTTTCTTTTCTTTGCTCATAAAAAAAAAAATATTTTAAAAATTCACTAATGCTAATGAGTGGCAACATATATCATTAAAAACATATATGGAAAAAAATAAATAAAAGTAATAGTATATATTTTTGAATTCAATTTGAATTTGAATTTTTTTATTTTTAAATTTAAAATAAAAAAATGTTGATTTGATTTTTTGACAACCATTTGATTTTATAATGGACATCTCTATTTTATTCATGTGATGAAGATGATCTGAATCTGAGAAAGAGTGCAAAATTGAACAAAAATCTAAATGTACAAAAATTTAACTTGGGTTGGATGGACTCAAGTCCAGTCTAAAAAAAAATTAACATTAAGATAATAAAATTTCAAATTTAAAAATTAACATTAAGATAATAAAATTTCAAATTTGATTAAGATTTGGACTAAAATATGTTGATCCAAATTAAGGGGTGATTGGAGATGATCTAAGTAAATGTACTTTTTGACTTTTTATAAAATATGGGTTAGATTTGAAGTGATGTAGTATAAAAGTGATATGACTTAAATAAGATGATGTGACTTAAATAAGACAGTAATTTTTTAATTTTTTTAAGTTATGACAAACAACAAGGCCTAAATTTGGTTAGGATCCATGTATTACTCTCACAACCACGGGATATTATATCCCTTAATAATGGTAAGATAAAATGGGTGAGAGAGAGAGGCATTTTTCTTTCGTATGTAAAGGAGGATAAGAAAAGGGAAAAGAGAAAGATTGAGGGGGTGATTTCAACCCATGCCCACATTTTGCATCCATTAAAAAATGAGCAAAAGAGAGGAAGTAAGCTTTCCCATCCCTTTTAAATGAAATATCACATTTTGTCTTTGAAAAGTCAACTTTTTTCCTTTTCCTTTTATTTATTTTTTTTTTAATGAGGGTCCAAACACAAAACGAAAATAAAACTCATTATTTTCATGTAATTTTATATTTTTTAAGATAAGAATAATTTTTAAAATTTGAAATATTATTTTCATATTTATTTTTAACAAATTAATTTCTATTTTTTTAGAAAAATTTTAAAAAACTAATTTTGAGTTGATACATGTGCCGCGGCGACTTCTAAGTATGTTTAATAACAGGAGAAAAAGAATAAAAGAAATTTTTTACATGACTTTATAGCACAACAAATTAGAGTTCCTACATCAACCCAAAACCATCACCATCACTTCTGTAAAAGAAAATATAAAAATGACAAAAACAAAAAACAAAAAAAAAAAAAAAGGGAAAGAAGAAGAGTTAATTAGGTGTGTACATCTCCAAGAACTCATCTCTCTCACACTTCATGAGCCCAACTTGGAGAGTTTTCACTTTCATCACAAGACCAAACCAACTCTTCTCTGCTGCATAACCGACTTTAGCAGAAGACAATTCACCCAAATCTGCGCTGTCAACAATGCTAGTTGGTGCAGTCAAAACCATGGCAAACAGATAGCCAGATTACCAGGACCAGAAGTAATAGGATTCCGAGAACAACCACCTTAATTTTCATATTTTGGTACCACATCTTCCTTCGGATCTGTGTCCCTTTTTTCTTGAATTCTTGGGCCTGAAAATAGCAATAATATATATAGGTGTTCATTATCCGTTCTAAAATGAAGAAGAAAAAAAAAATAGAGATTATTGCTAAAAGGTAGATATGGATAAACCTACCGAATCACGAAGATCTTGTGCTTTGTCTGAGAGAATAGTTAGGTTTTCCCCTCGGTCAATAGCCTGAAAAATGTATATAGGGTAAATTAAACAAGATTAAATTCATTTTGCTTGTTTTTATTGCTTGTAGTGATCCAAACATGGTGCAAAGGTGCTTTCAATGACACGCACACTTCAATCAGACAGCGACAACAACAGTGAACTAGGAAGCGCATGATGCATTGGGTGCATGAAGGGTGTAATAATTTTCAACTAAGGTAGGGTCACTTTGCCTTTTTTTCATGTTAGTTTTAAGTCAACTATGTTTTTGTAAGAGTTGAATCCATAGATTAGTTTTACCTGCTCTATCTACTAAATGAAAAAATGTCGCTTTCGCACTCAATGGTTCTCAATAGCTCTAGCAAATAATTTAGTTTAATCAAGTAAAAAAACAACCTATACACACTCACCTCACATGTCACAAGGTTGTGCCTTTGTCATAAAAAATGTATAAATATACAATTTCATTCTAATGCATCATAAAATTGTATCCTAAATCAGGGGCATTAAACAATCTCTACACTACATTTTCAAAACATTAAAATGCATGAGAATCTAGCTGTTAATGTATTTGATCTTCAAGCTGATCAAGTAAATCAGACTACCCAACAAAATTCTGCTTTCCAGTCTCGAGCAGAATTTTCAAGGTGCAGCAGAGGTCAAGGAATGGAATGTGGTAGATAAACTGAGAAAATAGATGCTGGCACATAATTTCACCCAAAAATATATATATATATATATATATGTGACCCAACATAATGCAAAGCAGTGTATCAGAATGCATGTAGAAAAGCCCAGAGAAATAAAAATAAATTTTAAAAAACAAAGGTACACCCAGTTTAGTGCCCATTAGATGAGGGTCTGAGAGAGAGATTGGGTTATGGCATTATTTGCAAAGATGTAGATGTAGAAGATGGGAATGTCAAGAACAATGCTATCAAGAATTTTTATATTAAACAAAGAACAAGAATGCACATGCATGAAAAAAGTAAACAATAAATACATACAGAAGCAATAAGAAATAAATTACTTAAGCCCTCATGTTAGATTTCCTTTCAAATGGATTTGTCATACCTTGTCAATATTTTCCAACATAATGCTTTTAACTTCTGAAACTTGGGCCTTCACTTTTAATAGCTTTTCAATCTCCTCAGCATGGTCGATTATGTATTGCATGTGCTCTTTCATAACCGGGCTGTAGATCAAAAGACATTGTCTTAATTCATTTCTTTATAGTACAATCTTATTGCTCAAAGGCATATTAATATTAAACATACCCAAACTCCTTATTGAGACTTTTGGCAACAGCTGTATCAGCCTTGCCACCACCATATCTTTTCTTGAAATCAGCCCTCATACGTTCCAAATATGCAATAGAGATCTGCTTCCCAACAGATTCTTTGGCAACGACACAATAAGCTGCAAATTCCAACAACCGCAGTTTAAGTGACATGAAGCAGAAAACTTTGATTGTGATGCATTACAGTATGGGGTGGGGGGGACAGGTAAACAGCAACAAAGAACTATAACTAGAAGCTTGCATTTTTTGGCTCTTTCCACGAAATTAAGTATTTAAAATAATAGAGATATAATTAAAACTACAATGTGTTGTTTTTTCTTTTCTTTCTTTTTGCAATCAAAACGTACTAAGACATTGAAATTTGAAAACTATATAGTCAACAAAAGTTATCCTCCAAGCTATTTTACAAGTGCAACAATGATTGTTAAAATATTATCCTTCGCGATTTGATTCATACAATTTGATACAAGTTTCAACCAAAACAATTCAATTACTATTGAATCTTAAATTGAGTGAATCATATGATTCGATTGAGATTCCTCTGTCGATTATGATGCATCACAGTGTGGGATGGAGGGAACAACAACAAAACTATTGTCAAACTACCACTACTTCCACAACCACACAATGTACCACCTCAACTTAACAAGCATTATCTCAGCTCTTTTGAGTTGGCTAGATGAATGCTATTCTGCACTTCCTCTCTAAGGCCCTAAAACCCATAACTTTACTTAAACTACAAATTAACATATCATTTCTTGCTATTCTAATCTGCTTTTATTTTAGTATGTCCCTTATCCTAGTATTTCCCTTAATGTGAAGTAAGTTGGTCCTCCTTGCAAGCATAGATATTTGTCTTTGGTTGCTCAGCACCAAACCATCTTAACTCAGTTTTTTCTCATTTAACTAATTTCTAATCAACTATAATTGGTGCTCTGGTTATCCTAGTATTTCCCTTAACTTGAAGTAAGTTGGTCCTCCTTGCAAAGCACATATATTTGTAAACCATCTTACTCAGTTTTCTTTCATTTAACTAATTTCTAATCAACTAAAATTGGTGCTACTTCTATGGAAGCTTCGTAAAAATTTATAAATGCAACAGTATGGCATATTAGCCTGGCCTAAGCCAACCCCTATATATATATCCTAAATAGCAACAGTACTCGGCTAAGCGAATCCAGTGGTATTATCTAACCAAATTTGTAAAGGATCAAGTCCCTTTCTCTATGCAAATTTATATACTTTTTTGCAATACATAATACGAAAACAATTAATCAGGATAACAAGATACAATTGTACAACAATGAATGAAAGTTTCCACATAATAACAAGAACAGAAAATAAAAAGTTTTCCATTCAAACAAACCCAATGCTTGTGCTTCATATATCTCTCACTCTTGAGTTAATTAACAAATGGACAATGAAAATGTCTAGGGCATCTTCAATCGAAATTGAAAGCCTAAGCCTTGTATGGTTAGGTGATGAATTATATTTATAAAAAAGCTTAATCACAAGAAGAAATATAGTAGCTAGTGCTTCTCTCTCACAAATTTAATAACCCTCTGAGCATGTTTTCTTAATAGACTTTAAATTAATCACTGCGTAAGTATCTCTCTGAATCAAATCAATACACTGTCAATCCAGTTAACCTTCAAGCAAAGCAACCCAAGGAGACAAATTATCATTTAACTCTCAAACAATTTTTTTTTTTTCAAAAATCCTATATCATAGTTCTTTAGTACAGTTCAAACCATAACTTACCCTAATAACAACCAAATTCTTATACACATTTCCAAAGAATAATCAACAACAATATTAATTACAAAACCCTCTATGTAAGACTGATTAAAATCCAACTAATTGATTAGGTGATCCAAGCTATACACTTCTACCAATACAAAAACAGCAAAACACATAAGATCCAAAACCCAACTTTATTTTCTTTTCTTTTCACCTGTTTTATCAGCAACCAAACAGAAAAATAGCAGAATCAATCATAATTAAAACAGAGCAACATATCATCTCTGTCGAGCTCCCAAACTACTTAAAGACTCGAACTTTATACAAACAAAGTTCAGATCCACCGAGTCCCACTAAAAATTCAACTTGAACCCATGTTTGGTCCCGGGAAAATGCAGGGAAAACGAAGAGATCGGGAAGGGAAAAGTTTACCGTAACCGTCCTCGACGAGGAAGTTGAAGGTGTGGTGGTCACAGTTGTAGGTGAACTTGTTGTTGCCCGAAGGGAGTCTCTGGAGGCACTGAGTCGCGATCGCTGGAAAGTTCCCAGTGAACTCGGTGTACTCGGCCAATACCATTGTCCCCCGAGCCACGAAGCTGTATATGAACGATTCCTGACCCATGTCTCCCCTGACTCGCTGAGTCGAGCTCCAAGTTTTAGAGAGAGAGAAAGAGACAGCCCAACGACGATCGAGCAGAGAGAGAGAGAGTTCTCTTTCCTTCCTCTGTTGTTCTCGGGATTCCCCTACGTTAGCATTTTTAAGGCTCCGTTTGGGTTTTTCTTTTTAACTTTGCGGCGAAGTTAGCACATTTTATTATTATTATTATTATTTTTTTAAGGATTTGGATTGGATGACGATTAACAGAAAAATTTAGAACAAGCCAAACTCATTTTTTTGTTGGTCGTATGTTAAAGTTTGATTTTTTTAAAAAAAAAATTGGTGTAATAACCACAAAAAAAAAAAATTTAAAAATTAAAAAATTAAAAATAGTGTAACATTTACACAAAATTCTTTTCTAAATTTCTTGAATAACATGACAAGGTTAGTAGAAAGATTTTTTTTTTAAAAATGTAAAAATATGAATTATTAATTTGTCTTTTGGTTGTCATATTTTTTGTTATGGTCAAATTGTGTCCATGAAATGCTATTTTTTTTATAAAAAAAAAAAAAATCATATGAATTTTTTTAATAAATTTAAGTTTAAGACAAAAGGTACTCTTGTATAAAAAATTTATCATTTATTTTCCACCTATGTTACATTTTATTTTTTTAATTTGTATTTAAAATCCGAATAAATGAATTTACTTTATTTATTTATTTTTAGAAATTTCTTTTACAAAGCATATTTATTTGTCACTTATCTTCTAATAATCAAATAATTTTAATATAAAAAATTTAAATATAATATTTTAATTGGTTTAAAGGTTGTTTGAAGACACTAAAAAAATCAACTGTTAATTATAAAAAATGAAAAAGTCAGTTATTTAACAATTTAAGTGACTTTTTTATGTCACATCAATTTTTTTCTTTTATAATCAATTGTCCAATCTAATTTAGGCATACTTTGATTAATCTCAAAATTCTATAGTTCACTTGGGAGCCCATTTAAAGTAAGAGTAAATACTCGATATGAACTGTCTCAAAAAACTTAGGCTAGGTTTGGTATCTCTTAAAAAATTTAAAAATTTAAAAAGTTATTATCCTATTTAAATCACATTATCTTATTTAAGTCATATTACCTCTCTAACGTATCACTTTAAATCCAACTCATATTTCATAAAAAGTCAAAAAGTACACTTATTTAGAACATCCCAAACAACTCCTTAATCCAATTAGTGAATATTAAACCTAAGACCCGAAAAAATATATCCAAACTTTCTCAAATGTATTATTTAAAAAAATTAAAAAGCTAACCAAAAAATAAAAATAAAACAAAAACAAACAAACAAACAAACAAACAAACCTCAAACACCCACATAGTTATGAGATGAAAAATTGAAGTGTTAAATTTTTTTTAGGGAAAATCGGTCTAGGGTCCCTCCCCCACTTTTCATAATGGAAGAGATCCACAAAATTATGTTTTGATGTGTAAGGTCCCTCAACATATATCAGATAAATTTGACCATACCCGATCAAAACTCATCTCTCTCTCTCTCTAAACTTCTCCATTCTCACCTGTCCAGATGCACGCAGAGAGCCGGAAGCGCGGCGGACCTGGAGCAGGTTGGTGATGAGAGCGCGAACCGTTCCGACTCTTCCCTCCGCTCCGCCACCGTCGCAGACCTCCGTGTCGCCCGAATCCGCAACCTTTGTTTCAACGACTCTTCAGTGTTGCCGTCCGTTCCGTATTGGTCTTCTTCGTTTTTTCTAGAGAGAGAAACACAGATTTGCAGGTAGCCAACAGAGAGAGAAAGAGATCAACGGTATGTATATATACTCCCTTGTATCTGCTTCAGTGTCTGGCAATTTACATGGTCAGTTCTAGAAGATTGATTGTGTGATTAATATAGTTATTAAAATTGAAATGTACAAGAATTAGATAAAAATTTTGACTCTCGTGTTGCTTTTTTTTTCTTTTTTTCCTCACAGATACTGTTAAACTATATCGGAAAGGGGAGCTTGAACCTTTGCTCTCAGAATCTGGTGCTACAAAAACAGAGAGCTAGTTTTCTTTAGTTCTTATCCTTTGAAATATTGGCTTTCTTTGCCATCTGTGGACTTCATAACAATTTATGTGCCATATTTCTATCAAAAATGAAAATTTCTTTTTATTGACATCATTTAATTCCTTCTCATGTTCCAGAAACAGAATTAAACATAATTTCTCTAGATTGTTTTAGGTTTTTTTTTTTTTTTTTGTGATACAGAAAATTTCTCTGGTTTTAGAAAATTTATCTGGTTTTAAAGAATTTCTCTGGATTGAATCCAGAGAAATTTTTTGGAGATGAGATTTTCTTTGTGAATATGTATCCAAGTCACTGAAGCCATCAAACTGATTTTCTATTGAGAACATCTATTGCGAAATTTAGATGTTGGACAATCACATTCAAATTAGAAACCAGAGAAATTTCAGAACATCTATTGAGAAACCATTTTCTGAATAAGAAATCATTTTCAGAACATCAATTTCTGGGTTGAGAAATTCTTTTGACCATTTTCTGAAATCAGAAAATTTCTGGGTTTGAATCAAACCACTAAATTGAGAAATTGAGAAACCAGAGAATTTAGTGGTTTGAACCATCTAAATCATTTTCAGTGGTTTGAATCTAAATTTAGTAGTTTGAATCTAGAGAATTTCTGGGTTGAGAAATTCTTTTGACCATTTTCTCTGGTTTCTCACAGAACATCTATTGAGAAATTTCTATTGAGAACATCTATTGAGAAATTTCTGAATTTAGAAATTTCTCTGGTTTGAATTTAGCTCACAGAACATCTAAATCTAAATTTCTCTGGTAATTTAGCTCACAGAAATTTCTCTGGTAATTTTTTCTGGGCCACTAAATTTGTGCAGTGAGAGAATTTCTCTGGTTTGAATCCAGAAAATTTCTCTTGGTCAATTTTCTCTGGACTGAAGTTTCTCTGGCCAGAATTTCTCTGGACCAAATTTTTCTAGACTGAAATTTCTCTGGATCAAGGTTGAGGGACCTTAGACATTATGAAAATATTGTTGATGGACCTTAGACATTATGAAAATAGTTGGTGTCCTTTATACTCTAAAATCATAATACCAAGGACCTGAAAAAAAATACCCATTTTTTTAATTTGAAAAAAAAAAAAAAGCCAGAATGAATAAAATTGACTTTTTATATGACGTTAAATTTTTTTAACTATATTAATTAATTACCAAATGCACCCTTAGGGCTAGCATAAAATTTTTTAAATTGAGACAAACATTTTTTTAATAGTAGTTGTTAGGTGTTTCGCAAATACAGTCACATGATATTTTAAGATGTTGTGCCTGGTAAAAAATGTAAAATTTATAATTTTGTATCAAATGATTGAACAAAATAAAAAGAAATGATATATAATAAGCAGTGAGGAAGTATGAACGTGTAATGCCAATAATATTCAGGAATTTTTTGGAAAATTGTCAAAAAAAAGTTAATTTTTTGACTTCTCAACTTCTTTAATCAAAAAAGTCAATTTTTTTTTATCTAAAATAACCTAATTTTTTATTTAAAAAATTTAAAAAATTAAAAAGTTAATTTTTTAGTAACTTTTCAATGGTTTATCCTACAAGATAGGAGTGAAACGGCGCCGTGCGATCCTTGTACGACTGAAAATGGGGCTCAATAATAGAGACTTCTCGAAGTGGATTGACTACTGTTTTTTTCTTTTCTTTTTTCTATTTTTTTATCTTTGTAATTTGAAGATACCTATGTTTGACTTGACGGAGTAAAAGAAAGAAAACTACAAAACATGAGAGACATTGATTCGCTTTAGACCGCCGTTTAATTAATTAATTTATTATGAAACTAAAGGCATGTTTAAGGGGTGCTTTGATAAAGTGGTCAAAAATTAATTTATTGATTTTTTTTTAAATTTTTTATATAAAAGGTGATGTGATTTAAAAATAAATTAAAAGTTAATTTTTAATTTTTTTTATATGTTCCTAAATGGCCGTGAGAGGTGTGTTGGCTATTTAATCTTTTGACTTTTTGACTATTAATTTAGGATTAAAAAATAATATTTTTTTGATTTTTTTGATTTTTATGAAGAAAAAAAAATGATTACAATTTGAATGTAATATTTTATCGTAGGTCTTGTTTGGCAACCTTCAGTTTTAGTTAAAAAGTCACTATAAATTGTCACATCACTCTCTCTATTTTCCTATACATCTTTTTGTAAAAAGTAAAAAAATAACTAAAATAACATATTCCCAAACGATGCCTTATTAGACTAAAAAGTCTATTTTATCTTTTTATAACTATTTTAACCCTAACCCACCCCAACCCAACTTTCCAAACGAGTGCTAAAGCTTTGTTTTAGAAGATGAAAAAAATAAAAATCAATTTATTAATTTATTTGAGTTACATCATTTTTTTTTTTATATATATCTTTTTATAATAAATTAAAAAAGTTAGTTTATTTAGTAATTTTCAAAACAAATCTAAATAAAGGGTATTAATTAAAAATATAAATTAAATAAAGTAACATTAGAAGTAATAATTGAAGCTGCAATTATTGCGATTCCATGCTTTAGACAGTTCTATACTTTATTGGTCTTTAATATTGTATTATTGAGATATACATGTTAATATATTTAAATTGTATTTGTCTTATAAATTGTGATAAATATTTTAAAAGAAAATAAAAAAAAAATGTATTAAAAACGTGAATGAAATATACATATATATATAAATATATTTTTTAAAAATTTCATTTAAATTTATAATCCAAATGCGTGTTAAGCAATGTTAATAACACAATGAATTACACAATAATCCACATAAAATACATTGCTATCTGTTCTCCGCATTAATGTTTCATATGGTCATTACATTGTATGTTTTTTAAATTTTTGATTCACATAATATTTTATTTCATTTTTATTAATCATAGGTTAATTATGCCCTGTTTGGGAAGAAGATTTTTAGGTTAAATTTTACAAAAAGACAAAATAAGTTAAAATAATTAATAAGAGAAAATGACACATCAAACATCATTTCATTTTTTTTTCTCAAAAATGTCACATTCAACTACAAAAAAAATCTAATCATATTTTCAAATACAAAAAATTTAGCTTACCAAAATAATTAAAAACTAAAATTATCTACTAAAATAGTCATTTTCCCAAATGAGACCATATAAATAAAAAAAAATATTATTTTTTTATCCTAAAATATAAATTTTATCATTGACTATTTTTTTATTTACATAAGTTTTGTTCCTTTTAATCATAACAAAATTGGATGTAATTAAGGCCAGTTTACAGGGCATATTATAATTTTTTCAGTGGAATCTCATACATTCATATATATTATGCGTA
Organism: Camellia lanceoleosa; assembly: GCA_025200525.1. NCBI lineage: Eukaryota > Viridiplantae > Streptophyta > Magnoliopsida > Ericales > Theaceae > Camellia > Camellia lanceoleosa. Next base: position 178,947,715 of record CM045766.1, read on the forward strand.
AAATTGGCCTCATAATAACACACCCAAACTATTAAACTATTAACATCATTTGCACTTAAGTTATAATATATAAAAATATATTTATTGTAATACATTGGGAGCTTTTTTAGTAAATCCATTATCTAAGAGTGTTGTTCCATAAAACCCATAGTGTTTTATAATATTCCATTAGGTCCATTTCATACAGAAAGACCAAAAAATCCATCAACAAAACACGCGCCTCTCTCTCTCTCTCTCTCTCTCTGAATCTAATAACCGTCTCTCTTCCCCTCTCTATTCTTGCGCAGGAAATCACGCACAATACCTCTACAGTCCAGAAATCGAAATCCATATTCCACATCGCCTCTATAACCCACAAAACTGTATTCATTCCATCGTAGTATCATCGCATCGTCTCATTATCTTCTCCGTCATCCCTACGCCGAGAAGATTGTCTTCGTACCATTATCACATCGTCTCATCATCTTCTTCGTCGTTCGTACGCCCAGAAGACTGTATACGTTCTTTCGTCGCATCGTCCCTTCGTCTCAACATCTTTTTCGTCGAAATGGATACAAAACGTAAGCATTCTACTAATTCGTGTATTTAAACCCTAAACCTCTTTATCAACAACCATCATTGTGAACTTTTACAAATATCCCCTTTTCCTATGCATACAATATATAGGAGACAATATTGTTCAGACCGTAACATTTATTCTGAACCCCTCCATCATAATCCTTAATTTTATTGATTTTTGCGGTCAAAAACATTGCAGTTGCCATTACATTGTATTCACAACTGTGAACATTCCAAAATGTTTTTGTTGTAGTTGTTGTTATTGAAAGATGTGAACATTCACATTGATTGAAAATGGTTTGATAATCAAATTAGTGCATATGTTATTTGGTTGTTGTTCAATACTGTGAACATTCACATGATTTCAATTCTGTTTTGTTGTAGTTGATAAAAGATGTGAATATTCACATTGAGTTAAAAATGTTTGGGTAATCAGGTAATAATGGTGTTGTTGTTTTATGCTGTGAACATTCTTGTAGATTGAAAATGTTTGGCCAATTCTGTTGTTGTTCTTGTTGTTGAAAGATGTGAACATTCACATTGCCTGAAAATTTTAGGAGAATCACATATTATTGGTCCTTTTGTTATTGGCTGTGAACATTCACATTGCCTGAAAATTTTAAGAGAGTCATATATTATTGGTGTTGTTGTTCTATGCTATCAACATTCACATTGCCTGCAAATTTTAGGAGAGTCAGATATTATTGGTGCTGTTGTTCTAGGCTGTGAACATTCACATTGCCTGAACATTTTAGTTCAATCAGATATTGTTGGTGCTTTCGCTCTAGGCTGTGAACATTCACATTGCCTGAACATTATAGGAGAGTCAAATATTATTGGTGCTCTTGGTCTACGCTGTGAACATTCACATTGCCTGAACATTTTAGTTCAATCAGATATTGTTGGTGATTTTGCTCTAGGCTGTAAACATTCACATTACCTAAATATTTTAGGAGAGTCAGACATTATTGGTGCTGCTGTTCTATGTTGTCAACATTCACATTACCTGAAAATTTAATCACATGCGCCTTGACTTAATTTTTTTAAATGCTCCATTTTGCAGATGTTGCATAAAAGAAAACCGCAAAGAGAAAGAGAGATAAGTACCATGTGAAGAAAGAAACCCAACAAACAAACACTAGCACCAATGTCGACATGCGCCATGTGAACTACAGATCTAATATGATTGGACTGGTCAAATTCATGAAAACCACCAAGTTCACACAAGCACAGCTTCGGTGCCTTCAACAAACACCTTTTTGGAATTTACTTGATGCATTAAGAAACAATCAGATCGACCTTGACAAATGTATGAAGTATGATGACGTTGTTGTGCATTTACTACAAATATACAAAGCTTTAAAGGATGCGTTTTACATTGGGGAGAAGAAGATGAACATACACAACAGTGACATCAAGCTGATATTCGGTGTGGACTGTGGCAATAAGCCGATGGACATATCATATGGTACGAAACCAAAGACTGGCATTGTAAACAAAATATGCAAAAATGTCAGCCGCTTGACTTCAAAATGGATACGCAACCTTTTGACCGAGGCGTTGAAAGGCAAAAAGAAAGCTGGCAACGAAGAAGTTGCCCGACTAGTGTGCATGTATGCTTGCCAAAAGCTTTTTTTCCTCAACAAGCGGAGAGACAACAGGACAGGGCTACTACGCACATATGGTCCCATTGGAAACCATGCGAGAATATGATTGGGCGAAGCAAATTAGAACAACGTTGACATCGTCTATTTCCTAAAATGACAAAAATCCAGCAAAAGTCACCGGCTGTGTCATGTTATTGATGGTAAGTACCCATGTTGTAAAATAATAACATTCACATGTCCTTCGGTGTTGTTCATCTAAGCCAACTATGAACATTCACATATGTACCACTGATGTGAATGTCCATAGGCAATTACATTTCACAGATGTGAATGTCCACATCTGAATCACTGATGTGAATGTTCACATTTACTCATACTACACTGCTGTGAATGTTCACAACAGTGCCACAGATGTGAATGTTCACATCTGAATCACTGTTGCGAACGTCCACATTCACTCATAATATACTACTGTGAATGTTCACAACACTGCCACATCACTTATGTTTCACAAATGTAAATGTTCACATCTGAAACACTGATGTGAATGTTCACATTAACTCAAAACATACTATTGTGAATGTTCACAACAGTGCCACATCACTTATGTTTCACAGAAGTGAATGTTCACATCTGAACCACTGATGTGAATGATCACATTCACTTATGACATTACTATACAAATGCTAAATAACAATATGTGTTTGTTGTTTTACTGAAGTATTGGTTATGTGAGCACACAACCATTCTACAACCTCACAAACCCAATGCTTTTCCTCGCTGTGTGAAGTGGGATCTGACTGCTTTACAAAAGAAGATGAAAACCACCTCTTTAGCTGATTTGGGTTTTAATGCGGTAGGGCCTTCAACTACTGATCAAAACATTCACATTATAACACCACCCAAATATATACGTTACGTAACATGTTTTTTTCATTGTTAGGTTAATGCTGGTGAACTCTATGCAATCCCAACAGAATTACAAAAGTTCAAGCATAAAACATTGAAGGTAGAGCCTGAAATTTATGAACCAGCAACATCATCTCCCAACCAGTTTGAAATGAAAGGAGAACAACACAATGGCAGCAACTCCTACTTTTCTGGGGATGGGGTGGAGCTAAAGGACAGTGATGAGGACATTCACATTCTATTTAGCAGCCAACATTATGACAGAGCTATTGTAATACCAAACACAAACCAACCTGATTTGATTGATATGCTTATCAAAGAAAATCGGAAGGCTTGGGGTGTCATAAAGCAATGGGAAGCGAAGTACAAACATCTTTAATTTTCATTGGAGTTAAGGGCAAGAGTCATAGCTGATCTTGAACATAAATTGTTCAACCAGTCCAGCCCACCCAACATAAATACCGAAATAGAGAAGTCCATGGAGCAGAAAAATGAAGAAATCAAACGTTTAACGCAGCTGGTCATCGACCTAGAATGCGATAAAACAATTCTTCAAGATCTTTATGATGACCAGTCAGTCCACATTGTCACACAAGCTGTGGCAGAAAAGTAACCCCCTAGCCCAATGCAACACAATATCAGCCCACCTTCTAGGGTCAAGTGTATAAAGGAAAAAGATCGCAAAGAACATAGCTTGCCTGACTTCTAGTACCTAGACTTACCTGGCCAAAAGCAACCCCATCCAGTCAAAATGGTTGAAGATGTGGAGAAACACCCACCAGCGAAGCAGCTAAAAAAATTATCCTTGACCAACAAGTTCAAAATGTGGAGCAAGATGTCCAAACAAGACAAACAAAAGGTCCAAGCTTTACAAAAAAGTAGAGGCGATGAGTGAGTGACTGTACAAACAAGTAACGTTAACATTCACATTCCGTAATTGTCTATATTCATCACTGTGTTTAATTTTTTTGGTTTGTTCAGATCTGTGCAATGTAAATATTCACATTGGTTTGTTCATAATGCACAGGCTGCTGGTGTAGAAAGGAGATTCAAAGGCTACACATGTGTATTTTGATGACATTGTCAACCTTATCAAGGAGGAATCAATACACAGCAATGTATGCCATTACAAACATAATTAACTCTTCATGCATATGCACACATAGACACAGACACACTTACAGCCACAAATCTATATAATATGACCCCATGTTTGTGCAACTCATAGATGCATATGCTGAACTGTTGCATGAACAACAAGAGGTGGTCAACCCAACTTCGGATGAAGCGTCATTCATCTTCACGAGCATGTGTTTAGTAAAATCTATCATTCCATTATTTGTAATGTGAATGTGAAACTTCACAATCCATTAATTATTTGTCCAATGTGTACAGAAAGTGATACGAGAGTACCATTCTCGCAAAATAAGTAAATACATTGATGCACATGGCAAGAACTACCAAGGAGAGAGATACTTACTATTCCCATTCCATCATGAGTACCACTGGACGATAGTTGTGTATGATGCTAAAGACAATTTGTGGAGGCATTATAACTCATTGCGCCCAAGAACAATAATACATGACCCGCATATCGACCAAGCACAGGAAGTTGTAAGTGGCTATTTTTTAACACAAATATGACTTGTTCTCATGCATTAAATGACTGTACACACACATATATTTGTTGGTGCCTAATTTGAAATTCCATACACAGAGGAAGTACATTGAGCATGTTGTGAGCGTTATTGGCGAGTCATCACCGCTATACACTAAGCTAGCAGCCCAAAATCCAGAACAACCAATCAAAAGTGTTGATGTCTGTCCTCAGCAAGGCGACGACTCGTAAGCCTCACTACATTTTTTACGAATCCTCCATAACCATTATGCAAATATTTATGTCAACTGCTAATCAAAACCATTTCTTTTTTACAGAGTAGACTACGGACCTGGAGTATGTTACATCATGCGGGCGCACATATTCCATGAAGAAATTGTGGGTAGCCTCACTAGTTCAGAATGGTGTGGACTACGAGATTTGTTAGTGCATAGTTTTTTGAATCATAAGAAATTAGAGCTTAATTAAAACCTATAGGTGGGGGATGTCTACCTACAAACTAACCAACACTCGATATGAATGTTAATATGGAATGCGTTGACATTTTGACACAACAACTGATTATAAAACAATGATACAATATCTGTTAATGGGAAAAAGCCAGCTGCGAATTTTGAACTACTTTTGGTGTTGTTATGTTTTACAGATGTGAATGTTCACAGTTGCACCACTAATGTGAATGTTCACATTCACTTACGCTATCCATATTGCTGTGTTGTTATGAGTGTAATTCATGCGAATGTTTGAACCTGATTGTTCTATAATACACATACTTTGTGCAGGATTGTACACTTGGTCTACATGACATAATTACGGATCACTTACACATGTGTGAACATTCACATTTGTTCTTGATTATGACAGTTGTAAATGTCATTCATCTCTGCCAAATGTGAACATTCGCTTCTGATATTCATATGCACTAATGTTTACAGATGTGAATATTCACAGTTGCAACACTGAATTGAATGTCACATAGTCACTTATGATATTCGTAATGCTGTGTTGTGATGATCATAATTTTTGCGATGGTTTGAACCCGATTGTTCTATAGTACACATTTTTCCTGCAGGAATGTCTATGTGACATAATTACGGATCACGTACACACATGTGAATATTCACATTTGTTCTTGTTCGTAACAGTTGTGAATGTTTTGTCATTATGTGCCAAATGTGAACATTCACTTATGATATTCATATGCACTAATGTTTGACAGATGTGAATGTTCACAGTTGCAACACTGATGTGAATGTTCACATTTCTTTTCATTCATAACAGTTGTACATGTTCACACCAAGTCAATCTTTATGCATGTGAAAGTTCACATCACAGCTTATATTCATGTCAACATTGACAACAATAAGGTAAAAAAGTTCAACCCATGTGCAAGTTTTCACATAATATGATTCGTTTACGTAAATGTGAATGTTCACATCATGTATTTATCATTACAACTTTAACAAAATCAGTTTCATACACAAAAAGAAAATGAAAAAGCACAAATGAAATACTAAGTTTGCCAAACCATTATTTTGGTTGCAACACAACACAATCTTATTTCAAAAATGAATATAAGAATCCAATGTAAAACACACCGTTGAAATGAAAAATGTACATCATATATCGGCTCCTTGCATGACTTTCGATTATGGCTCCCCAGCTTATCACATCTCCCGCACCTTATTTGCTTCAGTTTCTCACCCTTTTATGGGATCCTATTCTTTTTCGGCCTTCCGGGTGGTCTTTTCACAGTTGATGGGTATATAGTGAAGTCCATGGGATCAAAAGGCGGCTTCTCCACCGATGGTATAGGAAATATGGCACCTGAATACGCTGCACGATATGTCTGTACATGAAAGTAATGTTCCATACAATCATTGAAATTGTAGCGGCTTTTCTGAATGGCAACAACAGCATGGTCACATGGGAATCCGTTGATTTGCCATTTGAAGCACGAACGTGTACGCCTCGCAACATCAATAGTAACAGAAGGTAATGAATGAACTTCAAACACATCCTCATTGGCTTTGCTAACTTGCCAAGACCTGCTGTCATTGAACGAATCCATAAGCCTTGTTTCGATTGTAGGACAAATAAGCGCATTCCATTTGTTTGCTTGGTCACGCCGTGTAGACATTTGCCGCATCAACTGAGTACGAATTGTGTCCACCATTTGAGTGATAGGAAGATTACGTGCTTCTTTAATCCAGTTATTAAATGACTCCGCCGCATTGGAAGTCATCTCCCCATAACGCATGCCCCTGCACAATATCACAAACATTTTACAATACGAAATTTAACAGGTTTGAACATTCACGTTTACTGATGTGAACATTAACATCATTCGCAATGAACATTAACATCAACTTAAACGATAGACAGATGTGGACATTAACATCAACTTCAATAATAGCATGATATGAATGTTAACAACAACAACTTATGATAACAGATGTGAACATTCACATCATTCAAATCAGTCATCATTATCAGATGTGAACATTCACATCATTAACATTGAACATGAAACACAATTTTCAAATTTTTACAATTCTAAACTGAAAATTCACATCGCTAGCATTTGTAAACTTGACAAATGTAACACTTTATGAAACTATTATTACCTGAAGTATGAATTTGCCCAGTGCTCAGGTGGCAAGTCTTTGAAAAAATCATGTGCTCGTTGTTTACCCTCCTCTTTTAATTTTGCAAGCTTTTCATAGAACCCTACCACAGTTGGCTCGTAAACACAATCACCCAAACTACTTACTAGGTGATCCCTGAATCCATTATCAATTCCTTTCATCCGGTCTCTTAAATTGCTCTTCAAGTGTTGTAAGTAATAACCGTGATGAGCCGATGGGAACACCTTTGGCATAGCTTCTAACAGACCAAGATTATGATCCGAAATAAACGTAATCTGGTGCTTACCATTAACAACCTTCCCAAGTTCATGCAAGAACCACGACCAATTCACTGTTGTCTCTGAATCAACAATCGCAAATACAACAGGAAAAGACCTACAACACAACACCAATACGCAACTGTTCACAATATAAACGAAACAGGTCATGTGAATGTTTATATCTACATTGCCCTATTACTATTGTTATTTCTGGATTCAAGTTCGTAACCATAAATGATGTGAACATTCACATTAGCGGCCATTAACAATTCATTTCTGATTGTTGAGTCATTCATAACGTAAACATTCACAGTACTATTCATTAATGGATCAACTAACAGTAGTATACACTGATGTGAATGTGAATATTCACGTTACTGTCATTAGCAGACACAGATGTATAATAATGTGAATGTTTACATTACTATCATTAGAAGACACAGATGTGAACATTCACATCAGTGCATACTAATGTCAATGTTCACATTACTTATAATTTCTCAATCACTCATTTGTCCATACTATGCATGTCAATGTGAATATTGACATGAATATTCAAGTTAAAAAAAGACTAACCATTGTTTCTGTCTTTCGCTGTTGCCGCAAGTAACTGACCTTTGTACTTTCCTTTGAGGAATGTTCCATCCAAGAATAATAAAGGCCGACAAGAATTGAACCCAGAAATATACGCAGCGAATGACACAAAAAAATGGCAAAACTGTTGACTACTCGCATCATAGTCAATATTGACATAACTCCCTGGATTGTACCGCATCACAGCATCCGAATACCACTGCAGCTGGTCAAATGATAATCAGTGATCTCCATGAATACCAGCCTTTGCTTTCTCCACACTCAACCATACGACATGGTAACTAACATTTAGCCCATAATCCCTCTTCAAAATAGTCACCACATCACACGGCCGAGTCAACGGCTTGTCCCTCACAATTTCAGATATGGTACTCGACACCAAATCCGAACTAATTCGCGGATTCTTCGATGTTCGGACATCCGTACCACAAGTATGCACATCACTAAAACTCTTAATGTAGAAAAAATCATTTGCTCGTTGTGCTCTACAATGTATAGCCCACAAGCAGCCTCTCTCCTCCCGCATCGCGCACACAGCAGTAACTCTTGTTGTCTCGTTCTTCACGTATGTAAACTAAAACCCACATTGGATGGCATACTTACACAAAACGTCACAAAATTCTTGTGCACCTCTAACAAACCGTTGTCCCACATGCGTAATACCATTTGCCCAAGGGGCTGACAACAACACCTTCTCCTTATGGTGGCAAAATCTCCGTAGTGCATCAACTTCTTCCTCAACCCCTACACGCACCAATCCCAAACTACTTGACTGACCAATACCACTTTTCAACTCAACCACAACTTCTACATGTTGTATCTCCATTGATTTAGCAAGCAGTAACGTGTTCTGGAATTCTTCCTCATTGTGCAAATCATACTTATTAATGCCAGGTAGTTTACAGAGGAATGAAATAGAACCAGCAGCCAACTCAACTCATTTCTCACACAAACACTCCACCAAACGAGAATAACGCATTGCGCGGGCAACATTTATTACAGTTGTACTGCAACCATATGTACACACCAACAGCATAAAGGTATTCATCTCCTGTAAAAACACAAAAACACAACAACGAACAGTAATAAAAATTGATATAAAATTTCACGTTGTGCAAAAAATAGATGACCACATGTACAGTTCAAGTGCTAAATCCATACTTCACAATACGAAGATGTGAACATTCACATTGTTATTAACAAGATGTCAACATTAAGCAAACATGAAAGTAAAATGAGAACATCAACAAATCTTCACATAATATTAACAAAATGTGAACATTTACATTGACACATACAGTCTGAATTATATCACACACACAGCGCCTCATTCAGCAAACATCAATTTAAAATGAGAATATCCACATTCTTCACATATTCCACATTAACTCAATGTGAACATTCACATTGATATACATACATTGTGCAAAAATAAAAATAAAAAAATGACTACATGTACAATTCAAGTGCTAAATCCATCATTCGCAATACGAAGATGTGAACATTCACATTAATATTAATAAGATGCCAACAATGCAAACATCAAAGTAAATTGACAACATCAACAATCTTCACATAATATTAACAAGATGTGAACATTTACATTGCCACATACACTCTGAATTACCTTCACATAATATTAACAAAATGTGAACATTCACATTGATATATATACTGATAATCAAATAATCCACAGAGAGCCTCATTACGCATACATCCAAGTAAATTGAGAACTACACATTCTGCACATAATATGAATGAACACCTCTCCACAGGACCACGTAAAATGCATATAATTGAAAAACCAGAGTATCCAAATCATATCAATGGAAAAACAGAGCATCTGATCCATCATACGAATGAAACCATAAACTGAACATGTATTCATAACCAAATTGATACTAACCTTAATCATGCAATCCTACAATCGTCCAGAAAGTCGAAAACAAATGATTTGAATTACTTACAGTCCGGAAAATGTGACAGCTGAACAACTTCCTCTTCGTTGTCTTCACTCGGAAACCACAGAACCAGACTACAACAGGAAGAATGAAACCCTAGCACAACCAATCCTTGGAACGAGCATGCAAAACATAATCGTATCTCTCGGAATTAGATTGATGATGAAAACCGTAAAAAAAAACTTCCAAACTGAATCAACGAAGAATCAGCGAATACATAGCCACACAATACGTATTAGCACAGTATATATATATATATATATATGGGGGCAAAATAGTCCACGTTAATATATTAAATTAGAAAAATGGATCTTATAGAATAACAAGAAAAGTTTATGGGACTAATCAAGTTATCACAATCCTTTGTGAACCTAATGAGTTATAACAACTCTATAATGAATTTATCAATAAAAATCTCTAATACATTTGTTTTTATTTTTATTACGGAATCCCCTCACAAAAGTTGTGTGGAGCCAAAAAAAACAAAAAAAATTCGGTGCCTAACCTTTTTCATCAACTAATTTGGCATGCGGATGTGATGTTTGAGGGGTCATTTGGTTATGTTTTTTTAGTTAATTTTTTGATTTTTTTTGACTTTTTTTAGTTTGGAATTTTTTTGTTTGTTAATTTAGCAGTTTACTTGTTTGGCTTTTTTTTAACTTTTTGGCATTGGAGTGACAAAATTGTCCTCCACTTAGAAATGATGCTTTTTTTACTTTTTGTTTGTATATGGGTCAATTTGGTAATTTTGTAACTTATTTATCTTTTTATGATTTTGTAGTTTTTTTTTTTTTTTTGTGTGATTGTTTGGCCTAAATAATTTGCCAAAAGAGGACTGAGAAATTCTATAAAATGAGGTGGGTTTAACTAAAAACCCTAAGTTCACTTCAAAAATTAAGAAGAAATTACAAAATTTTTATAATATAATAATTTTTAAATTTTGTTAATATCATATGTATATTTTTATTAAGTAAAATTAATAGAAAAAATATATTTTAAATATTAAAAACAAAAAAAAGTAAAATTTTAAATATTTTATGTACATGAGTTTAGTGACAAAATATATATTTTACCTAAAAAAAAAATAGGTCAATAATTTAAAATAAAAGCTAATTAAAAAATAATTTTATTATCAAAATCAAACCCTGAATGTTTTTTAGTAATTTTTTTTAAAATTAAATAAATTCAGAATTCTAATATGCAATTTTATGAATCAACCGTGCTGGGACCCCAGTGGGGCAACCCCAGCACCTCCCCCCAGTGCCACTTACCTTGCTGTGAGCAAGACTTAAGGGAAAAAAAATAAACAAATAAAAAAACCCCAGTAGGGTCTGGGGCAAATTCCTTTATGAATGGGCGGAACATGATTTGTGGCGATTCCCCATTCGAAACGCAAACACCGACGTAAAAGCATTTGGAAACAGTAGTCATGTGAACACATCTCTCCATCTCATCTCTGTCTCTCTCTCTGTCTCTCTCTCTCTCTCAACTTGAAAAAGAATTCGCCCCATCATAATCGGACCCGCCCAAACAAAACACACTCAAAATTTTTGAAAATTTGAATCTCACAAATCTCTCTCTCCTCCTCCCATTTCACAGCCCCATAGTAGTTAGTACACACACAAACACAAACACAAACCGAGTTTCAACTTTCATTTTGTCTTTATCTTTTTTACACTCTCTCTCTCTCTCTCTCTCTCTCTCTCTCTCAGCCAGCCATTTGTATCATCCAATCCAATATCCCAACCCTAAACCCTAGAATTCAATTTCCTCTTCTCTCTTGATGGCAAACTCCGATTCAGCTCCCTCTGTGCCTCCTCCCGCTCCTCTCTCCTCCGTAATTCACTTCTCTCTATCTCTCTATCTTGAAATCTGGGTTTTGGGTTTGGATTGAATTTGTGCTCGTTCGCTACTGATTTGCAATTTGTTGTTGTTGTTGTTGCTGTTGTTTTTCAGAAGAAGGAGAACATAACGCCTATTAATTCGAAGATTGCGGTGAGTTGAAATGTTTTGGGCTTCGGGTGTTAGCTTCTTGTAGTTTTGGGAGCTTATTTCTTGTTTGTTTCTCAGGAATTGAGCGAATCCAGGCAAGAACTTCTTAGTAGGATTCAAGGGTTGAAACAGGTAGATTCCAATTAACACAAATTCTTTTTATTTATTTATTTATTTATTTGTTTGTTTTCCATCTTTTTCTATTTTTATTTTTATTTTTATTTGTGGCTATAAACAGTTGTTTGTTTTGCTTGACATTTATTAGGATCTACAAGGTTGGAGGTCAAAGTTAGACACTCAAGTTAAGGTCTACCGCGATGTAAGTTTAGCTCTTTAATCTGATTTAAATTTAAGTTACTTCTTCTTCTGCCCTTGATTATGCATCATATAAAATGTTTCATACATGGAATATATGCTTTGATAGTCAGTCATTGAGCTGAAAATTGTGCTTCTTGTTGGAACACAACCCTCTTTTAGTCCTTTGTGTGGTTTGTGCAATACTTGGGTGCTTGTTTTGTGTGTTTCTTTTGCCATCCTCTAGCTTTTATTTATTTTGTATATCGTGCATTCTCATTTCTATGATGATGCCTTTACCTCGAATATAATTTTGAAAATTAGAAGAAAACCCTTTCAAAATTTCAGTTTCTATCATGCTCAAAAATAGCCTTCATATAAAGCCACCAATTTAGAAAATGCGTACCCTTAATGAACCAACCATTGAGTGAGTTTGTTCGGGATTATGTTTTGATAGTAAGTGTTTTTGTTTTTTTAAATTGTCTTGCTTATGGTTTTCCACTGAGCTACCCTTATTGCTAAGGCAGCATTGGCTTTTGTCTGGAGAATTTTAAGATGAATGAGCAAAACTATCTTTTGAGATCTTTTAGAATCTTAACTTGGATGACAATTTTGTCCTTCCATAAATTAATTGTTTTTGCAAAATTTTTGGACTGCCCTGTCAAAAGGGCAATCCTTTCCATTGCAGTTACCAAAGTTGTAGGAAGCCTAGCATTTGCTAATGGTTTTCTATTGGGGTGGTCCTATTGCGAATAGACAAAATTGTGTTTTTCTTGACTTGGACGATAGTTGTCCTTGAACAAATTGCCTTGTCAAAAGCCTAAGTTGCATTGACAGTCACTCTTTTGGTTGTGGTTATTGTTGGAAATGTAGCATATTTGTGAGATTTACATTTTGAAGTTTCATTTTTATGGTTGAAGTTGTTTTCAATAGTTTCATTTGTTTGCCAAATTGTTTTCTAAAATTACTTTCGCACAAAAATATAAATGATATGCAAACTATGTGTTTTTTAATGTTTCATTGTTCTGTTTTCGAAAGCAGGAAAAACGAAAATGCCGAAAGTGAAAATGATACTTTGTATACCTTTATGTTTTGTAGACATTAGTTTTCTCCATCTAACCCTTGCCAATTGGATTATTGCAAACAATTTTTTGTGCTTCAGGTGTTATTTAAACTTGTCAATGTTATCTTCCAGCAACTCCTATACTTTTTTTCTTACTCAATGCAGGAGCTTTCAGAACTAAAGAAATCACTCAATGTTGAAGTTGACCAACTTCGATCAGTGAGCAACACTCAATATTTTCCCTAGTTTGACCTTTTAATATATATATATATATGATATTATATAGAATGGTATGTGTAAATTTGCTTGATTTGCATGAAAACTAGGAATTTCAAGAACTGAGGACCACTCTCCAGCAGCAGCAAGAGGATGTTACTGCTAGCTTAAGAAACTTAGGGGTATGCTATCTTGGGAATTTGTAACTTGTGCATGTCCTTTGGCTATTCATTAAGTCATTTCCTAACAACATTCTATACTTTCAAAAGCCATGTGCGAACTGATTATTTTGAAAATCTAAAGGGTTGTTTGTTAACATTTGTTTTCTGATTTTTATTTTTGTTTTAATTTTTTTGAAACTGATAACAAAATTTTGTTTGTTTTTATTTTCATAAAAGTGGAATTGGTTTCAAAATTTTCGAAATTTTTGGAAACAAAAAAAGTTGTTTTATTTTTCCTCCAAAATAATTTATTAGTCCCTCCACTTCCGACCACCACCCACACCACGCATCCACCACCTCTGACCTCTGGCTATCCTCCAATGAATGACCTTCTATAACCTCTGTCCACCCTTTGGTGACCACCGACTGCCATCTTTGGCCAGCCACCACATTTGGCCACTCTCTACCACCTAACATGGTTCTTTGTTTTCAAAACATTTGTGTACTTAAAACAAGTTTTTGTTTTTGTTCTGTCAAAAAAAACAAAAAACTGATCGTCTTGAAACTTTTGTAGTTGCAGGATGTTCCAGGGGAAGTTAAAGAGGCTGAAGGTGCCAAGGTCGAAAGCAATGATGAGAAAGTTCAAGATTTGCATAAGGATGATAATATTAAGGACACTGAACAATAGACTTATTTCCCCTGCGTTTCCGTTCTTCATTTTAGAGCCTATTCTAGAGAAGATAAGCATCCCTTTGCTTCCTTTTATTTTCTCAATGTTGGGCATTGTGTTCAGTAATTTAAAAAGGCAAAACATTTGTTGTCTAGCTCAATACAGATCTCTTATCTGGCGTAATTGGGTCTGGAATGACATTTAAATTTGTAATTGTATTGTTTCATATTTTGGGCTCATTCCTTACTGTTTAATGAATGGGTCTTTTAGACTCAATTATTTATTTATTTATTTATTTTCATTTTACATCGGAAGGTATGAAGAATATTGGATGTTATACTTTTAACCTATTATCTACAGTAGATTTGAGTGATGATGGTGATCTGTTTGGCATTGGACGGTCCCTTCACTTTAAATCACTGGATTGGTTGATACTCTCATTTACTATCCTCATAACTGCTACACTTTATGGTGAAAGACACCATTCACATCCCCCTCTCTCTATTTGATGTGCCTGTTTAGAATTTATTTAGTGCTTTTGGATTAATATTTTATTTTATTTACAATGTTATGTTTATGATTCCAAATCTTTCTCCATATGGTGTTCCTTTCAATCTGTTAAGATTGCTTTCACCATTTGTCGTAAAACCAATTGGTGCTAGAGAGGGTTTTAGCTTTAGTTTTAAGATCATGTGAGGTTGACCTATCAGTGTCCTCTTGAGCTTTTGAAGCCATTATGAAAATCTCTCCGAGTATCTAATACCATTTGTTCCCCTAGCTATGGTCTTAGTGTTAGTTGGCCACTAGAATGCTTTCGCTGCGCATATAAGGTTTTGTTGGAAGTCAAAATATTAATCACTTTTGTTCATAATTGTAAAAATGTCATTGCTATATTATTGTCGTCTTAAATTTTGTATAAAAATTCTGTTTGAATGTCATTTCCTGGATTGAATTGTTTGGTCAAGTCTTCACTATTTCCTAGTCAAATGAAAGCCAGTGAGCAAAATTCAAAGGAGCAAGCAATAGCTAGACAGGGTGTTGTGAGCCCACAGTTCACATGGGATCTGATCTGCAGCAGTTTGATGAATTATTTTCACCAAAGATTGCAATCCTGAAGATGGTGCCGGTGTTTCTAAGGGGCACTTCTTTTTAAAACTCAAATAATTGAAAACTTTTAACATTATTTTGCTGTCAATATGGTACATTGGTGAAGCCTTTTCAGGAACAAAATTCTTAAAGATGAATGTTACAAAAAAAAACTGTCCATGTCTCTCATAAAGTCACCTAAGCATTCAAGCATACCACCCCGCATGGACTTTTAAATTAAGAAAATGGGTTAAAAATATTATACTTTTTTTTTTTTTATAATGTACTTTGGTTAGATAAAATACGCATTAGTATTGGAGTTATTATGGGTGAGTATAACGAGAAATTTAGTAATGAGAAAAGATAGGGATTATGAAAAATTTGTCATGAAAATGGTCATGAAAGAGTTATGACCCTTGGATTACTTTGATTAGTGTGTGGCACTTTATTCTAAGTGTAATCCAAGGGTCACAAAACTTTCATTACCATTTTCATGACAAATTTTTCATGACACCTAGCATTGTTGTTTAGTAATATGTTACAATGATTATATTTGTGTATATTGGTAACAAATATGAATAATGAAATCTATTAAATCAATATAATAATAATACATAAGATGGTAAACATTTTACGATAAGGATCCTCACTTGGTATGCCATGCCTCTCCGTTGACTAGCAATAGGCCACCCGTTAGGTTGACCCGTGACCTGTCAAAAATTATGAAAATCATCCCAAATAATGTGCTTATTTGGTGCAGTTTAAAAGTTACTTATTTCAACTTTCAGCTTAATTTAAACTATTTTGATGTGTTTGGTTTAGCTTATAGCTTATAACTTATAACTTTTTGAAAGTCAGAAATCAGCTTATTCTTTGAGTGGGGCAGGAGATGCTTAATTTATAAGTCAGAAATCATCTTATATTCATAGTTATAAGCTATAAACTGTTTAGGTATAAGTTATAAATACTTTCTCACAGTTCTACCAAACAGAGCTAATAGCACTTAAATCTCTGTACTTATCGTTGTCCAGCTCATAAGCCTATCTTGGCTAAGTCCGTTGGGCATGACTTGGGCCTAAAATTGATCCCAGCCCTGCTTGTGAAAAGGCTTGGGTCAACCCGATCACCCTTATTTACAATATATATAAATAAATGCCCCCAACAGCGGAACTGGTTACTTTTGCTAGCTATATAGAGCGCAGAGACTATTACACTTCACTCTCAGGTCTCTCTCATCTTTCATTCCTTGTATTAAATAACCTTCAAATCTCTTCAAATCACTCTCATCCACTACCATCCCTCTCTTCTCTCTGATGGCCACTACATCTGCTGAAGAACCTCCATCGGAGCCACTCACATACCAGGTATATATACATACATATAATCAACATCATCAAAACTGTTGTTTACTTTGCTTTTAATGTTTTTGAGCTAATATTAATATTAATTGTGTGTGTTTTCAGACATGGGTTTTGAAAGTCCCCATCCACTGTGAAGGATGCAAGAGAAAAGTCAAGAAAGTTCTACGAAGCATCGATGGTAATGCTCAATTCAAATCCTCACTTCACTCGGGTTCCCAAGTAATCAAGTCTAGGAAAAGAAAAGAAAACAGAGTACAACAAAACATAACCAAACATTCAAAGAAACTGTTTGGTTTTGTTTTTATTTTCCACAAAACAATTGTTTGGCAAAGTGTTTCCCAAAACTATTTTCCATTTAAAAAAAAAAAAAACCTTTCAAATAACCCACTTTCTAGAAAAGACCCAAAAAAGTGTTTTTGCAAAATTTCAAAAACTGTCTTCTAAATTAATATGAAAATGATGATTGCTTTCAAACTATACTCTGTTTTTGTTTCTTTTAAAAAAAAAAAAAAAAACAGAGGAAATGATAACAAAACCAGAGGAAACTATACTCATATAAGTTTTTTTTTTTTTTTTTTTAATCAAATGCGCTTTTCTTTCTATATATGTGCAGGTGTTTATACCACAACCATTGATTCACAGCAACAAAAAGTCGCAGTCACTGGAAATGTAAAAGCAGAGACTCTGATCAAGAAACTGATCAAAACCGGAAAACACGCCGAGATTTGGCCCGAAAAAGTCACCGGAAAAGAGAAGAATTCCTCAGAGAATGGAAAAGGCCCAAATGGAAGTGAAAACAGTTTTGCTGAGAAAACAGAAAACCCAACTCAGAATGCCAAAAATAGTGGCGGCGGCGATGGTGGTGGTCCCGCCGGAGAGAAGTCCCCGGCGAAGGAAAACAATGGAGCTGTTGAGAGAAGTGGTGGAGGGCATGGTGGTAAAAAGAAGAAAAAGAAAGGGCATAAAGGTAATAATGGTAGTGGCGGTTCATCTTTATCTGGTGCACTGGCAAGCACTGGATCTCAAAATCAAAATGTGGTTCCAGCTCAAGTTATGGATCAGATTAATCTGGGCCTTACACGGCAGCATCCAGACCCATACCCGCCAACATTTGTACCTGATCCGGCCTACGTGGTCAGTTACAATGCGGCTCACCCTGGCAAAAGTGGTGGTCCCACTTACTACATTCCATCATCACCGTACAGGTATGCATACGTGCAACCTCAGGTTTATGCAGTGCATGCTACGCCGTTGGATTCTTTCCAGATTTTCAGCGATGAGAACCCTAATGGGTGTCATATCATGTGATCCACTTTGTTGGGATGAGACGGTGGTTGATGTTTTGATCATGATGAAGATGGCTAGAACTTAGAATGCATCAAGTAGTGTTCGGTGCATGGATAGAAATGATAGGTCATTTTGTCAAAATGTAAATATCTATATATCTATATCTATATATATAAATTAAGTGTGACCATGAATTTTTTGTTTCAAAAATCTTTTATTACATTATTCTGATTTACTTATAGTTGTTGAATCATTAAAATCTCGGGATATAAAATTTTTGAAATATAATCAAATGATTATGAATAAATTGTGATAGAAAAATTATTTTTAGAATAGAGGTTTGTCAATTATTTATTTATTTGTTTATTTGAAGGATAGTCAGTAATTACACTACAACGAATTTAAAAAAAAAAAAAATCAAATCAATGACAAACTTTACAAACATTAATTATTATAGTTATAAACTTTTCCATATGTAAATATTTTATAATTTTCCCTAAATCTAATTCATACACTTAAATTTTAAATATTTTTTCTAAACACATAGCCTGTTTGGTAACTGTGGTAGCCGAATAATTGACAAATATAAAGGAGGTATATTTCGAAGGCTTGACGCTAGCCGGCCTCTATCACACAAGGATAAGGGGCCGAATAGGATAAAGGGCCGAATATGGTCCATCCCTATAGCCGAATAGTAGAAAAAGTAATGATTGAAAAAGTAGGCCTTGGTCCCGAGGACCAGAGGAGGCGAGTATAAATATAGTGACAACGGACTAGACAGGATATGCAAGAATTACTACTAACAACTTAGTGAGCAAGCTCTCTTGAGTGGAAGAACTGACTTGTACGTCGGAGTGCTAATTCCGGCACCCCGACCGGAGTCTTTATATCTTCTCAGGTGACTAGTTGAGGATCATTGGCGTCTTCCAAGATCTGAAGAGTATTTCCAATCCACTTCCCCACAATTGGCGCCGTCTGTGGGAATACTCAAATATATCCATGGAAGGCGTGACTGAAGATCTTCCGATAGCCACCGACGAGATCGCACGGGAAGACAACCTCACCCCAGCTAACATGCTCGGAAAAGAAACCATCGCGGCACGACGCGCCTTGAACTTTGATTCGCCAACAACTTCAAAGACAAGAAGCAATGCAGGCTATCATGGAACAAGCAAAGCGAGCGAACAAAGGCTCGAAAACATGATCGGCGAGAACGAACGACTCCGTCAAGACTTGGCCTGGAGGTAGCAAAATCTAGAGGCCATGCGCCAGAACGAGCAACTTCAAGGCGGAGCGGACAAAGACCTCGGGCCCAACCAAAGGATACCGATAACAACTCCAATTCATTATCCACGGAGTTCGACGCAAAGGGACATTCCGAAGCCTCCAGCTCCTCCGAAAAGGATCCGCGAACAAGAAACAAGCGCAGGAGAAGCAGCTCAAACGAGGAAGACCAGCACGATCCTTTCGTTCGACGGATCGCAAGGGCGCCCTCCCAAGAAATTCAAAGCTCGTCGTTTACTCTTCTGACGGCAAATCGACCCCACCGATCATATCCGTCATTACAAAGCGACGCCATGACGCAGAACAATGAAGCCCTCATGTGCGAATATTCCCTAGCGACCTAGGTCCATTAGCCGTCGGTGGTATTACAAGTTGGAGCCGGCTTCAATTAAAAGCTTCCGCCAACCGAAATCCTTCAGGGCGTGTTCATCACCAACGAGGTATAACCGAAAGCAGCCGACTCCTCCGGGCCATGCAGATCGATCGGGAGACGCCAGAGGCGTACTCGACGCGATATTGGGAGTGCTTCAACCTTGTCGACGACGCTTAACGACTCCATGGCCATCACCGCCTTCAAAATAGGCTTACATCCCGACGCTCTGCGCGATTCCTGACCGGCCCCAACAATGCGGGCATTGATGAAGAAAGTTGAAGAATATTGTAAAGTGGAAGACGATGCCACGAGGATAAGCGGGACAAATATCCAAAAACGGCCCTCCCGAAATTGCTCGACTAATCGGCTCCGTGCGCCGCAAAGCCACGAACCGACAGCGAACCAAGCGAGACAAAAGGGGACTCGCCGATCAAGCGATCGGTGCTCCCATCGAATGAACGAACGGCTATAAGTCGACAGCAGACGCCAAGGCGAACCGATAAGAAGTATCTGAGTTGACGGAGCCGATCGCGACAATAATGACCAAAGTCCAACACCTTCCGTTTTCAAATGGCGTCAAAGATGGTGGGACCTCCCGACACGGAGGAGGGACAAACGATGTGAATACCACAAAGATCACGACCACGAAACTGAGAGCTGTTATGCCCTAAAGGATCATCTGGAGGAACTGGTGCAAGATGGTCGACTACATCAGTACGTGGGCAAGGGAAGGCCAACCAAAGCATTAGCCTTGAGACAGGATTCACCTCCGCTTGGTGTAATCCACGTAATCCACGGTCATGGCGTCCCGGCGTGCATACGATCCAATCGCGCCCAATACCCCGGCAACATAATATGTCAACGGGCAGACACAGAGAAGCTCCGACAATTAAGTTCGATGACTCCGACCTCATCGGAACAGTGCCCAGCCACGTCGATCCTCTGGTCGTCCGATTACGCGTACGCCAGTTTAGCGTTGAACGCATTCTTATAGACCCAGGAAGCACTTCGGAGATCTTGTATTACAGAACTTTTGTTGAACTCGGCCTCAAAGAGTCGGACCTATCTCCATCGTCTCAGCCACTGTTCGGCTTCAACACGAATCCAGAGTACCCGTTGGGGAGGGTCGTGCTACCGGTTCGAGCGGGCTCAAAAACGGCAGACGTGGGATTCTTTGTTGTGAAGCTTTCGTCGCCGTATAACGCCATCATGGGGCGCCAGACGCCATGAAGGTCATCCCCAAGCACCTACCATCAGCTTATGCGCTTCCCAACTGACTGCGGCATTGAGGAGATCCGAGGCTCGCCGCAATCCGCGCGAACGTAGATTTTGTGAAGATCCATCCACGGACCCGACTTGTGGGATCTGATGCTTGTACTGGTACCACATTTTAATGGAAGTCGATTTTCTTTCTCACTCCTTCAAGCCTCTTGGCCCAAATTAAAGTCTCTGGATTCGAAGCGCCCGTTGGTGCAGGTCACCATAGGGCCGAACAAGCCTCCGAATTCGGAGCGCCCTTCGTGGATATCACGATTGGCCAAATTAAAGTCTCCGGATTCGGAGCGCCCGTTGGTGCAGGCCACCATAGGGCCGAACAAGCCTCCGAATTCGGAGCGCCCTTCGTGGATATCACAATTGGCCAAATTAAAGTCTCCGGATTCGGAGCGCCCGTTGGTGCAGGTCACCATAGGGCCGAACAAGCCTCCGGTCGGGCGCCCGCCGTGGATATCACGATTGGCCAAATTAAAGTCTCCGGATTCGGGCGCCTGTTGGTCAGTCACCATAGGGCGAACAAGTCTCCGGTCGGGCGCCCTTTGTGGATACCACGATTGGCCAAATTAAAGTCTCCGGATTCGGAGCGCCCGTTGGTGCAGGTCACCATAGGGCGAACAAGCCTCCGACCGGGCGCCCGCCGTGGATATCACGATTGGCCAAATTAAAGTCTCCGGATTCGAGCGCCCGTTGGTCAGTCACCATAGGGCGAACAAGCCTCCGGTCGGGCGCCCGCCGTGGATACCACGATTGGCCAAATTAAAGTCTCCGGATTCGGGCGCCTTGATCTGGTCACCATAGGGCGAACAAGCCTCCGGTCGGGCGCGCCGTGGATATCACGATTGGCCAAATTAAAGTCTCCGGATTCGAGCGCCTGTTAGTGTAGGTCACCATAGGGCGAACAAGCCTCGAGTCGGGCGCCCGTGGATACCACGATTGGCCAAATTAAAGTCTCCGGATTCGAGCACCGTTGGTGCAGTCACCATAGGGCGAACAAGCCTCCGGTCGGGCGCCCGCCGTGAGATATCACGATTGGCCAAATTAAAGTCTCCGGATTAACGCTTGGTGCAGTCACCATAGGGCGAACAAGCCTCCGGTCGGGCGCCCTTTGTGGATATCACGATTGGCCACATTAAAGCCTCCGGATCCGGAGCTCATTTGTCAACTAATAGGTCCGGCGGCGTGCTGGCCGACCCAAAGTACGACCCATTGTCAAACTTCGCCTACCCGCCTAAGGGCCGATAGCAAACTAATCAAACCATACTAAATGACGTGCTGACACCATAAAAATTTGGGATCAAACCATTAAAATTTGGGATCAGGAACATTCATTCGGCATATCTATTTAGCAAAATAATAGCAAGCTATCAAACCATACGAAATGACCTGCTCAAACCATTAAACAAGAGACTCAGAGTAAGACTCAACTATATGATACATCACTTTTTATTTGATTTAAAATATGTTACACTGACGCAATCCGCGTTCGTACATTACAACATCTATCTCTATCATCGCAGACAAATCAACCCCTCACTCGGGCAACCATTGCGGTTCAAAGCATCGATCTAACGGCACGAACGGCATGTCGCCGGGCCCCTGACACCATCGACAATGTCAAGACCAAGATCCAAGACAAGGGAGGTTAGGGGTAGCGGTCGTTATGTCTCCTTTCGGGGCGATCTGCTTCAACGACTTGGAGGCGGCGTTTTCGATTTCTCCTTTTAGCGGTCCACCTCCCATCGAGAATCCTCCGTCGAAACCATCCGAGTGCCGAGTGGAACTTGAGCTCCTGCAACTATCATCACCATCTGATGGTGAGAACTCTTGCCTATCCCTCGCAAATATTTTCGACTGCATAAGGCACCTGCCGCTTTTATTCTCAGTAATGGCCGCAATCTCAATAACCAAATCCCGAAATGATTTCATCAACACTAAACCCCATGAGACAGGCATCGGTCAACATTCTCCATGACCTAGTCATTCAGCGGTTGGCTAAAACCCGCAGAGACTACGCAAGGGCAAACATTACCTAGCCCAATCGGCTAGACACTTGGCATTCGAGCTAAGTCTGTAGCCCCTCCGATCCCTGGCTCACGGCCTCTTTAAATTTCAACACACGTCGAAACGGCTTTATACAAAAATAAACGGCCTACACATGTAGGCCGATCACTCCAAAGAGTAGGCGCACCGATTCGATATGCTGAGTCTGATTGATGTATTCACGTCTGTCCAAACAATCCATGCAATAAAGTTAAACACCCACACGCCGAATGCGGGAGACAATTTGATACTTTCAACAAAGCGTCTTTTATTCAAAAAATGAAGAAATTACATAATTGTGAACGCGACCAACGTTCGAGCCTTACAACAATTAAAGTCATACTACAATTAAAGTCATACGGCGTTGCCCTCATCCTCGCTCTTCTCAACTTCGAAAGCAGAAAACGGAAAGTCCTTACTGTGGTAGAGAGGTGATGCCGAATTTATGCTTGACAAGCGAAGAGATTCGGCGACTTGAGTTGCTTTGATCCAACCATGCCTGAACCCACGGTTTTCACATCGGCAAACCTCTTCGGCAAGCTTCTCCTTGGTCTTTTGGATCCCAACCAAGCGCCCTTCGTGGAAACCTTTTTCATAAGACCTCCCCTTGGCGGACTCCAATGCGAACATGCTCGCCGTTTCACGATCGGCAAGGGCAGCGCTTATAAGCCGACTGGTAACCCTCTCTTCCACGATTGGATTCACCTGCCCCGCTGGTTGTGCTGGAGCCGTCTTGATCTTTCTTAACTCACGTTCAGCCGCCTCCACGCGAGCCTCCAAACTACGGATATGCTCATCCTTTTTCTCCATTTCTCGGCGGGCGGCGCGCAATCGCATGCCGACTTCATAGGCTGTATAGAGCCCTTTCACCGCCCCGTGAATGCCCTCGCGAAACACTTCGTAGTCCTGACGACCAACCATAGACTGCTGAACTTCCGGAGGAAATATTTGTCGAGCAAACTCGACCGCCACATCTGGATCTCGAACGATCGAGTCCGCTTCCGTCATGGGCTTATTCTTCACAAATACTGCAAAACTTAACGGGCTCGGATTCGCGTCTGATCTCCTTTCGACTTGGGCGTGTGGCGATCTCCCCTGGGACTGCCTATCCCGTCTGGGCGACCTACTACGACGTCGAGGAGATTGACGCCTCTCTCGACCCATAGAACTCTTATTCGCAGTACACAAGGGCGCGCCGCGGTGTTCACCTCGATGCATATCACCGCCAAGCTCAGCCAGCGTCTTGGCTTCCCCTTTGCTGTTGAAGAAGAGCTTGTTTGACATTCGCACAACAGATCTTCTCTCAAAAGTCTCACACAGATACCTACCAGACTCTTAAAAACTGTACCTTTGATATCATTTAACACTCGCAGAGGCAGCACGATCGAGGCAGGTTCATTAATCGCGAAACCCAAGCGCCCGACGCCGACTAAATTAACGGCAGGACAAGCTGGTTCGGGCAAGAGCAGATACATCAATCTGTTCGGCTAAACTACCCCAGCCGGCTCACTAATTGATCCCTTTGTCAATCTGTGGGCCCAAGATCAATAGGCAGTGAAATTGCAAATGGTGATTTTGATGGGACGTGAACTGAATCTGCAGGAACCTAGATATTGAACAATCTTTTCCTCTCTACCCTCAGCGGTTGGCGACTTCGGATAAATTTTTAGATAAAATCTAACTAAAGTTTGGACAGATGATATTCTACGTAAGAATTCTAGATAAAATCATTCGTGCCACAGTAAAGTTATCCGGCTCACGCTCAATCTGTTCGGACCAAGTACCCCAGCCGGCTCACAAGTCGGTTTTCTCACTTTGTAATCTTTTTATGAACCCCCTGGGGCAAGGGCAGATTCACAAATCAGGGTTTCCCCAGTGTATGCAACGCCGTTTTACTAAATGCATCGAACCACAGAACTCTTTGATACAAAGTGCGTGTGGCAGTAACAAAAAATTACACGATTAATTACAAGATCAAAATTAAACCACAGAACTCTTTCATACAAAGTGCGCACAATAAATTTCATTAATAAATTTACAAGGAAATTTTCATTAATAAATTGCCTACAAATGCCAACCAATTTATACATGAAAACTACCCTAAACCAAAAACAAGAACAAAAACAAAAAGACGCTGCTCAAGAACGGCTCCAAATCATTCTTGATGCTCAGTTCAAGCGGCTCAACATCCACTGCTTCATAAGGGATTGGCAAATCCAATGTAGCCTCAGCGGCAGCGAGGGCTTTGAGCCACCCATGTTTGAACCCGCGATTCTCAAATTTGGATACTTCTTCAACATATTCCGTCAGAGCGGCGCCTCTCCCCGCCTCAAAGGCCTCTGATACGGCTTTCTCGCGAGACGCCTTAAGCTCCTCTAACTGAGCTTCCGCTTCAGCAAGTGCCTTCTTGGAAAGATTGAGCGATTCCTCGCTCGCACTTGCCCTTCCTCAAAGATTAACACGAAGGTTGTTCGGCGACGCGAGCCCTCTCTTTCTCCGCTTCGGCCCGCGCGCTCTCCATTTCAGCTCTCATAATTTCGAACTCGGCCCTACTTTTCTGACCCTCCAGCTCCGTTTGCAAATGGTCAGCTCTCCCGAGAGCACCACGCAGGCGGCGGCCCAAGTCGGCAATCCTTCCGACCGTCTACAAACCAAGTCGGTATGATTAGACGCCTTTAACAACCAAGACCGATTAGACGCCTCTAACAAACAAAAACCAATATGAAGGTAGCTTACCAGATATGCCGATTGAGCAGCTAGGGCAACGGCCAAAACATCAGGCACGACACCAAAGGTTGTGTTGTCAGCCGGCAGAGAAATTGAAGCCGCCAGGCTCAGAGCCACGGCTGGATCCTCGATGGCCGAAGCGTCGGATAAAATCGGCATATCCCTGATCTTTGGCTGAATGACGAACGGAACGACCACGTCCGGTTCTTCAAGCCGAGGCCGTTTTCTAACGGGGCCAGCTTCCGCACTCTCCTTTCCCTCGGCACCACGGCTTTGGCCTTGCTCCGGAATTAACGCCTTTGTTCTCCACCTTTTTCCGTATCAAACGGCAATCTCAACCGTCCCTCGAAGCGCACGAAGGGCTTGATCAAGCTAGGTGGTCTGACGCAAGATTCCTTCTTTCGGGCGGCTATCCGCTCGGCATTCCTTTTACGCGCCATCTGCGTTAGGCTTTCCTTCGCCATACCCTCAAAGAAATCGCCGGGTAGATCCTCCAAGTTCGCAAAAATATCCCCGGAAGAAATGCGCCGTCGACCCGGACGGCTTGGTGGCCTCGAATGACGAGCGACGGCCTTACGCTTTTTACAACCCGGCCAAGAATTTCCCGGGGATCGGCAATCACTCAAGAACTTGTTCGGCGTCCTCCCCCGAATCAGAAGCTGCGAGACCGATCTGCCTAAGGTTTATGAAGCTGGGGAAGATAAGGGCCGAGAATTGTTGATTGCCGACTGGAATCGGAATGTGATCTGCAGCCGAGAACGTGGTGTAAGTGGGCTCGTACCGAAGGAGAATATGGGCGACCCTCCTTGCTTTTGTAAGTTTGGGCGGCGAAATAATCGAGTCTTGATCTTGACCTCCCAAGAACCACGTCGTCAATCAAGTCGAACTTTCTTCAACCTATTACCTGCAGAAGATAAAAAGCGATTTAGAGAAAAGAGCTGAATAAGAGATAGACCAACAAATATAAGGTATTGCGTGGCAACCTGGGTCACCCTTATGTCTGGGAATAGGGTCCAAGCGATCCTCCCCTTCAGCGAACTCCCAGTTACCTCGGACGTTGACCATCACGTCGTCAACCCGCTTACCAGAACTGGCAAGCATAGTCACTAAGTGATGGTTAGTATCTTTGGCTCTAAGGAAATATCGCCCCAGCCGACCGGTGGATTTGGCTAAGCGTACTTGATCTCGAATGGCGGAATCCCAAGGTTAATCCTAAGGCGTTGATTCAGTTCTACAACCCCCATGATGATCCGAAAGAAATTTACATTGGGCTGAGAAGGAATCAAGCCCCAATAACGGAGAACGGCCCTAAGAAGTGGGTGTAGGGGGAAACGAACCCCGCCCTCAGCAATGGATAAAAGAGGGAATACGATCGTGTTTTGATCTTCCCTCTCCATGTCGAGAGCGTTGTCCGTTACAAGGGATAAGTGGACGTCGTCAGGAATAGAAAAATGTCGCCGGAAACCGGAGACACGATCCTCAGAAAGGAGGTCCTTCAAATGTTTGGCCATTTTAGCAGAGAACTAAATACTCGCCAAAGCCAAAATAGCAAATAGAAAAAATAGGTTTACAAAGAAGAGATGAGGAGACTTACGAAGAGCAGAGGAGACGAGGGAAGGCGGAAGAAGTTGCAGAAAATGCGAGTCACGGAGAGATATGCATTGGCGTTCCAAAAGCCCCAGAAAATCAACGAAACCTGAATTCGAAAAGACCAAATTTCAAATCGCAATAAATGCTGATATACGCATGAATAGAGTGGGAAAGCGTAATGATGGACAAAGAAGCGCGCGCCCCCTGACATGTATTGGGGAACGCGAAGCCGCGTGATGATAAGCTTCCCGAATCAAACCAAACGCCGATTGACTACCGTCAATAGGGAGTTCGAGGGCAATTGTGGTAGCGAATAATTGACAAATATAAAGGAGGTATATTTGAAGGCTTGACGCTAGCCTCTATCACACAAGGATAAGGGGCCGAATAGGATAAAGGGCCGAATATGGTCCATCCCTATAGCCGAATAGTAGAAAAAGTAATGATTGAAAAAGTAGGCCCTGGTCCCGAGGATCAGAGGAGGCGAGTATAAATATAGTGACAACGGACTAGACAGGATATGCAAGAATTACTACTAACAACTTAGTGAGCAAGCTCTCTTGAGTGGAAGAACTGACTTGTACGTCGGAGTGCTAATTCCGGCACCCCCGACCGGAGTCTTTATATCTTCTCAGGTGACTAGTTGAGGATCATTGGCGTCTTCCAGGATCTGAAGAGTATTTCCAATCTACTTCCCCACAGTAACGTTTACGATTTCAGTTTATATTTACGAAAATTTTATAAACTGGTTTTTGTTTATGTTTTGAAAAACATAAACCACAAACGTGTTTGGTTTAGACAAAATGTTTAAAAAAAATTTAAAATATAAAAAGAGTGAGAAATTGCAAGTGGTGACGGGTGGTGGGTGGAAACGAGTGGTGGCGGCGGAAGACGGTGGTGAAAAATGATGGCGGGTGGTGGTGGCGGAAGACGGTGGTGAAAAATGGTAACGAGTGGGTGGTGGTGGTGGCGGTGGCTGGTGGTGGCAAGTGGGTGACGGATGGCGGGTGGTGGGTGGGTGGGTGGGTGGGTGACGGTGGCGGGTGGTAGCGAGTGGGTGGTGGTGACAGGTGGGTGGCGGATGGCGGGTGGTGGTGGGTGGTAGTGGGTCGGTGGTGGTGGCGGGTAGGGATGGCAATTTAAAACCTACTTGACGGGGACCCGACTCCCCGACCCTGATTAGAGTGGTTTTTTTCCAAAAAATATCTCCAACAGGCCGGAGATGGTACTTAAAAATAAATCCCCAATGATTTTCGGCCGAGGATGGTGATATGTTTTTCACCCCGGCCCCAGCTCGTCTCCAGCCCCGCTAGCTCCCCGAAGTATATATATCCTTGGGTTACAAGGTTATGTACATTTCTCCCAAACAAAAAATATGTTCTGCTCTATCTCTATCTCTCTCTATCTCTCTCTCTCTCACTCTCTCTCTACCCTCTATTCTCTCTCCGTCTCCGTAAACCTCTTATCTCCGTCTCCACAAAGATGTACCGCCAATGTCCGCTGGTCAAGTCGCCATTCCACCTCAGACTGCCGCTTCACTGCCGACTACCGTCCTTCCACCTCCATCACTGCCATCTCTCTTCCTGTCCGTGGAGTCACCGTCATCGCTGTCACACAGAGATCTCAGATCTGTGTTGATCTCCTTCGTCGTCGCTGCCGATCAACTGATCTCCACCGATCTCTGCCGTTGTCCTCTCTCTCTCTCTCTCTCTCTCTCTCTCTCTCTGTGTGTGTATACATGTATGTATGCGTGTCTCTGTGTGTATGTATAATGTATGTGTGTGTGTGAATGTATACATGTAAGTATGTATGTATGTATGTCTCTCTTTGTGTGATTTTTTGATGATGTTGTTGATTATGTTGAAAGTTGTTGTTGATGGTGTTGAATGTTGAAACAGATTTGGATCGGGGGAGTTTCGGGGTCGGGGAAACCCGATCCCCGTTGGAGGCGGGGATGGAGACAGTCATAGGTTCCCCGTCAGGGATCGGGGCCGAGGACATTTTTGCCATAAGGGATCGGGGACGGGGAAGGTGATCCCCGGTCATTCCGCCTGCTAGTGGGGGGTGGTGGTGGTGGGAGATGGGTGGGTGGGTGGATGGGTGGCAAGTGGGTGGTGGTAGTGGTGGTGAAAGGTGGGTGGCGGTGGATGATGATGGTGGTGGTGGCGGGTGGTGGTGGCGGGTGGCTAGTGGTGGTGGCAGGTGGGTGGTGAGTGCTGGTGACGGGTAAGTGGCGGGTGATGGATGGTAGTGGTGGAGGGTGGGTAGTGGCGGATGGATGGCAGGTGGGTAGTGGTGGTAGCGAGGCGGCGGTGGTGGTGCGCGTGTGGCGGTGGATGTGGTGGTGGTGGTGGGTGGTGAGTGTTGATGGTGGGTGGTGGTGGCGGGTGGTGGTGGTGGCGGTGGTGGTGGTGGTAGTAATGGGTGGTGGTGGCGGTGGTGGTAGCGAGTAGTGGTGGTGGCGGCGGTGGTGGCGAGTGGTGGATGGTGGTGGCAGGTGGGTGGTGAGTGTTGGTGGCGGGTAGGTGGCGGGCGGTGGATAGTAGTGGCAGGTGGTGGGTAGTAGCGGATGGATGGCAGTTGGGTAGTGGTGGTGGTGGTGGCGGTGGCGGCAAGAGATGGGTGGTGGCGGCGAATGGGTGGCAGGTAGGTGGTGGGTTGTCACGACCCAAACCCGGCCCTACGGGTTTAGCACCGTAACTGGCCAGTAATCCGAGATTACCAAAGGCCTGCCAATCAGTAATACAGTAAATACAGAGTTCGTATTCGTGAAGCCAAAACAGTAAATAACTAGTGTCCATAGAGCTGTGTTAATCTGTATGCCAAAAACATTTTTCATACATTTTGCATTCACTACCAGTACAGTATACACAATCATTACAGACATTCAGTACGGGGACTTAATCCCTCGATAACAAGACAAGATAACAAAGAACGGTCTAAACAAAACAAAGACAAAACAAGAAGGAGACCTATGGGGACACAAACACCCCAAGCCATGGCATGGCGTCTCGAACCTCACAAAGGAGGCACAAAGGCTGGCTGACAAAACTGGGGACCAATCCCACGCTCCTAGCTCCGGTCTGGTGGCTGAGCACCTACATATATATATAAACAGTGAGCTAAAGCCCAGTGAATAACATACAGTGTAAAGAGGTTACGAATGAATGTCCTTACAGTAATGAAATCAATTCATTATACAAGATTGCAATCTTTCAAGATTACCAATCAAGATTTCAATCAATCACCATATGGTACATCCATTAGCCTATAAACAAGAGGGTCCAAAAGGACCGGCCTGCACTCCAACAAGAATGATGGCCATCAATCAAGATGGTTTCACAAGGAAACCGACAGAGCTCAGAATACCAATAACAAGAGGTGCTAAGGATGCCACAATACGCTCAGAAATAGGACATACATTCATTCAAGAATAATATCGCTCAATAAACAGTTACCAAGATTCAAAATATAACCATTTGAACATATCTTTACACAACTGTTACTCACGGATTGGGCTATCAAGAGCTAGAGCGCCCCGAGAGCCAACCCTAAACGGTCAATCAAATAGAACACACACTAAGTTTACAGTTGGAAAGGATGATAATCAAATCCCTAAATTCCTGTGGTTCTATGTCTACATCCTCATTAAGATGCTCTAAACTAGGCCTAAGAATGCCTAGGATGCGATGAGGATGCAAAATGCACTAAGGAAGCAATTCCAGAATTTTCGGAACAGGCCTCCGCCGAAGAGTTTTCGCCGAGCGACAAGCACAAAGGCCCACGCCGAAGGTACATTCCGCCGAGCGGTGATGAAAGGTGCAAAATCTTGGATGCGCGATTTTCCCGCCGAAAGGCAAAAATCTCGCCGAGCGGATCAGAAACAATGCGAAAATATCGGGAGCATGCATTCGCCGAGCGGCACTTCGCCGAAGCGGACGTCCAAAATCTGGAAAATCCAGATTCGACCTATGAGTTTCAAACCAAGTTTTGATGCTCCAAATCCGATCCTCTTGGGCCCATTTTCTGGAAAACTCCTTCAAACACATAGAATAACAAGTTTTAAAACTCAATTTAAGAAATCAAGGCCCAAGGGTGTTTCAATTAAACTCAATTTCAAACCATTTTCAAGAATACTTTCAAAACATGACATGCATGATCTTTAAACCAATTCTAAGCTTCCAATCATGCTCAAATGAGCTCAATTCTTTGAAAAGCCAGTTGAAAACATGGACTATAATAATATCATGAACATGCATGTGATAAATTGCCATGAACTCAACTTCAAACTCACCAATATAAACATGCATGCATGAATTTGACTTCAATCCAACATATATGAACAATATCATGTCTTAGCTCTACAATGATGCATGAATCATGCAAAACTTAGCTCAAGGACAACAATAAGAAGATGATTCCTTACCTAGAGTTCCAATTACAAGTTTTGGAGGCTTAATTTGACAATTTCCTAGCAACCACTTCAATTCTCCAAGCAATTCTAACAATTTGAGCTTAATTCTTCAAGATGAACTCTCTCTCTCTCCTAGCTCTCTTGTTTGGTCGGTTGGGTGTGAGAAGATGGCTGGGGAAATGTTTTTGCTTCAATGTATAAGGCTCAATAATAGGATGAAACAAGGGTCCACTCAAAATGGCATTTTGGTAAATAAATCCAACTTGATAATTAATTCGTTTAAAGCTGATTTAATCATTCCTAACCAATTTTCAGATAAAAATATCATTAAATCACAAATATTCTCCTGATCACAAAACACTAAACGGTTCCTAATTCGGCCGCCGATAAGGCCTTCAATTTACAGTTTAAACATGTGAATCAAACAGATAATCACATAAGTCAACAGATGCAATATGTAATTAAATAGACAAACTCATTCGGCCAGCTTTGGTTTGTTCAAGAGTTCCTCCATCACTTATCACCATTAGCGATCATTAATGGTAATCAAGATATAATTGGCTTAACAGTAGTCAAGACGAGGGTTGGTGGCGGGTGTGGTGGGTGGTGGTGGTACGGCGGTTTAGTGGCGGTGGTGGTGGTGGTGGCAAGGCGGTGGATGGTGGTATGTAGTGGTGGTGGTGCAAGTGGTGGTGGCGGTGGTGGTGGAGGTGAGGTGGTGGCGGAAGACGGTGGTGGAAAATGATGACGGGTGATGGCTAGTGTTGGATGGTAAAAAAAAAAAAAAAACTTAAAACCCGAAACGTGAACTCATTTTTTGGCCAAATTTATAACTGAGACCATTGATTTATAAATAAAAAATTTACTAAATAAGTTTTTATTTGAGTTTTTAAAATTTTTATAAATATAAACTGAAAACTGAAAACGTAATGTTACCAAACGGCACCTAAGTGTTATATTTAGGTTTTATGTGTTTTTTTTTTTTTTTTTGAAGGATTATGTTACTTTCATAGATTAAAGTTGACAAACAGACAAACAAAACAACACAAAATAACAGAGGCAGATTACAACCTTATGATTCTATAACAAGAAGCTAGTTGTGCCTCTTCATGCACAAGTTTAACTTCTACTCTAGGAATCTTATAAATACAGACATAATAAAAAAACTGACATACATACTTAATATCAGCTAACAACCTAAAGAGTCTAAATTTCAGTCCGTTGAGCCCGGTGTCAATAATCGACAGATCAATTCCTGACTGTCCGTAAGAACAGAAATAACTTTAATTCGAGAGTGAAGACACCATTTTAGCGCTTCTAAACATGCTTGAGCCTCAGCCACAGAGCTGATGAAGCAAAAAAGGACATACGGGGCATAACAATCGGATTTCCATTGCTATCCAATCCCACCCAAGCAGCACCAGCTTGCAAGGAATGTTGTTGCCAAGCTCCATCAATAAGCATCCTGTAAAAAATATCATCTGCACACCATAAAGAATTATTAGAAACAACAAAACACCTTAAGCCATGCTTGGGCCCTTGAGTACAAGTGAAGTTCGGAATATCCATGTCCTCAGATGCCAAGGATCGCTGAAGGAACCATTAAGATTAGAATGTAGATTGGAAATGAAACCTAAAATTTCAGTTTAAGCTATTTTGATGTTTGGGTTACTTGGCCTTTGCACTGACTTTAGTTGTTTATATTTCGGCCTATTTTAGGAAGTGATTTTTTTTTTTTTTTTTTTTATTGTTTTTTAAAAAAATGTGTAAGAAATTAGAAAAATGATGTAATCCAAATAAACCAATAAAATTACACTTTTTCCTAATAGATCTTTATGAGTAATTCTATAGATCACAACAAAATCTTCGTACACATTATTTGTATCGTTCGAGTATTAATTTTTGAACAAAAGTCAAATTTTTTAATGCTTATAACCAAAAAATTATTGTTCCGATATAAACAATTAAAAGGAATATATATTTGTATAAGGGAGACTTACATGTAGATTCTAATTAATAAATTTATTGTTTAATAGTCATATGATAATTAATAGTCTTTTTCATCAATCACTATTAAAAAACGTTAGTAATTATTAATTTTTAGCATAGTTTGAAAATTGTCATAAAAAAGTCAAGTTTTAGTGATAGTTCAAAAAAACGTTACTAATTTTTAACTTTCAACAACAGTTTGAAAATTCGTCACAGAAAAATATTACTAATTATAAATTTTAACGACAATTTATAAAAAACGTAATAAAAAAATCATTAATTGTCAACTTTTAAGGATATATGTAAAAAATCGTCATAAAAAATTATATTTAGCGATAATTTTATTAAAACTTATTTTTAATATGACTTGATAGAAATTAAGTCCAACTATTAACACTTATTGGTAATTTATCCTTTGAAGAATTTAGTTTTTATTCATCAATTTATGTCTAAACATTTACTTTTTATTTAAAAATTTATATCCAAATAAAATAAATAACGTGTACTGAAATTTCTTATGTTTTGTGAATAGAATTTGCCTTCATATAGTGCGTTGACTTAAAAGACAATTTTGTCAATCTTCACCACCCAAATTCGAGTTCAGCATTCGTTGCTTTCACCCATTATACCAACATTCAAGTGATGGAGATAGAATAAAAATAACAACATGATTGTGTATTAAGCTGCCGTTTGGTAACACTTACGTTTTCAGTTTTCTATTTATATTTATAAAAATTTAAAAAATTTAAATAAAAACTTGTTTGATAAATTTTTGATTTATAAATCAATAGTCTCAGTTTATAAATTTGGCCAAAAAATAAAAACACAAAAAATAAGTTTACGTTTTGAGATTTTTTTTTTTTACTACCAAACACTAGCCACCACCCGCCACCATTTTCTACCACCGTCTTCCACCACCACCACCCACCCGCCACCACTACCTGCCACCACCACCACCCACCCCCACCACCACCGCCACCACCACCCACCACCCACCACCACCACCACCCACTCATCTACCACCACCACCACCACCACCACCACCCACCCACCCACCACCATCACCACCCACCGCCACCACTACCACCACCACCACCCACCGCCATCACTACCTACCACCACCGCCACCACCACCACCACCACCACCCACTGCCACCACCACCACCCACCACCACCACCACCACCACCACCACCCACCACCACCTGCCACCCAGCCACCCACCACCACCCACTGCTACCACCAACCACCCACCACTCACCTATCCACCCACCACCACCACCACCCGCCACCTATCCGCCACTTCCACCCACCACCACCCATCATCCGCCACCCACCTGCCATTACCACCCACTAGCTACAACCTGCCACCGTCACCCACCCACCCACCGCCCGCTACCTATCCGCCACCACCACCCACCACCACCCACCTGCTACCACTACCCACCACTCGCCGCTACCACTACCGTCTTCCGCCGCCACCACCCGCCACTTGCCACCACTTTCCACCACCGTCTTCTGCCACCATCACCCACCACCATTTTCCACCACCGTCTTCCGCCGCCACCACCACCCGCCATTATTTTCCACCACCGTCTTCCGCCTCCACCACTCGTCTCCACCCGCTACCACTTGCCATTTCTTACTCCTTTTTATATTTTTAAATTTTTTTAAACATTTTGTCTAAACCAAAAGCGTTTGTAGTTTATGTTTTTCTAAAAATAAATAAAAAATAAACAAAAATCAATTTATAAAATTTTTGTAAATATAAACTGAAAACGTAAACGTTACCAAATAGGTCC
Organism: Camellia lanceoleosa; assembly: GCA_025200525.1. NCBI lineage: Eukaryota > Viridiplantae > Streptophyta > Magnoliopsida > Ericales > Theaceae > Camellia > Camellia lanceoleosa. The sequence goes on from CM045766.1 coordinate 178,983,492, forward strand.
TAAATGTAATTTACAATTTACAGATTTCTCTTTTGATAACAAGGGTATAAAGAGTTTTATCTTGATTCATCTAGATACATGTAGTTTTTCCGTCCTATATATACATAAGTAATTATCAAATATCATGAATTTTTTAAGAGTTTAGTCTAGTTAGCCATCATGACTTTCCTAAAAATTTAATTTTTAAAAGAGATCATAGGTTTAACTCTCCCTAGAGGGGTAGTTGAGCTTTGCAAAGGATGGGGAGATTAACTTCTATAGATACTAATCTAACAACTAACAACTGATTTTTGCCGATTCAAAAAATAAATAAATAAAAAAAATTATTGAACATATCTTGAGATTGACCTGAAAAGAGTCCAGCACTTGTTACAATTTGAACTTGTAACTTACACTGTTTAAAGCGTTTATCACAACTCAACTTTCCACACTAAGAAGTCTAAAAATAAGATAACAAATGACTGTTGTCCAAAGCCTCCGAAACCAGTAGAAATTCAAGGCCATAAAAACTGTTGGCACCCTCCAACTAACCTGTCTCAGGGACAGGTCTCACCAGGAGCCCTAGTTTGAGCATTGAAAGGGTACCCCTGTTGCCCATGTGCCATTATTCAATTTCAATATATGAGGACACAGTTTAGTCATAGCACATATAATTCTCTCTGATCATTGGTTGTAGATTTGTAGTGGGCATACTTTAAAACTCTCCTTTCTTCACCATAGAATATTCATAGGGCATTAGTCCTCTTCATGAAGACTTGAATAGCATAATTTGACTTACCTAGAAAACAGATTTAAAAAAAAATTAAATAAAATAAAAATTACACAAATACTAATGAGTAATGTTAGGTGATCGCATTTGGATAAACATGAATTAAAAAAACAATTAAATATGCTATTATTTTCACATCAAATACTAATCACATCAACTGATGAATTAAAAAAACAATTAAATAGTACCGCTAATCCAACCCCCAAAAAATAAATATAACTATTATTTTCATTTTGCCTATGATTTGAACCAATAATAATTACTCTCTAGCTACAAAAGATTTACAATCCCTTGCTACAAGAGCTCTGATTACACTGGGTCAATGGACTACCTACAAGCTCTATTGGGTTTCTTATTCTCCTAGCCACTTGATGACCTTCGACTGCCTAGAAACTCCATTGGATTTCTTGATCTCCTAGCCACTTGATGACCTTCGACTACCTAGAAACTCCATTGGATTTCTTAATCTCCTAGCCACTTGATGAGCCATTTGACATTCTAAGGCTCAAGTCAAAAGAGAACCTCAGAATATATGTACATATATTATATATACAGTTGCTTGTCCTTTGAGTTGCCACAAGACTTGTGAAGGAGGTCAACCATTCCAGGTTAATCTTTACATTTTCAAAGATAAGATAACATCTGTATTCCAAAACAAATGGCATTTCTCAGTGGTCCTCCTTGGTCCACAGGAAAAAGAAAAGGTGACCCTCCTTGGCTAAATAGCATGAGGTATGGTTGCAATAAGACCTCCTTTTGAAGAAGTGAACTAAGCCCACCAGACATTTTTTAACAATTCAAGTAGCATTTTACTTGGTATATTGAGTGAGAACTCAATTATACTATAATGCTACTGAATATAATACTGACACGACCTCTCCAAGACCATGTTGTAAGCGAGAGACTTGTGCATCAAATATGTTCTTTTTCTAAAGGATGGGAAGGAATTATTGTACTATGGGCCCTCTAAAAAAAATAGTGTGCCAATGAAGGCCACTCATTAATGAAGATTATGGAGGCAAGAGACAGTCCTCGTAATGTAAAGACAATGTTACCCCCACTTCAAGAGGCCAAAGCCATCATGTGATGGAGAGGGGTTTTGGAATAGGGGAGCAGGGGAGATCCACAAAGGATCCTATTCCTCTCTACCCTACTTTGACCGATTATTTTACATGCAATAATATTGAAACTCAACTTCACCATTGTCAAGATATTTTATTAGGTATAATCTCATATATATATACACACTTCTAAAAAAGGAGATGCATGCGTAAAATTTTGGCCAGTGGCAAAGGTATAGATACTCTATTCTGCACTAGTATCATTAATTTATTTGTGGGCACAAAATAAAATTCAATCAAATAAAGATAGCACAAATAATTAACAAGTAATTAACTTTTAGAAGCTTGAAGGACCAAGAAGCTATCACTGGCTTGTTTGGTACAACTTTTCATAAACTGAAAGCGGAAAACCAAAGAGTATAAGCTAAAAGCATACCTCACTAACTTCCCAATATTTTTCAGCTTATTTAAGTTACTTTTTATATCATAAGTTGTACGCAAAAGTTTTACAAAATACTCTGGTACAAATTCTCAAATTAAAAAAAAAACAACTAAACTAAACTAAACTATAAGCAGCCCCCATAAGCTACATGAAACAGCGCCAAAGATGGGCACCAACAATTGGAATGGTATTAACATGTTGAAGAGAAAAAGGTTTATTTACAAGACCATTTACTGGCAATGTTCTAAGCAACAAGGTTGCTGCGATCCATTCAGCTTCTTTGCCAACCCTCACCTTTTCACCATTTTCAGGATAAGAATTCTTTTTCTTATAGCAGAGAAAAATGGAATTGCCTCCATATTTTTGTACAATGGTGCTCAATCAGGTGTTGAATGCATTTCAAAACTGAATGGTAAAATCAAGAGCTGTGTTTGTTCCATCAGAGAGTTTGGATATCATGAATGAAATATATACAAACCCAAAAGTAGTATTACGAAGTAGGAGATATTGGTAATCTTGGAAGTAAGGAAATAGATGCAAAATACTACCTCACAGGCAAGTTGATGCCTTTGCAGTGCGCTTATTTGTTCCCAGGATGACTACAATAACAGTTACATCATCATGGTATTTCCTTCTCCTACCAGCTGGTATACTCATTAATTCTTCTGTACTGAAACCTGAAATGATGAAAATAATGCCTTTGAAAATCTAGGCACTGAATAATATGCAATATATAGCTATTTTGAAGTTGGAATTGTTGGAAAAAACCATATGATTTCAATTAGTCAGTTAAAATTTGTGTTAGCAAATCTCTACAAAACTATTATGACGAACAAAATTTCTAAACCATGAAGCTCATATATGCTAAAACTAGAAATATCTTATGTTTACTTGGCTAGGTTTGTTCTTAGTTACACAAGTGGGAGCAGGGGCACACAGAAGAATCTAAGATTAGGAGTGCCTAATCGAGCGTTTATGTGTTTATAGCGGAAAGAAGAACAGAAGGCAAGAAGTTCTGGTAATCTATGCTAGTTCAATTGCTCTTCATTTCTCATCCTTAGTTCATTCTAATGTAGATTGATATGTTCATCATTCTTCTTTTTCTCTTTTTATTACACATAATCTATATTAAGCTCAGTTCTAGAGCAGAAACATCATCCCCAGTAGGCAATTCCTGCGAATAAGGGTTTGTTTTTTGGGGCAACAATGGAAAGAATTAGTTTTGTCAAATGAAGCATCGATCTTTGTGATATTAAGAGTGCCATGCTGTACAAAAGGCTTCCCTAGAGTTTTATTCTGTGAATCATTGGCTCTAACTTTGTAGAAAGTAACAAATTGGTAATTGGTATTTTAAAGACCCAGTTCCTCATCAAATGAGTTAATAAAGAAGTTTTTTTAAGTGTAGGATAGTAACACTGTACCTGCAGAATCAGCTGCTCTAGTTACAAGCTGCTCCAATAGAAACTTTGCTGGATCACCAGAAGGATTGCGCAAAATATAAGAATGTACAAGATTTACCGCCTCATCATTGCTGAAGAAGTCAAACAACCCATCGCTCCCAAGTATAACAAAGTGATCAGAGCTGGAGATTTCATGGACATTTAGAGATGGCTGTATGGTGATATAAGGAGGACTTAAAAGGTTATGAACTCGAAGAATGCCCATCAAAGCTTCATTCAAAATTTTCTGCACAAACAAACTAGAATTATATGTTGCTTGTCAAGAAAACAAGTCTTAATAAACAAGTAGCAAGATACTGGCACTCACTCTCACCACCCCAAAACTAGATCGTTTTATCATTTCCATCTATATGAACAAGCAGCATACATTAGTACTTTCCTAGGTCAATTAAATGAGGTTAAATGAGGGAGCTTGGTATTTTAGGAGCAGGATTTTTATTCTCTCTTTTTTTCTTTTCTTTTCTTTTTTTTAACCTATATCCACCATAAATGTTAAAAGTCTGCCTAATGTGCTTGATTCTCTTCTAGTACTGCTTCTTGCCATAAAGAATAGTTAACGACATTGGTATAATTCAGGAGATGCATGATTGTGGACTTCAGTTCCTCTTGAAGTGTCAACTTCCAGACAAAATGCACAAGTTCGGATAACTTATATTTGTTAAATTCTCAAGTAGAGAATGGAACAAACCCTTATACAATGACAAGATGCATGTGATTTATGTGTTAATTAAAGAAAGAAACACAATTAATCTTCCTACCTTTTTCAGGTATCCAACTCCAAATGCCCTAGTGACCTTCAATTTTCCCTTTACTCTTCCAGCTACAATTGTTGCAGGATCATCTGGATGATCACAAACAAGTTGATTTCTTTCGACTTCATTGTCCACTGTATGACTGTCAGTGAGCTGGATAGCTTGCAGCTTCTTCCCATTCATACCAACTCCTTCACCATAAGTTGCTAATACAGCTCTGCTATCACCTAAATTGAGGGTATACAAGTCCTTCCCGTGTAGAAGTACAACCAGGACACAAGACCCAACAGATACTAAATCAGGGCGGTCCTCCATTTCCTGTTCAACCATGTACAAGAAGTCACTCTCGACCTGATTAACAGCACGTTGGAGGCTATCAAGCACCTTATGCTTGAATGAATGAGATGATCGTTCCATTTTAGCAGAGGAAGGTTCCTTGGTGAAACAGTCAATAAATGAATCCTCATTACCGGTTCTTGCAGTTTTGCCATCATCTTCCAAAATATAATGGAGGGAATAATCTGAATCCAAAGAATCAGAATCTCCTACCAATTCTTCCTTCATTTCCCAGTCCAGTAAGTTAAGGTAGAACCCAGTGGCCTCATACAATGTTCCAGCGAGAAAATCAGCCGCATCTCTTCCGTTGAACCCATCATAGATTGCACAAAAAAGCCATCCATTTTTTTTCAGAACAAACAGCTTGAACTCTGTCTTCGCCAGCAGCACCACCTGCCACTTGTACTTCCATAGCATTAAGGAAACCTTCACTTCTGGAAGGAGCACTCAGGGATTTTAACGAAAATGAATCATATTCAGATGGTTCACTTGGAGTGGAAGGACTACAACTTAAGTTTGACATACTACTTTGGAGAGAAGATGATAATAGATCCAACTTCATACTAGAGGGTGAAGAAGGAATTCTTCGAAATGAATTGGGGGAGTCCCAAGTTGGAAGTATTTCTTCCCCGATTAAGCCATTGCAGATATTTGTGTTGGCGAGTGTGGCATTGGCACTTAAGGCAGCCACAGATAGGCAAGAGAAGGAACCGCTGGCACTTTGGAATTTAATCCCATGTGAAGTTTCATATCCATTGGCCATGCCATGTGAGTTACCAAGCTTTCCGTTGCAGTGATAACCAAAACTTACCTTAATTTCTCCACCTGAATCATTTGTCATATCTCCAAACATCATTCCTGTCGGAAACAACATAAATATCTCCATCAGTGGTTTACTAAACAGAGAAAAGCCACAACATTGGATAGTGCATAAGATGCTACAACTAGTGCAAAATTTCTCCAAATAGATCAATAAACACATACTTGAGTGGCTCACTGCAAAGGATCAATAACACAACAACCATTAACTCAAAAAATGTGAATATTGGACCAAGGACCAAATAGCACCTATCACTTTTTGAAATCCATAATGAAGGAAAATAGCATATTTGTCCAGCATAGCTAGATATTCAAACAATATTTCAGATATTTCCAAACTTCTACATGTAGAAGTTGTGGGTTTTCATTTAAGATAACCATGTCTGATTAAAAATTTCTGATACAGCTTGAGCACCAATTCCAATTGCTTAGAAGATCAAATAGGTGAATTATCTAAGAGGTTTGCAATAGAGAAACTTAAGTCTCCTTAGTCCAGCATTAGCCAAGTGGTTGTTACTTGTTATGCAGAAGCCAAAATGCATGAATCCTACACTCTTCACAGGTTTGCTTGAAAAGTCATAAATGACATGAATGGTCAAAGCTTCTCTACCATACATGGGATCTCAACTTTAGAGAGCGTTTGGACTTGGTAAGCCCATTTTGAAATCAATTATGATGATCCGAACAATTCACTTTTTTAAACTCATTGAGTAGAATATTTATGCAAAAAAATTAAGATAATTGAACATCGATAGCTATATATTTGAATCATATTTATTTTAAAATAATGGAAACCAAATATAATTTCAAGACTAACCATCCATTTTTTGTAATATAAATTTTTTGTAATCATAGTTACCGATGTCTGATCAACTTATTTTTTGCATGAATATTTTACTTAGCAAGTCCTAAAAAGTGAATAGTTCAGATCATCGAAAGAGGACTTATGATGGGGCTTCACGAATCCCTCAAATTCTCTCAAGTTGAAATCCCAACAGAAGAGAAGCCCAGAATGAAATAAGCATGGAGATAGTGCTATAAAAATCCAAAAATGCTTACGCGCCCCAAAAATTCTATCGAAAGTTCTACCAAATGTCTCTCATGCGTGTAGGACCCACCATGTTTGTCTCACAACCATGTGTCACATTTGGTAGAATTTTTGGAGTCTCTAGCCTTACTCATAGAAATCAACTCGTATTGGTTTAAAATATCACAGTCGCCTAACAGTATCAGGCCATTACGTGACGGTATTTGGAACCTCTGATTCAAAATCCTTACGAAAATTTATTGTGATAAGTAGGGACAGAACATGCTTATTGATGGGTTTTTTTTTTTTTTTTTTTTGGGCCTTCGTAAGTACTTGAAAAAAATTAAAGAGTTTGATTTCTGATACTACGATTCAAAACCATGTTCTTAACTCTTTCTCTCAATAATATGTATCCTGATTCCTAATAAGAGTCAGACAAGATTCTATAGCATGAATTAAATCAAATGGACAGTGAAACACTAAGAATAAAAGAACCCAAAACAATTAAAATAGGAGTTCAGTACAGATATATATATATATATATAAAAGAATAAACACATTCTCAAATGAAGAAAAGAAAAAAATAAAATAAAACTAATCTGCAATACTATATCAGGTAAATCCAATTTCCAACCACAATATACACATAGATTCAAAATACCTAATAAATATATATATATATATATATACAAATATGATCAACAACCGAAACTGACCTCTTCGGAACTCGGAAAGCAAAACCCAGATCACAGATGGAGAGTTTTTGAGCGTAGAATCTGAATTGCACGAAATTGAATGCAAATAAAAATGTATGCATACACACACAAGCTATATGGGCAAGTGTAGTATATATGTATAGTTGTTATTTAAGCTGTGAATGAAGAGAGAGAGAGAGAGAGAGAGAGAGAGAGAGAGAATTGAATGGCTAGAAAGAAAGGGAGACGAAAGTGTCTGCGATATAGCCGACAGAAAGCAATGGCCGGTAAAATTAGAGGGAAATGTGCCGCCTTCATTGCTTCCTTTCGACTTTGGACTCTCTCAAACAACGGAAATTCTACTGCATAAAAATAAAATAAAATATTACAATCAAATTATAATATTTTATTTAAAATATTTAAAAATTTAACCCAAATAAAATTTGTAGCCTTAGCATCTCCTGGGAGATAGTTAAACAAGGTTTATTAAGTATTTTAGTCAATATAAGTTTAATTTTGAGTTTTAATGGACTAACTATTGGACTAGCTACTTTATAGTTAAAGGATCAACCTACTTTTTAAACGAAGTCTTAATTTATGTTTTTTTTAATTATAATTAATTTTGGTTATGAATTTTTTTTTTTTTAAAGTTATGACTTAGAAAGTATAAAGTCGTTTGTTTTCAGAGGTAGAATGGAAGAGATTCATAGTGAGGGGATTGATAGTGAGGGGATTAAGTAAAATTGTGTTTGTTTTGATGATAGTTGTTAGTGTAAAAATTGTTAAATTATTTTTATATAAAATAATAAAACAAATATAAAAATATAAAAAATTAAACATTAATATTTATAAAAAAATTCCCAATATATAAAAAATAAAAAAATAAAAAAATTTATAATCCCCTTACTATTTTTCTAATACCATCTCTCCAACCTCCATCTCAATCTCCTCCCTAACCTCCATCTATATCACCTCCACCGTGTTAATCTCCTCACCAACTCTACAAACAAACACAACACTAAATAACACTTCCACCATCCTAATCCCCTTCCATCTACATAACTCAAAACAAACGGGCCCTTACATTCTTCTTCAGTTATAAGGTCTATATAGTACACCATTTTTAGGGTGTATATCATAATCTTTTCCCTAAAACAAACATAAAAAATGGCTACGAACCTAGCATATAAATCCATAATTTACCTCAATGTATTCATATGGTGGAGATTAAATTGCTAAAATGTGGGATTTATGAATTAAAAAAAATTAAATTCACTTTGTTTGGTTGTTGTTTTTCAAATTAAATTTTTTGAAAATTTTAAAGGACTTGTTTGGTTATTCAGAAAACTAAACACACTTTTCAAAAATACATTATTGCAAATTGAAGTTTCTCTCCAATTTAAGGAGAAAGACAATTTTGAAAAAAAAAATTTGTCACATCAAAAAATACTCTCATCTTAGTTATATATATATATATATATATATGTACGTATGAAAACATAATTTGGTATGTAGCTATTTATGAGTACATATCCTACCATAAAATGTGTGACTTTATCATAAAATTTGCACTCATTTTAACCACAGAAAACATATATATATATATTTTTTTTATAAATTGGCATTAAAAAAAATCATAACTAACTTACAAACTTTTGCAACATGACATACAAAAAATTTAGACATTTTGTTATGCTAATTTTAGTTAATGTTACACATGTTTATGTTAATGTTATGAAATTGTGTAATAAAATAAATTTTCTGCATAACATTTATGAAAATTTAATTCTACGTAAGACATTTTTTAATGCTAATTTGAAAAAAAAAAATTACGTTTTCTGTGATTGAATGAACGAAAATTTTATGATAAAGTCACACAGTTAATGGTAGGATATGTCCTCATAAATGGTTATATACCAAATTATGTTTTTTATACATATATAGCAGGTACATATATATATATAACTAAGATGAGAGTATTTTTTGATATAACAAATTTTTTTTTTCAAAATTGTCTCTCCTCTTAAATTGAAGGGAAACTTGAAATTTATAAACTCTATTTTGAAAACCAAATAAAAATCCTTTTTCAAAATAGAGTTTTCAAATCACTATTTAGAAAAATTATTCAAAAAATAGAACCAAACATAGTGATATTGGTTCTATTTTTTGAATAAATTCTAGATATATAAATCTCAATTTATAGTGTTGTTGCCCTTTAAAATTTTTCACTACTCTTTTATTAATGTGAAAAATAAATAAAAAATAAGTTGAGGTAAAAAAAAAAAGTTGTATGATATTATATAAAAAAATCAAATGTCATATTAATTTTTTTACTCAAAAAAATAACTAATCACTGTAGTAACTGTCCAAACATATTATTAATTTATTAATTTTTTTTTTTTAAAGTAAAGAAACCAAACAATCACTGTAATTATTGAAATATTCTTAAGATAAAAATATCTAGATAAATTTGATATCTTTTTATAATAAAAAAAAAATTAAAGAATTTTGTTATTGTTATGGTTGCTAGGTTGGCTTTTGTAAGTTGGGCTTGGAGGTTTTGGGGTGAAGGCTGATGGACTAGGATTGTATGGGGCTTCATTTGACAACATTTTTGGACTTCTTATCTAATTTTTTTTTTTTTTCATCTTTATTTAAAAAAATACTTTTTGTAAGTTGGGGTTGAGCACCCTTTTTTATTTTTATTTTTCCAACATATATATGATATGTAACCATTATTTATGAACATTAAAACAAGTCTAGATAGTAGATATGGTGGTATCCTAGTGGAGGAAAAACATAATTCGAGCCACAAATTAGATCCCTACTGGGCCATGCATTTTCTTTGTGGGCCAAATTAATACATCTCTTAGTAGTAGCCAACCAAACTTACCACATTGTTACCATCCATTTGGAGATGGTGATAGATGGATAGAAATCCAAAAATCTTGATGTGAGCATTAGAGTAGATAACTTCAATAGATTCTCATGCATGCATTTTTGATAGTTGGTCACAAGTTGATATGTGAATTGGCACTGGCAAACTTACCACATTGTGACCATCCATTTGGAGATGGTGAGTGATAGATAGAATTCCAAAAATCTTGATGTGATCATTAGTGCAGATAACTTCAATAGATTCTCATGCATGCATTTTTGATAATTGGGTCACAAGTTGATATGTGAATTGGCACTGGCGCATACTATACATTGACAAGTTGGATATTTATCCACCATTAGTAGACAAAAGGATAAACTATTCAGCGCTCGGACAAATGAATCTCCACCGTTTATTTGTGTGATAGCATCGCTTGTATAATTTCCTTGTTTAACAATCTCTAAATAAATAGAAGACTTTATACCCTCCATACTTCGAGAAATTAAACGAAGATAACAAAGAAGTTTGAGGTTCTGCATAAATGATGAATAATGTATCAAAGTATTTTTAATTTATCTTTACACAGTTCTAATATTGATTTCCTGTAAGTGGACCGATGAACTAACCATCACAAAGTTTCCTATAACACTTGCCTTTCGACCCCAAAGAAGCAGACCATCTAGATATAAATGACAAATGCAGGTTTAAGCGCCAGTCTAGGATCCAACATTGTAAAAAACTTTTGTCATTCCCTTCTTTGTCCGCATTTGAGAAACCTGAACAAGATATGAAAACAAATCACAAGCTGGCAGAAATTAACACAAGCTGGCAAACTGAAAGATGATGAAATGTGGAAACTAATGGACAACAACGGAAGATAAAAACACGGAACAGCTAATCCATTTCTTAACAATGAGTCAATTGGTGCATCTAATAATAAGCTATGCTTACCCAGGGCATAGTATGGTAATATGAAAAACCATTATGCATTGTTCCTGGGTTTGCAAAGTAAGAGGATGCAACATATTATAACAAAATATAACTAACCAAGCCAAGCCAAACCTTAAGTCCCATCAAATGGGGTCGGCTGCATGAATCCTTCTTCTCCATTCGACTCTATCCAAAGACATTTCGTTAATCAAATTAAGGAGATTCATATCTCTATTTACTACACTAGTTCACGTCAATCTAGGTCTATCCCTTCCCCTAACACCCATCTACCATCACTGTATCGCATCTCTTCACTACTGCCTCTGTTGGTCTCCGTTGTATATGATCAAATTATCTCAATCTATTCTCTCTCAACTTATTTTTTACACTTATTTCTAACTCTATCTTTTCTAGTCTTGCCACACATTCATCTTAACATTCTCATCTCAGCAACACTCATCTTATCTACATTTTCAGTTGCCCAACATTCCGTCTCATACAACATTACTGGTCTAATAGCCGTTCTATAGAACTTTCATGTTAGTCTAATTGGTATTCGTTTATCGCACAGTACTCCATACGCACTCTTCCACTTAAGCCACCCTACCTTAATTCTATGGACCACATCCGCTCCAATCTCCCTAGTCGTTGTGATAATCGATCTTAAATAACAAAAATATTCACTCTTAGGTAGTTTTTGGTTCTCAATCTTCACTTCTTCTTTGCTTCTATTGTGACTATTACTAAAATTACACCCCATATACTTAGTCTTAGTTCTACTTATCCTAAATCCTTTAGATTCAAGTGTTTTTCTCCAAATCCTCAATTTAATGTTAACTCCTTCTCTAGTCTCATCCACTAACACGATATCATCTACATAAAAATATACATCATGACATATCATCCTGAATATTGTATGTCAACTCATCCATAACTAAAGCAAAAAGATAAAGACTTAAAGTTGATCCTTGGTGTAACCCCACAGTAATTGGAAATTCACTTGTCTCTCCAACAGTCGATCTAATAATTATCACTACACCTTCCTACATACCCCTAATCACATCAACGTAACCTTCTGTCACCCCTTTCTTCTCTAACACCCACCAGATTATATCCCGAGGCACTCTATCATATGCTTTCTCAAGATCAATAAAAACCATATGAATGTCTCTTTCTTTGTTTTTTATACTTTTCTATTACTCTTTTCAAAAGATAAATCGCTTCCATTATTGACCTACCAGACATAAACCCAAATAAATTCTTTGACACATTTGTTATATCTCGCAATCGACGTTTCATCACCCTCTCCCACACTTTCATTGTGTGACACATTAACTTGATTCCTCTTTAATTGTTACGATTCTGGACAACTCCTTTATTTTTATATATTAGCACTAAAATACTCATCCTCCACTCTTTTGGCATTTTCTTAGTCAACAAAATCTTGCTAAATAACCTAGTCAACCAAACAACCTCCTTCTTACCCAAACATTTCCACGATTCAATAGGTATATCATTGGGTCCTAAAACCTTATTCAATTTCATCTTCTTAAGTGCAAACTCCACTTCAAAGTCCCTAATCCTACGATAGAACCTATAATCCTGATTTTCTTTATTATCTTTATTACTGCCAACTTCCTCCCCTTTTGACCTACCTCCATGTTCCTCATTTAACTTCTCAAAATAATTCTTCCACCTGTCTTCATCCTTCACCAACACCTTAGAGTCCTCACCCTTAATGCACTTAACCTTATTAAAATCTCTTATTTTTCTCTCTTATCTTAGCAAGTTTGTATATCCTCTTCTCTCCCTCCTTACTATCTAGTCTAGTGTATAGGTCATCATAGGCTTTCAACTTAGTCTCTCTCCCTAATGCAGTGATCATCTATCAATATCAATTGGAAGTTTTTTAAAAAAAAAAGAATATCAGTACCTTCATGCTCAAAATCTCTGAAATATCAGCAACGTGTGTACCCCCACAAGGGCAGCCAGGAGTGTCCCCTAACTTCACAATCCGAGGAGTACTTCCCTGCATGAGTTACAAAAGTAGGCAAGAATTAGTCTCAACCTATAATTCACTTTAAATCGGATCCTACTGAATTGTCGGAGCTTAATGACTCGGCCACAAAAACAAAATATTAGAGAGAAACGACAATGCACTGATACCGGCCACATTTATGACTACAGATGACATTTCAAACTGTGAATTTGATATAATAGATCAAATTACATTGAATCGGTGGTCACACTATTCAAGGATTAAGTTAAAAAAGACATTTAGAGATGTGCTGAAACAATGGTGGACTATTAACATCTGATAACTTTTTTATGTTACTAAATAAAGGTCACATCGGAAGGTCTGATCCTCCAATTTTCCCATGGATATTTGGTAAAGCATCTATAAGGCCTTGCAAACATAAACTTCGTATGTTCTTTGCATTATAGGAACATTACACCAAGGTAAACCTGTTATTTGTCATGTGCACCAGTACACAAAGAGATGATGCTTGTAGATTGGATTGATCAAAATTTCACCTTTGGGATGTAATCAGGAAGGCAGCCACCACACAGCTCACAAGCTTCTTCATATGGTAAAATAGCAGCAGAAACCTGAAGAAATATGGAAAGTATTTCAACAAATAGATTACATATGAAAGAGAAGAAATGAAGAAAGAAAAAAAAAAAAGAGACGAAAAAGAAATTAAACATACTTTCCCTCCCTTAGAAATTAATTTATTAGCTTCTATCTCTAACTCCTTTTGCTTAATTTGCATTTCACTCTGTGGAACTGAACCTTTATATTCAACATATGGCCTGGCAAAACATGAATTCATAAATGCCAATTCCGAGAAACCAGACTCACAAACAAAACAACTTGACACCTTGATCAGAAATGTATCAACATGCAAATAGCAATCTAGAAACATAATTTCCAATAGTTCAGAAAAGAAAAAAGGCAGGAAAGAGCTCAGAGATCTTTCATAATTAAACAGACAGTTGAGCATAAGCATCTGCATATTTTTACATCGCATGCCCTCTTCGTCTTCTCAAAAGAAGAAGGTTTTTTCACTAATCACCAAATTGTTTGACATGATTCACAAAAAATTAAAATTATCATTGCAACAAGGCAACACCAAACTGTTATTCATACCAAGCCAAGCAAGTCCACCAAAACTATAATTCATGCCAAGCTAAACAGGCCCATAATTCAGAAACCTTCAGAAGAAGGCACTAGATCCCACAAGAATTGCTTTTATGAAGGACCAGCTTTATGTTAGTCAACACAACTGGTAAATATTTTATGCCTTGCCAAGTGGTGCATCAAAAGGGCATTATATACAACATAGTTGACTATAAAACTAAAATGTATGGTGCAGTGTTATTAAAGGTGATAGGTGCACCAAGGCGCCAAGGTCTCCTAGGGCCTAGGCTAAAGGCGCAAGGGGAGGCGTTTGATGCCGAAGTGAGGCGCACCTTGTACGAAAAATATATATATAATTTAATATAAGTAAATAATTTAGAGTTCAACATAAACAAAATAAAATGTTAAACATTTAGTATTTGTTGAAGATTAAGAATTAGGGCTAATTTTTCTTCTATCATTGATTTGGGGTTAAATGCCCAATGTATTGGCATATGTTAATAAGAGTAGGGCTCTTCTGTAGCTGCACCATATTAAATCAATGGTCAGATTTTAAACAAAACCAATTAAAGCAACAATAAAAAAAGTCCTCAAGACGCAAGCCTCGGGCCAATCAGGCGCCAATCATAATCGTCTGGCCTGGAACACTACAAGGCACAAACCTTGGGCCTGGACGAGACTTGGGCCGCCTAGGCATGCCTTATCGAAGTCGCGCCTGGCCTGGAACACTACAAGGCGCAAACCTTGGGCCTGGATGGGACTTGGGCCTAGGCGCGCCTTTAA
The DNA here is from genome assembly GCA_025200525.1 of Camellia lanceoleosa. Lineage (NCBI taxonomy): Eukaryota > Viridiplantae > Streptophyta > Magnoliopsida > Ericales > Theaceae > Camellia > Camellia lanceoleosa. The sequence continues at coordinate 178,998,586 of CM045766.1, forward strand.
TAACATTGGTTTGGTGATTGATTGCATGCATCACAATACACACACTACACATATTGGTGTATCATACACTGCATCTTATGCTGTACAAATAATATTCATGATTGTTTAAAGAGAAATCCTTTTTTCTTACAAACAATAAGTGCAAAAAGGATCCAACTGGTTGGGTAGGAGTACATGGCTTCACTGGCTTTGTAATAATCGAAGTCTTCCTTAATTTCCATATTTCTTTACATCTAATAATATTCATCTAAACTTGCAACACTAGAACTGGAAATAAATAGATCCTTAAATGGATATTTAACGTAATAATAACTATTTAATACTTACAAAAGAAAGTTTGGATGTCCAAGCAAATCTACCCCACCACTGCAGCTTTTTATACTTTCTTGCAAACGATCATGTTTTTAAAGATATATATAGCTTTTTGAAGATCTTGTCTAGAGACTTGTACTACATGCGATTGAAGACTTAGCACCAGTGTTTTAAAAAGTTCTAGGCGCATCGAGGCGCCAAAGTCACCTGGAGCCTAAGCGCTGAGGCGTGCAAGGCGAGGCGCGCGCCTCACCAAAGCGAGGCGCAAATTATAAAAGTCAAGCAAAATATTAATATAGCACAATTTTCAACATAAGCAAATATTTAATTTGTATATTATTAATTTTTTTAATAAGAAGAGAAGAGAAGAAGAAAAAAAACAATTAATTTTTTTAATATATATATATCATTTTATTTATTTATTATATTTTTTAAATAATGTGTTTCAATTAATTTTTTTATTTTATTTTACATACATGTGTTTATTTTTTTTATTACTATGTATAAGTATATATTATATTTTATATATTATCTATAAGTATATTATATATGATATATTATATAATAGGTATTATATAATATTATATATATATATGAATCAATAATATTTTATATTTTATATATTATCTATAAGTATATTATATATTATATAATGGGTATTATCTAATGTATTATATATATATATATGAATCAAGAAGATAAAGCGAGAGAGAGAGAGAGAGAGAGAGATTGCGATCGTGAGCAAGACAGAAGCGAGAGAGAATATGACGAAAGAAGAGAAGAGAGGAGAAGAGAAGACTAAGCAGAAGAGAAGAAGCAGGGACGAACCTGAAGAAGCTCAGATCAATTGACGTCGAAGCTCAGATCAATCGATTCGAAGAAGCTCACCAACAAATTTGTACTGTATAAGAGTTTTAATCCTATGTGGCTAGTACACAAACACAAAACAGGTTAGCGCTAACAGAAGCGCACGAAGCGTGCGCTTTGAGCCTAGGCGAAAGGCGCGTGCCTCAGTGCCTTACGTGCGCTTCTCGCAATGCGCCTCACTTCGTTTACTTCAAGCGCCAACCCTGTGCCTCGCCTCGCTTCGCGCCTAGGTGCACTTTTTAAAACACCGACATAGATCCACATGTTATGCGATCAACAACTTCTAAAGTTCAATAATCCATACACACGATATAGCAAGTATAACATGTAAAAAATACAATAGCCCTTCCACTTCACAAATGATTTGAATCATACCCATCAGGGAAATGGTAGGCTTTGGTTGGCTCTAGATAACCTAACCCTACATTCCCCAAACAAGCGTCCAGCAAATGCCCAGCTGAGTGCAACCTGCACAAATTATAGATACAAAGTATAAGAGCAATAAATTGTAAATGGCTTTTAGTCTGGGGAAGAAGCTTAAGGAAAGGAAATAGACCAATAAATAAGTGCATGCTGTAAAGATAGGTGTTCAAAAAGTGTGGATTGGCAACAAACCTTCATACATTGAATATGCATATAATGATGTGGCAGGGACACCAAACTTGTCAATATTCCGAAGGTGTTTTTCACTCATGTTCATAGAAAGGATATTTTTGCTATCGCACAGATGTATACATTAATGCATATGTTCCACCAACTGAATACCAGATTAGTCAGCATTATTGTTTTGCACAGAAATTTCCTTTTCCTTTTCTATTATTGGGAAACATTGAGGGGTGTATTATGTAATTTCATACAACTTTGATGGGTATGCATAAAAAGGGTCCTTAACCCTTGCTTAATAGTTATTGAAATGATAAGAACATATAGTACATTAGTTCCAAGCCCAAAGGCTGAGAAAGGAATGGCTTGTATAGTTAGCATATACAGATATATATGTTAAGCATTTTGTACTTGGGAATTGAAAATACAAATTAAGTCACAACAACCAATGACTCCTAATAATTCAAATGCCCATCTCCATATGATATGTACCTAGAATTGAGAGTGCGACGCGACTCATCCACGTATAACAGAACTTGAACCCCTTTCTCAAGTTTTGATTCAAATCCCTCCCCAGAATTCTCAAAAAACCCATAGTGAAAAACCTGTTATTTATGAAATAATAAAAAATAAAAAAACACACATTGATAATCGAATGACATAAAACAAGTAGAGGAATTGAATTGAATTGAAGCAGAAACTCACAATTCCATCCTTGGATCGGACGTCATTGACAATGAATTTGAAGTGAGGATGGGAAGAAATGGTGATGAAACCGGTGTCGGAGGGCTGACCACCACCTTGGGGATAGAAGATAGTGGAGTCAAGTATCAAAGCGCATCGACCATCTTCACCCTTTCACAACAACACAGATTTAATCAAAACCACAAACCCTAAAATGAATTGGTGTGGATTGGAATGTCAAAGTGGAAGAAGAAGAAACCTGGAAGAAGGAGACGAAGGAAGAGATGGAATGGAACTTCCACATGTCGTCGTGGTAATCCAGCTTTGTTGGGTTTGCTGTTGTTGTTGTTGTTGTTGTTACCTCCATCATCATCGTCGTATCGTCGTGATTGTTTCGATCAGATGAAACGAGAGAGAATAACAACAGACTTCAACACCAAACTCCACTCCTATCTGAGAGAGAGAGAGACGTCGTTGAATTGAATTGACATAGCCGCCATGAGTCGCAATTGGCTGCGTCTAAGACTTTTTCAGCGGTCTATCATTTGGTCTTATTGGCCGGCGAGTATTTACTCATAAGCTTAGACGGATTGGTCAATCTCCAATAAGATTGGACACTACTTTACCCTTTGACCCCGTTTGTTTACGTTATGTGCAGGGGGTTAGGATTGATAGTAAGGGGAAATTATGGGGCATTTCCCTAAATAAGCCAAAATATTGAGGGAATTCCCAAACTAAGCCTATTTTTCAAAGAATTAAAATAAATTTCGCGGTTCATGATCGCTTGAGTTCAACACTTTCACCATTCTCATAAAAGTTGGCAAATCTTAAATTATTTATTGCGGCGAGTTTGATTAAGAACGAGTTTAATTAAATTTTTTCTTTTGACGCTCTTACAAAACATTTGTAAAAAAATTTATTTAGAAAAAAAAATTTTTTTTAACCAAACTAGCGTGCTTTTTGAAAACATTTGTCACACTCTATCTCTATCTCTCTCTATACACACACACACACACATCACTCACAGTCACCCCATCATTCACACTCAACATATATATATATATTTTAATATATATTTGTAATTTAATATATACATATATATATAAATTTTATTTCATAAAATTGAAACCAATATTAAATATACATAATAATAATGTATAATAGTAAATAATAATCAACTATATAAAATGATTATTTTTATTTTAATTCTTAATTTTTTATTTTCTCTTGTTTAGGGATAAAATTTATTTTTATTTTATTTTAGGGTTTAGGGTTTAATTCTTAAAATTTATTTATTTTTATTTTAGGTTTAGGATTTATAAAAAATAAATTTTAAGAATTAAATTATAAATTCTAAACCCTAAAAATAAATTTGGTTTGAATAAAATGTTCAAAAATATTTAAAACATAAACTAAAAAATATGTTTGTCCAAGCCTAAAATATTTATATTTGTATTTATTATTTATGATAATGGGATCACACATATTATAATTGAAAAAAATTAATTAAAAAATAATTGAAAAAATTTAATTGAAAAAACGTGATTCGTAAAAATTATTGAGAAAAATTAATTGGAAAAATTTAATTGAAAAAATTATTTGAAAAAAAATATTTGAAGCCCAAAAAATCGTTGGTTTATAAATGGTTGTTTCATTTATAAAAAAAAATTTCAAAATATTGTTTCAGTTTATTTTTTAATTAATTTTTTCAATTATAATATGTGTGATCCCATTATCATAAATAATAAATACAAATATAAATATTTTAGGCTTGAACAAACATATTTTTTAGTTTATGTTTTAAAATTTTTTGAACATTTTATTCAAACCAAATTTATTTTTAGGGTTTAGAATTTATAATTTAATTCTTAAAATTTATTTTTTTATAAATCCTAAACCCTAAAATAAAAATAAATAAATTTTAAGAATTAAACCCTAAACCCTAAAAATAAAATAAAAATAAATTTTATCCCTAAACAAAAATAAAAATTAAGAATTAAAATAAAAATAATCATTTTATATAGTTGATTATTATTTACTATTATAAATTATTATTATGTATATTTAATATTGGTTTCAATTTTATGAAATAAAATTTATATATATATGAATATATCAAATTACAAATATATATTAAAATCTATATATATATATATATATGTTGAGTGTGAATGAGTGATGTGTGTGTGTATAGAGTTGAGAGAGAGAGATAGAGTGGTGACAAATGTTTTCAAAACGCTTAGGTGTTTTTTATTAAACTCGTGGTTCAAAAGGAATTTTTTGGGTAAAGTTCAAAACAATTTTTTTTACAAAATCGTTTTGTAAGAGCGAAGTTCAAAAGAAAAATTTAATTAAAGGTTCTTAATCAAACTGCAACAAATAATTTCAGATTTGCCAACTTTTGCGCGAGAATGGTGAAGTGTTGAACTCGCGAGACAGAATCATGAGTTAGCCTATTTTGGGAATTCTTTGAAAAATAGGCTTAGTTTGGGAATTCCCTCAATATTTTAGCTTATTTAGGGAAATGCCCCGGAAATTATTGTATGGGGTATTTATTCTGAGAGTTGGGGGAGGGAACTTTTAATTCTTTAGTATTATTAGTATTATTAAAGGTTTTGGGAGGGGGATTGGGATGGAGGAGGTATAGATGGTATTAGAAAAATAGTGAGAGGATTAGAAAATTTTTTTTTTTTTATATTGGAATTTTTTTTAAAAATATTAATGTTTAATTTTTTATATTTTTTTATTTGTTTTATTATTTTATATAAAAATAATTTAACAATTCCTACACTAACAACTATCATCAAAACAAATACAATTTTACTTAATCCCCTCACTATGAATCTCCTCACTATGAATCCCTTTCATTCTACCTCTGAAAACAAACGGGGCTTTTACACTTTCTATATGAGATTTTTTTTTTTAATTTTATACAAATTTATCTTTTTATACTCATTGGTCTTCAATTTCTACTCATTTTTTTTTTCCCCCTCAACTTTTCTTTTCTCTTACACATCTCTTTTCAAAAAGTGATAATCATAATATTTTGATCATCAAATAAAGCAATGAATAAAGAAACGGTAGTGAATAATCATCAAAAATGTGAAATAGTGAGTTTTTTTATTTGTTTGTGTGGGGATATATTTTCTGAGTACCAACACGTAGCAAGGTGACGCCGACGTGTCAGCCAAGGTGCCACGTGTCCTGGTCGTGATGCCGAGGTGATCTCGACAAGGCCGAGGTTATTTCCGAAGATATCGAAATCCGAGATAAGTGGATAAGGACAAGAGTCCTAGAATGAAAAAGGAACTCAACCTGAATGGGGGACAAGAGTCCTAGAATGAGAGAAGATTTCAGTTTGTATTAAGATAAAACTCTTAGAGAGTTTATCCTAATCTTATTGGGAGTCCAAGATTAGCAGTAATCCTGAGTCCATAGAAGTTAGGCTTCTATTGGGACTAGGTTTATGTTGGCTATAAAAGGGAGGCACCTTCATGGGTTTAAGGTATGCTTTTTATGCTCAAGCTTGTGAGTTGAATAATGGGTTATCTTTGAGAGATATTGAGTATTGACTTGATCGTCGGAGTACTCCCGAGTGGCGAACCACCACTGGAGTCTTCTCTTTCTATTGCAGGTTAGTCAGGTACCATCTATTCTGTCGGTGCCCTCTAGCTGGATACTAAGCGGGCAGTGTGGTCAGAAAATCACCCGCACAATTTGGTGCCGTCTGTGGGAAAGAAAGAAGAATAGATGGCCAATAAAAGAAAGAATAATAGATGGCCAATGAAAGAAAGAAGAATAGATGGCCAATGACGGACAGAAGGATTAGATTGGAGACAACGTTCTTGCTGGGAGTGGGAGACCTATCAACCTCGACGTTGAAGAGGACGATCGCAACACAGAAACTCGTGACCAGAGTCACAAAGTGAAAGACGCCGACCAGAAAGGTGACGCACCAAAGACAACAAATCGAAGCGGATACTACAACGAAGATGACCTCCAAGTATGGAAGGATAGATACCTGTGGAGGAACGAAGACCCTTTCAGAAGGGATGCAAAGACAGGAGGCATGAGCGCTTCCAAGAAGATAACATTCAAGTATAGAAGAACTCATCCTGAGTGAGCAGATCCCGGATTCCAGATCTTGGATCCCGGATCCGAGAAGACATGATCTCAGCCTAGACAAGTAGGCCCGAGAAGACGAGAGCTTAGCCTAAGTGAGCAGATCTCGGATTCCAGATCCCGGATCCTAGAAGACATGATCTTGGCCTAGATGAGTAGGTCCGAGAAGAGAAGAGCTCAATCTGAGTGAGCAGATCCAAGATTCTAGCAGACAAGATCTCGGCACTTAAGTCCAAAAAGAGAAGAGCTCAGTGAGCAAATCTCAGATCCCAGAAGATAAAAAACAAAACACACAAGGTTGGACTGCAGTTAGCCATGTTGAAGACCTTTTATAAGGTTCGCAAAGGAGTATGTGGAAGCCATGCAAGGGACAGAGAGAAGAAGAATATGTTTACCACTTGTTGAAACTTGTAGCAATTTACAAGTTGGTTAAACCGATATGATATTTACCACTTGTTGAAATTTGTAGCAATTTATAAATTGGTTAAACTGAGACGATGTTTACCACTTGTTGAAATTTGTAGTAATTTACAAGTTGGTTAAACCGAGATGATGTTTAACACTTGTTGAAATTCTGTGTGAATTTACAAGTTGAAGTTAAACCGATGTGATATTTAATACTTGTTGAAATTCTGTGTGAATTTACAAGTTGAAGTTAAACCAAGATAATGTTTAACACTTGTTGAAATTTGTAGCAATTTACAAGTTGAAGTTAAACCGAGATGATATTTAACACCTGTTGAAATTCTGTGTGAATTTACAAGTTAAAGTTAAACCGAGGTCGTGTCGAAAAGAAGATGGTTTAACACTTGTTGAAATTTTGAGAAAAATTTACAAGCTGAAGTTAAGCCGAGGTTATGATAAAGGATGATGGTTAAAACACTTGTTGAAATTTTTGAGAAAAATTTACAAGTTAAAGTCAAGCTCAAGCAATATCTGCGTACTTGCCGAGACTACCAGGTTGTCAAAACTTGAAATATGGAAAACTGAAGTCTTGATAGAAGACATTGAGAAAGTAACAAGTCCTAAGCAACACTTGTGATAATATTTGTTACAATATTTTCAAGTGTTAAGACAAGGCCGAGAAGAGCAAGATTAGAAGTTGTGACAGAGGTATTTTACCCGAAGAGATTGCACAGTCAAGGTGTACTTTGAAGACATGCAAATTATTCTAAGTATAGAATCATACAAAAGCAAAAAAAAGAAGACATACATTCAAAGAAGAAATCAGAGAAATGTATTTAAAGAAGAAAGAAGGCACTTCGGCCTGAATATTGAAAAATAAATTATTCAGACTACAAAAATGGCACGTCGGCCGGATTAAAAGCATACAAAGACGGACAAAGTACAAGGTACAAAGAGTAAAAGAAGGAAACAAAACTACTCGGCATCAATGGCAGGATATAGAAGACAGTTGGGAAGACTTCTCAGCAGCCTTCTCGGCCTCGAGCTCAGCATCAATGTCCCGAAGAGTTTGATCAAGGCTCTTCTCGGCGATTGGCACCTCGGAGTTTGAAGGCAAAGATTGAAAGCAAGAATTTGGAAAAAGACACAGAAAACAGAAACAAGAATGTAATTCGTAATCAAGAATGGTGATGAAGCTATCAGGAAATCAAGACAAAAAGATTGCACAGGTGTGTCAAGCCAAAAACAGTAGTAGAAATCAACAGATGTGTGAACAGTGTGTATTCAAGAAGATGATTTGGAAACAACGGGTAAAACAGCAATGGTGATTAACAATGAAGCAGAGCTTCTTGGAAAGCAACAAGAAATAAAACCAGGAGGAACAGTGGCTTACCAGAAAGAGGGAAGTCGGAATGAAAATTGCCGAAGTCTGACGACAATGACAGAATGACGTAAGCTTCACCGGAGGAGAGGAACGAAGACAATTGCAGAAGCTTGAAAGCTTGGAACAATGACGGATTTAAGCAAAAGAGCTAGAAAGAGAAAAAGCTAGAGGATTGAATGAAAAAAGAGAAAAATAGTCAAGAAGACGACAAAGTTCAAGAATAAAGCCAAGTGCACAGGCACTAAGTAAGTATGTGAAGAACAAGAAAGTAATTACCCAAACACGATGCTAGCAATAGAAATGGCAAGAATAGTGCCAGACATTCAAACAATTCAAAACTTAAAGACAGACGAAAATAGAAGGTAACAGATGGCAAGTAAATAGATTCAGAAGAGTTATGAAAGATTGAGCTTAATAGCAAGTAAAGAGTTTATGAACCTACCAAGTGAAATGAACGCCGACATGAAAATCGCCGGAGTCAAATAGATGACTGGAAATCGGGAACTCACTAGAGAGTGTGAGTGGAGCAGTTGCAAAGCTCTTGGAGTTTACGAATTAATGGAACCAGAACCTCGGCTAGGAGGTGCGATTTCAAGCAGCTTGGAAAGCACGAAACTTGATTCTTGACACCAGTGGACAGTAAAGTCCAAGGAACTTTGAGGTCGGTGAGTTTGATCTCGAACAGAGGGGCACAGATGAACGAACAGTGTAGGTTCTATCACCTCAGAATGCCGAGGTAATAGAACCTAAGGGGCAGTTGTGGGGATATATTTTCTGAGTACCAACACGTAGCAAGGTGATGCCGACGTGTCAGCCGAGGTGCCACGTGTCCTGGTCGTGACGCTGAGGTGATCTCGGCAAGGCCGAGGTTATCTCCGAAGATATCGGAATCCGAGATAAGTGGATAAGGGACAAGCGTCCTAGAATGAAAAGGGAACTCAACCTGGATAGGGGACAAGAGTCCTAGAATGAGAGAAGACTTCAGTTTGTATTAAGATAAGACTCTTAGAGAGTTTATCCTAATCTTACTAGGAGTCCAAGATTAGCAGTAATCCTGAGTCCATAGAAGTTAGGCTTCTATTGGGACTAGGTTTATGTTGGCTATAAAAGGGAGGCACCCCCATGGGTCTAAGGTATGCTTTTTATGCTCAAGCTTGTGAGTTGAATAATGGGTTATCTTTGAGAGATATTGAGTACTGACTTGATCGTCGGAGTACCCCCGGGTGGCGAACCACCACCGGAGTCTCCTCTTTTTGTTACAGGTTAGTCAGGTGCCATCTATTCTGCCGGTGCTCTCCAATTGGATACTAAGCGGGTAGTGTGGTCAGAAAATCACCCACACAGTTTGGTAAGTTTTTATTTCGATTTTTTGAGTTTGTCTTCGACTTTTGTTCGGTGCTTTGAAATTGAACAAAATAATATAGTTCGCCATCAAAATGCCGAACAAAAAATATAAGTCCAGTATCCAACTGTCGAATAAATGATTCATTTACGGTAATATAAGGCCGTATTTTTTAAATTTGTTCGACTACTCATTACCATGTATTTTTAGTTTCATTTTTTTTTTATTTTTTTCCTTAGAAAGATTATACTTATACTCATTGCAACAACGCAAGTACTGCATTATTAGTGGACTCCAGTCATGAATTCATTACAGACGAGGTTTGTTAAGTTTTTTTATAAATATGATTTTTTCTTATTTTTAATTTGTATTAAATTTTATTAATAATTTGATGTATAAATATATTTATTATGTTTAGATTTTTAGTAGTCGTCAAGCATTTATTAAATGAGCTTCTGACATTGGTAAGAAGACTAGATTTGTCATTGTTACAAAGACATCAGATGCGAAAGATAATGGCAGAAAACCAAGACTTACCCTTGCTTGTGAAAAAAGTGGTTACCATAGAGACAACAGGAAGATCAAGGAGGAACGATTGAGGTTGACAAGTTTTAAAAAGTATGAATGTCCATTTCAATTAAAGGGAGAAAAATTACCTACAAATGATGAGTGGATGTTACATGTCTTATGCAGAGTGCACAATCATCCGTCTATTGAACATCTTGAAAGGCACTCATTTGCTGGCAGATTATCTAAAGAGAAAACATCCTTACTAGTTAACATGTCAAAAAATATGGTGCGACCAAAAGAGATATTGGTTACATTGAAACGAAGGGATGCCTGTAATGCGACAATAATGAAGACAATCTACAACACACATCATCGACATTGAGCAGTACAAAGGGCGGGAAAATCACAGATGCAACAACTATTGGGCAATTGTCGATTCAAAATTATGTTGATTGGCATCAAAGTGATGATAGAGAGATGGTCATTATTTGTTCTGGGCACACCCGGTTAGTTTGGAGTTGTTAAGTGCATTTCCACATGTGTTGATTATGGATTGCACATACAAGACTAATAGGTATCGACTCCTTCTCTTAGAGATTGTTGTGGTAACATTAACGGACTTGATATTTTCAGTTGCTTTTGCTTATCTTGGTCATGAACATAAGGACTGTAACACCCCGACTTCCGGGCCGTTAATAAATCAAATCAATCTCAAAGTTATAATTGCAGATAACTCATAATCCCAAATATACAAATTGTCTCCATAAATAATTAACTCAAATGTCTCCAAAACATAAATTATGCAAATTTTCAAAAATAATATATAGTTGTGGACTAAAAGAATCTCCAACTCAAATAATCTCTTTAGATGCTTCAACTCCAATCGCCACTAAATTTGCTCCACGCCTGAAAAATAAATTAATTCGGAAAATATACAATACAACAAGAATAACAAGGCTCGGACAGAAAATAAATTAACAGAGGTCCAACAATTACACAACCGATTAGATTCGATAATCAAGCAATTTACCAAATTGCACAAACAAGTCAACTTGACATATGATAATTTATCTAGAACCAAATATCCTGTCCTACTCGGTACATGACCAGTGACTAGCTTCACCCCCCTCACCTAAGCACAACCACTTATTCGGGCTATTGGTACAGAGCATATTGGCAAAGTCCACTCGATTCATGTACGGAGCATTTCCATGTCATTTAGCCAAACAAATTAACATTTCCAACATAGAATAACTACACAAGTTCATCAAATGACTAGAGTAATCAAATGAATCAACAACGAATAATTCCACAAAATTTATCAAACGATCAGAATAATTAAGAGAAGTACAAATTTATGGGAATTAAAAATAAACTCTTTGCAAAGAGAATTTAGGGAAGCATATTGTATACCACCGAATTACCTCAAATCAATCTCCTCCATCTCTAACACTCGAATCTCGATCTTTCTCCATGAACCTCCAAAGTGGCATAAGGTATGTAAGATTCTACAACTCTTTTCCTTTACGAAAATGCTTACACTCACTCTATACATTCTTAATCTAAACTCAAAATTTCTATAATTTAAGGGAGAACAATATGAGAGAGATAGAGATATGGATGCACCAAGAACAAGAATGATAGAAATGGTTGAGATGTGAGCTCAATTTATAAACAAGGATGCTTGGGACAAAAGAAAAAGAAAAATAATAAAATAAAGTTTACTTGGTGGACAAGAAAGGGGTGTACTTGGTACTCGTGCTTCTAGAATGCCATGATTACAAGCCTTGAGAATTGATCCCTCACGCTCTCCTAGGTTGGCTAGCTATGGGGAAGGGAAAAGGAGAATATTTTATTCAATATATGTGTCCTATGGACATATTCCCAATGTATATATAAAGAATTGGTACCAAGGTCATCATTGCTCCAAGATTTTAAGAGATTTGTTTGTACTAAAGTACAATGATTATGGCCTAGGAGGTATGATGGCTAGCCATGCGTTAAAGATTTGGAGAGATTTTCCTATTTATTATGTGTACAAATTCCATAGATATTGTGTACAAAAAGATTTGATGAATAAGAGGTACAAATATATATATATATATATATACAATGGTACTAACTTGGGGTCAAAGAAAGAAAATTTACTTGGTGCCCAAGGATAATGAAAAAAAAAATATATTAGAAAACAAAGGAGATGAATAATAATGAGGTGGAGAGAAAAAGAGATAAAACAAATGAAGAAAATAAGTTAGATTCTCATCTAAAAATTTTACCACCAAACTACCACCAATACCTCTCACTAAAATATTAATATCTCAAAAATACGGGATTTCACAAGAACAACTATACATGAGCTTCAGGCGTATTATCTATTTCAGTTGCTTTTGCTTATCTTATTCACTTTGTGATCTGCAGAATGAACACCAGCATTATCACCAGTAATGGACATGTATCAAAAGCAGATGAGTACAAAATGCTCATGGATTTAACTGATTTCCCAAACCTTGCTGCATTGTTGGCCTTGGAGCCCACTCAGAGAAATAATGGAACGAAGAAAAGAAGAATAAGAAGAGAAAAATCAAGTTCAAAGTGCCAAATAATGTGATGTGTCATATTCATACATCTATTATGTTGTATTATAAACCAAAAACCTATTTTTGTTTCTTTTCTTTATATAGTTTCAACTTGGCAATATGAGAATATATTTTGTTAAGCAAATACCCACTTGGCAATATGAGATAAATCTATTTTGTTAAGCAAATACCCAGGTTTGTTTCACAATTGTTTTGTTATGGAACAATTTTAGTTTCTCTTCTTAAATTGTTTTAATGTGCCAATGTACAAAAAGAGAATAAAAGTATTTATTTCTAAGCATGATCAGCACAAAAGATCAAATTGGAAACAAGTAGATGACAAGAAATACTATGAGATAAGAAACACGCACATGGTGCTCACATCTAGTTCACATGAAAGGTAACTGAAAAATAATTGACGAGGGGATATAAAGGAATGCATAGGGAAAAGAATATGACAAGGTCACAAACAAATCTGTTGGTGCTTCCTTCTCTCCTATGTGCATGTCATATATATTTATGTATATAATAAAATAAATGTACACTTGATTTGTTTCACTACTTGTTTCAACATTAAATTTTTAATAAAATAAAGGAAAAATTTTCATGTTTCTTTTTCTAAGCCACAGTTTCTCAGAAAGAGTAGAAATACTTTATTTAAGTAAGAGCCAATAACTAATTGAAGTTGCTAAATTACAACATAAAAGATCAAAATAGAGGACCAAAATTTCAACTTCAACATTCAAAATTCAATATTAGAAGATCAAAACAGAGAACAAAAATTTGACAAAACAGAGGACCAAAATTTGAACTTCAACATTCAAAATTAGTACCAAAAATTACAAACCCAATTAAATTAGAAGATCAAAACCACCAAAATTGTGTTGGCAATAGGGATGTAATAATGGCTTAGCCTAGCCCGGCCCCAGCGGGCTTTGCAAGCTCTCGCCTTTTTAGCGGGCCGGGCCATGGGCCAAAAAATGAGGCCCAAACCCAAGCCCAAGTCCACTCATAATAGGGCCTAGGGTCGCGGACCGGGCCTAGTCGGGCTATTTATTTTTATTTTTATATTAGGAATAAAAAATAAAAAATAATTATACTAGACTATTTTAGTTAAGATTAATGAGATATTTTGTTTGGTTATGTAATGTTTCATGGTGATATTTAAATTTAATTATGTATAATTTATGTTTTTTTAATTATGAACTTATAACTAAAAAAGTATGCAATTATGTAATTTTTTTTTCTTTTGAAATGAATAATTTTCTATATATGAGAATGAAACTTTCAATATTACAATATTAAATTATTTATATAACATTTATTGAATGAATAATTTTTATTTCAAAATGAAATAAAATACTACAAAAATTGATATTATTAAATAAATTAGGTGTAGATTACTGATGATGGTAGAGTAATTGCATTACTATAGGTCAAGTACATCCCAACTAGGTTGGCACCTACTAGCCTACCAATCATTTGCATTATACTCTACATCAATAATCTAATACAAAAAAAATTAAATAAGATATGAAATGAAATGAAATGAAATAGTAAAAAATAAATTATTAATCAATCATCGGAAGAGACAGACATTTCAATTGCGTTGCCGAGGATATGTCATCCAAATCATTTTGAATTCGCTCATTTTCACTATAATTTTGTCTTCTTGTAAGCGCATGTATATGATCTTTGGATATCATCAGTGCCTCAACCATTTCGGGTAAAAGTCTGCTTCGGTAATCGCTCAGCACCCATCCACCTGCACTAAAAGTTGTTTCTAAAGCAACTGTAGAAATAGGAACGGTTAGTATATTACGGGCCATCTGTGAAACCACATGCCACATAGTTTCATTTTATTTCCACTATTCCAAAATGTCAAAATCATCCACTGACGGGCTTTCCAAATAACTTTGTACTTCAAAACTACTTATACTTATATGTTGAGATATTCTCCTACTTTTTATTGTTGAAAAAACATTTAATCTCCCACCTTGAGATGAGACTACTAGTCTAGTGTGTGTAGGTGTATTTACAGATGCAGCTGCCCTGTATTTTTCAAATAATTTGTTGCATGTTTGCATAATAGGGGCAAATTGTGTTTGATAAGTGAAAATACACTCTAAAAATTCTTGTAAACCAATTTCTTTACACTTAGGATTAATTATTATGGCTAAATCTAATAGATGAGGCAAATGATCAAAATATTTATCAAATTTTTCTTTCATTGAAGTAATAATGGTTATATAATATTCATTACCCATATATTTTATGAAAACTTTAATTATTTCTATTAGCATATGTAAAACAAATGGTGAAGTTGGAATATATGTATATATATAGGAAAATAATTTTGTTGAAGTATCGAAAACATTTAAAAAATCTTTATACAAGCTACTTGGAGCCAATTAAGTTCAATGAGAGTCAGTATTCCTCCTATTGATGTTATTGCAAAAAATAAATATATGGCTCTTCTTTGTTTACAAGCTGTTTTTAACATATTATATGTTGAAATCTACTTCCTATCTACATCTAAAATTAATTTTCTAAATGGCATATTTTCTTGTTGACAAATTTTTCTATATTAAGAAATTCGATTACCAGAACACATAATAGTAATAACTGCATTTTTTAGTATAAGTACAGAAGTTTCGTATACATGCATAGCTTCGTTAACAATTAAATTGAAAATATGGGCACAATAACGAATATGAAATAAATCACCATCAACAAGTAATTGTAAAATTAATTTTAAATGGGCTACAGTTTGATTATAATATGATGCATTATATAAACTAATCGTAAATATTTTATTTTGTAAAGCCCACTCGTATAATATATTTCTTATGTCTACATTAAGCGAATAACCAGTGTATGGAAGTTCAACTAATTTAAATGAAATAATTCTTTTATTTAATTCCAATCATTATTAATAAAATATGCAGTGATACATTGATATTCAAAACCATTATTTGATCACGGATCAGATGTTAAACAAACTCTTCTTCAAATTTTTAAAGATGTCAAATAATTCACTTTTAAATCCTCAATTTTTTTTTTAAAATCCTGTTTCTAGTAGTATTTATTGAAAAACTTTGATATTGCGGTGCAAAACTTTCGTGAATCATTTCTGTAAAATTGGGACATTCACTAGTAGTAAAAGAATGTTCTTTTTTTAATAATATAATCAATTACATAATTTTGTACACGTATAGGATCATATGAAAATATTTGCAATTTACCAGTTGATGAAGCCTCTAATTGCATTTGACTTCGAATATCAGGTTGTTGACTTTGTAAATATTTGTTAGCATGCCTTTTTAGATGATTAGTACCCCCTGCAGATGCAACACTAAGTAAATGTGTACAATATTTACATTTTGCTTTAAATGTAATTGTATTATCAAGATTATTTATATATATTTTTTCAAAATGTTCCAAAACACTACTACTTCTGCTTCTAGATGATGATCCAACTGTTGGAAGAAGGATATTAGAAGGAGAATCAATAAATTCATATTGTATAGTATATGTATCAACATCAACATAAACATTGGGCACATTATGATCCATAGTAATGTAAGTAAAACAATATATAAGAATTAACAATTAATTTAAATAATGTGTAAATACAATCAATAAAAAATAATAATTTATATTTGTGCACAAATAGTTAATGAAAAAAATGAGTAGCTAATAAATTTAATTAAACTAATTAATATTACCGACTGGCAAATGCGATACAGAAATTTGTTTTTTTTGATAAAAGTTTCTTGTTGTACAATTGCAATTGTCACTTATGGATGCCAATTCAAAATTAATTGAGAGTTGAGAGAGATTAAGAGTTTAAGAGAGATTGAGAGAGTTTAAGAGAGAGAGAAAGAGAATTATTTGTTGTGAGATTTATTTTGAAAAATGAAAGTTATTTATAGTAATTTTAATTATGACCGTTTGAATTATGATTGTTTGTATATTACTGTTTGAGACTTGAGTTGAGTGATTGATGAGGAGATGGAACAAACCAAAGGCTAGGCTAGTAAGGCTAGACTCCCACACCACACTCCATTTCTCTCTTTCTCTCTCTCTCTCTCTCTCTCCTTCTTCTTTTGTGTAACGTGTTCGGCTGCTGCTATAACAGCCACTGCCAGCCACAGTGACACAAGGTCACATTACATCACACACTCCATTTCTTTCTTTTTTTTTCTCTCTCTCTCACTCTCTTTCTTTCTTGGCCAAAGAAAAAAATATTAATATTAGTTTGATTTTAATTTAATAAACTATTATTATTATTTGTTTTATTTTTAAATTATTAATGTTATTTATTTAATTATATAAATTTTTATTTTTACAATATTATTTTTTATTTTTATAAGATCAATCTTTTTATTTATTTTATTTTTTATTTTTTTAATTCTTTACCCATTACAAGTTGTTTTTTATTTTTATTTTTTGAAATTTGATAATTGGTAGAGAGAGGCTCGGATAGGTGGGCCGGGCTGCTCGCAGGGCTTGAAATTTTTTGGGTCGGGCCGAGCTCCAAACGAAAGGCCTAGGCCTAGACCCAATGTAACGCCCTCAAAATAAACCTGTAACCATACATTCATGATACAAAAAGAGATAACATATTACCAACATTAGAGTATTCTTACAAGAGATATTACATGTTGACAACAAAAGTAAATGCCTTATAGGCTTACAACTTTCCAAGTCAACACTTGGGTCCAACAAAAGTAGAGTTCTAACTCTTTACACAAAAATAAGCCCTTGGCTTGATATACATATAATACAAAAAGATAATCACAAAAAAGTCTCTCAGCTCCTAAGCCTACCAAGCTACATCCTTGGAGGTAGTATGTCACCTGCACCTGAAAAATGATATTCCATATAGGGTGAGCCAACGCTCAGTAGACTACGACTCATATTAAAGCACTTCCTTTTTAAATGAGATAACAATTCATATCAAACACTTCTATACTTCACAATAGATACACATATTTGCTGTATCAATGTCATATTAAAACACATCCATACTTCATAATAGATACACGTATTTGCTGTATCTATGGAGTCCATCCCCTATCTCCTCCCAAATAATATCCGGTTTAGGAGTCCATCCCCTATCTCCTTCCAAACCATGGAGTACATCCCTTATCTCCTCCCACACAATACAATGTATATAAACACTTATCATATACAATGATCAATCAATACACATATTCGATGCATTATTCCAACCGTCATATTCAATGACATATTCAACGTGATTAGTTTTAGTTTTTCCTAATCAACATACAATGTCTACAACAATCAAGACTATCCTCCATCGATAGCCCAAAACAATTATTTCTAAACAGATAATAAATACATCAACAGATAAATTATCAATATTTCCAAAGGTGAGTGATTAACTTATCCAACTCCACCATTCATTCTCATGACTCCTCAATTTCATTATTTCCAATTCAATTTCATATTTTCATAACTTTCAAAATTAATTGTACACATTAATTCTTAACAACAAATTAGGGCTTTCCTCCCAATTTTCTCAACATTGACCCAAAGGCTCAAATATTTTCATTAAACATCAATAACCTCATTTTAAGACCCAAAATATACATGTATGAGTCAAAAGAACAAAACCCCTCTTTATAAATTTTGAAACCCTAACCCCCAAAATTACCCAACTTCAACATTACATCAAAATGACTACAAGTTTATGTCCATGACCATAAATATGAGTAGTTATCCCTACCTCAAATGGAGAGACCAAATGGAGAAGATGAAGGATTTTGAAGGTGCTCCAAACCCAATAATTTTCGGATCAAAATGAAGAGCAAGCCAAACTTCACACTTTATATAAAGGGACCAAGGTAAAAGATCACTTGATCTAGATGATTTTGTAGAGAGAAGTTGAAGTCTAGAGTGAGAGGCTCTCAAGTTTGGGTTTTGAAAAATAAGAGAGAGAGAGAGAGAAAGTCAAAAAAGTGATTTTACGGACTGATATACAAATAGGTACGCTCGAGCGTGGAACGCCCCGCTCGAGCGTCAGACACAGACATACGCTTGAGCGTCAAAAGCGCCGCTCGAACACTGGATGCATACTTCCAGAAGTTTTGTAGTTGATGGTCCCCGCTTGAGCGTGAAAGTGGACGCTCGAGCGTCCGATGACCTACAGAAGAACATATTGGGAGATGAATAATCACGCTCGAGTGTCAAAATGCCTGCTCGAGCGGAGAAGCAAAAACAAAGGGCCCGTTCGGGCGTCAAAAGCCCCGCTCGAGCGTGAAGGCCAAAATCTGGGCATCAACTTTTGGTTTCTAAACACAAACAACCTGTTCCCAACCTGCCCAACACAACCCAAGACTCAAATATAAAGAGTAAATGATAAAAATGAGAATAAGACAACGACCAACAACCACAGAACCCAGTCTGGAATACAATTAAACAATGAAGGGAAAACCAGGATTGCTATTCCCAAGGTACTAGGTTAGGCTCGGGCCCAAGTCGAAACGGACCGGGCCTACCTCGGGCTTCGGGCTGGCTTTGAGCTGTCTACAAGCCTTAGGCCATTTTTACACCCCTAGTTAGGAATGTGTTATTCTTTGTTTATTCAAAAAAAATTATGATATAGATGATAAAAATACATATATAGATACATATCTATGTTTGTCAATATAGAGAGAGAAAGAAGAGTTTTTCACTTACCTTTAGCGAATGAGAAGAGTGAGTTCAATCATCCACGCTGGTAACACAGACCACAACGCCGTTCGAACCTCTCCCGCCGTCCGAACCACTCGCCTTCTCTGAATTGGACCCCTCGTCTTCCTTTCTGCTGCTTTTCTCTTTTCCCTTCAAAAGTTAAGTGGTGTAAAGAGATGAAAGGGTTAATTTAGGGTTAGTATTGGTAATATAATGGGGGTTGTAATGAGAGCTGTATTTTTTTTTTTAGTGGTTTAATGAGATAGAGGGTGTAAAAAGGTAAAGTAGTGGTGTAAGTAGAATCACCTTTGGACTGGAGATATTTTATTTTAGGGTAAATTACAAATACACCTCTGAGGTCTGATTAAAATACGAATTACCCTTTGTAGTTTTAGAAATTACATTCCATCCCTTGAAATTTCTAATTTCATAACAAAACGCCCCTTTTATTAATAAATCATCAAGTCAATTAACATTTTTTAATGATGTTAGAAATATATTTTGAATTAATAATTTAGGTAATTTATTACCGTATAGGATAGCAATTATGAATTTCATTTTTTTAGTTAATTCTGTTAAATTAAAAATACTAACAAGGAAGTATTTGTAATTTTCTAAACCACAAGGAGCAATCTGTACTTTAAGCAAACCTCAGGGGTGTATTTGTAATTTACCCTTTATTTTAATATTTTTTAAAAACATTAATTGAGTTTTTTATTGATAAATCCCATTTAGAAGTGTTCTAACTAAATAAGTCCACCAAAAAAAAAATTAGAATCTAGTTAGTCCCATGTATTTATATTTTTATTCAATGAGATTCTTTTTTTCCTGATTTATATTATTTGTTGGACTATTATATACTCTTATGTCTATTATTGATATGTATTTCATAGAAAAAGATATACACATTTCCTTTTTATTGCTATCTCTATTTTGATAGTTACCATTATTCACGTTTTTCTTTTTTATCAGTTTCATTCACATTTGTAGTATTGTTTCATTAGGCTAGGGTTTTGAAACTCTCTATTTGGTAGGGTTTAGAAACTCTAGTTTACACATAGTGGTGAAATAATATTATGTTCCTCCATTGTTGCAGTGAAGCTTTGTGTTTCTCCATTATCACTTTGTGTTCGAAATTCTATGTTTGTCCATTGTTGCTCTATATTCGAAACTCTATATTTCTCCATTATTGTAAGTTGAAACTCTATTTATATTCAGACAATTTCGTTACAAACATATTCTTTAAAAGTGGGTTTAGTTTAATTTGGATCAGTGGAATGGTGAAATTGCATAGATTGTTAATGATAGTGATAATGATAAAGATGAAGATGCGGGTGATATATATATTTTATTTTTAAAGTCTAAGACTCCGTTTGGGAAGTGGGTTGACTCTTTGGCTTTTTGGCTCTTTTGGCTATATGAGCCTGGGCTCAAAAGTTTGGTTTGGGAAGAGCTTTTTGGTTTTTTGGCTTTTTTGACTTTTTTTGTAAGAGAAGAGTGTAATGATTATGGGTTGGATGTGATTTTTTGTCTTTTGTGGCTCAAAATTGCTATTTTGTCTTTTGTGGCTCATTGAGCCAAAAAAGCCCAATGAGCCACTTCCCAAACGAACCCTGATTGAGGTTTTTTTTTTACTCTAGTTTTCTAATTCTATTGTTACCATTGTTTCTATTTTTTTGTTAATCAGTGTGAATATTCACATTTTACATTGTTTAAAAATCAGGAAATAAGTGTTGGAATATAAATATGGACATAATTATATATTTTGCAACATGTGAATATTCACATATTATTAGTTATTTGTTACTATACTTGTTGTTTGAACAATCATTTTTTTGTTACTATTAAACAATTAAAATAGTTATTTATTTTTCTTTTTCAATTTTGTTTCATTTTTCAGTGTGAATGTTCGCATTGGTATGAATTTAGTTTTCCAAGGTTAGTTATATGTTAATTGTAAATTGTGAACATTCATATTATATTTTGATATGAGTTTTTTTTTTTTTTTGAATGTTTTTTGAAAGTTAGTTGTATTTTGTTATTTTTTTTATTATGCTTGTTAGTTGAATAATCATTTTTGTTATTATTGAACAATCGAAATAGTCGATTCTCACTTTTTTCAATTTTATTTTATGTTTTTACGTTACAGTGTGAATGTTCACATTGGTATGAGTTTTTTATTTTTTTAAATTAGTTGTATATTAATTATAAATTATGAACATTCACATCATATTTTGGTATAAGTTTTATTTTTTCGAAAGTTAATTGTATGTTTGTTGTTTTTGTTACTGTACTTGTTAGTTGAACAATCATTTTTGTTATCATTGAACAATTGAAATAGTTGATTTTCACTTTTTTCAATTTTGTTTTATGTTTTCATGTTGCAGTATAAATATTTACATTGGTATGAGTTATTTTTTTTTAAGGCTAGTTGTATGTTAATTATAAATTATAAATATTCACATTATATTTTGGTATGAATTTTATTTTTTTGCAGGTTAGTTGTATGTTTGTTGTTTATTGTGAACATTTACATTGTATTTTAGTATGTATTTTGTTTTTTTTTCAAAAGTTAGTTATATATTTACTGTGAACATTCACATTGTATTTTGATTTTCATTCAGATTTTTTGTTGTGTTATTTTTAAAATTTTCAAATTATAAAAATGTTTAAAATTCATAATTTGAAATTTTCTTCACAGAATGTGGGAGAGATTTTTTCCTTAGAATGAGGGAGAGATTTTCTCCATAAAATGAGAGACTATTATTATGTACTATTAGTTTCAAAATGGAAACATGTACAAAAAATTAGAAACTATGATTTGATCATATTACATTAAACAAGACCTAATAGAATATTAAAAAAATATGGGTTAGATGAAATAAAATACTTAAAAAGAGAATTTAGCAAAAAATAAGCCATATTAATTATAAGTGAAATAAACAAATAAGTCTAATAAATAAAATCCGCCTGTAAATGTCCTTGGTTTTTACTTGTGGGCTGACTTGTTAAAAAAAATAGTTTGGGGTTCGTTTGGGATGTAGGTTGACTTTTTGACTATTTTAGTCTGGGGCTAAAAAGCCTCGTTTGAGATAGACTTTTTGACTTTTTTGACTTTTGTGAGAGAAAAAATGAAATGATAATGGTTTTGATGTGGTGTTTTGTCTTATTGGGCTAAAAAACCTATTTTGTCTTTTTGTAATTAAAATAGCCAAAAAGACAAAATTTGGCATACCAAACGAAGGCTTAAGCTTCATGAAAAAGCCAATCCAATCTAATGTTGACTCTTAAATTAGTTTTAAATTTATTTTATTTCTTTTTTTTGGAAAAAATAGAAAACATAATTTGAAAATTTTAACCAGGATATTTGATTTTTTTGTAATTTTTTATAGTTAGATTTATTTATTTATTTATATTTATTTTAAAAGAAGAGTTAATATCCTTACTTGGAGAAATGTGTAATTTTATTTTAGAGCGAATTATACAAATAGTTATTGTAATTTGAGTAATTCTATTTATACATCACAAATTATCTCAGTATACACCATTTATTCAGTGCATACCACGCATAATTTTAACTCTTTCATTTTTGCTCAATGCATACCATCAAATTTTGAATATTCCCACAATATCATCATCTTCACCAAGCCGCCACTAAGTTACAACCACCGTCGCCGTCCCTCTGAAACCCTTTTTGCCTCCGCTCCTCTCTCGTCGACATCATTTCCCTCTCCATCTTCTACCCTCAACTCTTCCTCAACTCCTTACTCCATTGCTATACCCTCTTAGCGACCCACAACCTTTACCCCTCCCCTCTTCTCTTGTTTCAACGTACCAACACCACAACCCTCATTCATCGCAACCCCTAACTCATACAAAGACACAAAAAGATAAAGAGAGAGAGAGATTCACCGCTGCAAAAAAGGGAGATCGGCCACAAAATAGAGAAGTGGATCTAGGGTTTCAACTAGTGGTGAAAAAGAAAAAGAAGAAGAAAGAGAATGAGGAGGAAGGAGGTGGAGTCGCGAAACAAGGGTTGGGGAATGGCGGCATCAATGTCAGCGCTAATTTGAAACTAGAGTTGCGTGGGTTATGAGGGTGCCTACTATTAATGTATATGTGTGTATTGAGAAATTAAGGTTTTTGATTTCATATAAAAAAGTAATTTAACTAAGGGACACAATTATAATTATAAAAATAAAAAATAAAAAATGAGAGATAGTGGGTGGGAAGTTCTATTTCCAATCACCAATTCCTTTCCCTCCATACACTTAATGAAATTTTTTAAAATAAAAGTACCAAAATACCATTTATCTTACACATCCATAAGGCTAATTTCCAAACCACCAAAAAATTTCTAACCCTAATCCATCACTGTACCACCGCCGGCCTCCTCCTTTGACCACCTCAATCATTCTCCGTCATCTTTGTCACCTCGTGATGGCCCATCCCTACAGCCCCTACCGTTGCGATCTCTATCATCTCCGCTATCACGATCGCGCTTTCCATCACCGATACCATTATCAGTCTCACTCTGACACTTTCTCTTCTTCTTTTTCATCTTCATCATGTGTCTTTCACTCTTTTCTTCTGCAACTCGCATCGCTCTCTATATATATATATATATATATATCTCTTTCTTTTCTTCTACAACTCGAGAAAGAATGGCATCAGCTAGGGAGAAAGAACAACGCACTGGGATTTTCATAAAAGAAAATAAGAAGAAGAAGAAAAAGAAAATGGGATGAAGGTTTGCGACAGCGACGGCGGGGAGGTGGTGGCATCGGTGATAGAATGAGAAAGAGGGTGGAAAAGGGTTTGGGAGTAAGACTGGCGGTGTTGAGGCAAGTGGAGTGAGGAGGAGAAGAATGAGAAGGCAACAACGACGAGCTGTGGTGCCGGCTTGGGTGGAGGTGGCGACAGTGGCTAGTTAAGATTAGAGATTAGGGTTAGTGTTGGAAGGATGAAGAAGAGGGTATTTCTGGTATAATGAGTTGTGTACTGAGTAAAATATATTTTTTCAAATTCATTAAGAGCTCTCACCCTCACTCATCCTATTGCGATCAGAGCATCCACGCAAGCACATTCCACACCTTGGCCGTCGTTGAGGGCCCCCGTCTCACTGCTCCAAGCCACCATCCAATCCTTAGCTTGTAAGTCTTCGACTCTCCTCCGCTCTTCCTTTGCTACTCTTGTTCTTACTGTACAACTGGGCCTGTGATTGTCATAGTTGAGTTTAGGGCATGATAACAGTAGGTTTTAGGACTTCGAATGATGTTAACTTAGGATGTAACCCTAAAAAACTATCTCTGCCCCTTCTCCCTCAACTGTTCATCATCTTCTGTGATGAACAAGCGAGGATCTGGGACAGACCGGGCTCCAGGTCTTCATTTGATCCCAAAAAAATACGAAAACTGAGCTAGTTGCAAGTTTGTGAGACTTGGGTGGAAACCGAGCTAAAGAACGTGAGGTCGCTTGACCGGGCTAATATCTAGTTCGCTTGAGCGGCCAAGCTACCGAGTAATGTCGCACATCTAGTGTTAGGGCTAAAATCGAGCACGTTTACGCGACCGCGCTACCACTTACACTTGCCTTTTACTGCAGAGTCCTAGGAGACCAAACACCAACACTAGGGCTCTCAAAGGCCGATAAGCCATCGTACGAAACTCTGCCAAACCAACATAGCCGAGCTGAAACTAGCTGACTTCACATGGGGCGTTACCGTTTCCTAGTTGACACGCCGGGCACACTAGCCATGTTCTAGGAGGAATATGGTGTCCCCTCAGACGTCCATCTTGAGCTCGGTGAAGAGGACACCACCCCATGGGGCAGACTGGACCAATGCCCCTTCACCGTGCTATCTATAGTCGAAGGAGGCTTATGCTTCCCGGTTCAGCCTCTAATGTGTAAGTTCCTGAGGCATACCGGGCTAGCGTCAACGCAAGTTTCGATAAATACATTCAAGATAATAAACGGGGTAGCCGAGTTGAACAACTGGCTTGGCCTGAACCTAGGATTGGCCGAGATCTTGCGCCAATACACCCTTGGGCACACAGCCAACGTGTTTAGCTATTATTTGAAGAATAGACCGGGCAAGGAAAAACTGCAACTGATCTTACCGGACAAAGATTTGCATGATGACCGATTTTTTTTTTATTTTTGGGAATTAGGGGGAATCGATGTGTGCCGGTTGGTACACAAAGAAGAACTTTTTGGTTTGTCAGTTGTCGTGCTCCTCCGCACCGTCTAATTACTTTCTTTTCTTTTTGTACTTAATGCTCTTTTTTCTTTTTTAGAAGCTATATCGAAGCCTTACAAGTGAATTACTTCCACCCAAACAAGGTTACCATCAGAGTTGCCGTCAGATCGCCACCGAGATTGAGATTGCTTCTCCTTCTACGCCCTTTCCTACCGCTTATTCAACAATGCAGAGTAAGGTAACAGACTTTCTCCGGGTTCCATCTCCCCCTCCTGATCCAAGTTTGCCAGATGTGCCCTTAATACGGCTGACTGAAGAAGAAGAAATGGCAAAAAGGAGTAGGATCAAGAACCTGATTACCGCTACCTCAACCGAGATTCCAAGCATGCCACCTCTAGCCCCATCAGTCGGCTAGAGCTCGGGAACCGTGATCGCTCTGGCTTCCATGGTCACCCCCTCTGAGTCCCGCCGATGTGGCAAGAAAGCACAGTCGACTGACCCTTCCGCCGAGCTTGTTGCCGAACTGAGCATTGAACAAACGACGCAGGAGGCTGAGCCAGCAACAGCCTGGAGGCTGGAGTTCAAACATCGGGGCAAGGAGATCCTGGTTATCGCTTCTGTCAAGGGTGACAAGGAGCATCTCCTTGCCTTCGACTTATCAAAGGCGTTGTTTTTGCCGAGTGACGTGACCGGGAGCGAACATGTTCCAGACACCCGGCTCGTCAAATCCGCAATTAAATTCATGACCAGGGTATGTTTTCTAAACCCAACCATGTCTTATTATTACTTCAATTTTTCTTGTTATTTCGCTTTGGCCGAGCTAGGTTTGTCTTCTGATTTCAGCTAACATCTTTCTTGTTACAAGCCATCCGGAAACATCACATGGTCATGGATCGAATAGTGAACTTGCGCCACAAAGTCACCGAGCTGAACAACGCCGGTAAAGACGTGGCTGCTAAGCTTGACCGAGCTAAGGCTTCACTGGAAATGGCCAATGCTGACAACGCAAGACTCCTTAGCCAGCTCGGCAAGGCCGAGCAAGAGAGGGATGAGCTGAAAGCCCAACTCGCAGTTGAAAAAGAAGTGAAGAAAGCCGCCGTGGACGAGGCCAACAATCTCGATTTTCAGGAGGCCGAGGACAACTACATCAAGCAAGTTGAAGCCATCAAGGACATTTATTTCAAGTCCGGTTGGAAGGCCGCTTGCGAAAAACTCGCCCAAGGATCTGAGATCGAGGTGTTTGCTTCTTCTCTCCCGGCCTTCCTGCCAGTCTACCTGATTCCTTATGCCAACGAAGTCTTTAACGCTTTGCAAGAGGAGGCAGAAAAAGAAGCCGAGGGTGAGGGTAGCCAGCAGGAGCTCGGCGAAAATGAAAAGACTACTATTCTTGACCTAGAGGTCACGACAGAAGGAGTCGGGGATGAGTTTGCTGACCTTTCCCCGTTAGCGTAGTTTAAACTTGTCTTTTTGGGTTTCCGTTTGAATTTTTGTAACCAGGCTACAAGCCCCACTACATGTGCCAAATTTTCCAATCAATGAAAAGTTCTCATTTTGCTTATACTCTTACAATGTTTGCCGTAGTTTTCCATTTAACACGCTATTCTTACCCGGCGTATTACGAACTAATTGAGCCGAGAAAAGTACCTTGATCGTTAAAGACGCGTAAATTATCTAGAGTTGAGCAAATCACTAACTCTTCTAGCCAGGGTAAAATAGCTCGACTATAACCAACTCCATCAGCCGGGACAAAACACCACGGCTAGCTTACTTGAATCAAAACATCAATAATACGAGTCGGGATATAACATGTCGGCTAGTGTACTCGTTGAGCAAGACATCAACTCTTTATTCCGGGGTAAAGCATCTCGGCTAAACCTTCAGAGTTGAGCAAATCATTAACCGTTTTGGCCGGGGTAAATCATCTCGGCTAGAACATCAGAGTTGAGCAAATCATCAACTCTTGTAGCCGGGGTAAAACATCTCGGCTAAAACCTCAGGGTTGAGCAATTCATCAACTCTTCTAGCCGGGGTAAATCATCTCGGCTAAAACCTCAGAGTTGAGCAAATCATCAACTTTTGTAGTCGGGGTAAAACATCTCTGCTAAAATCTCAGAGTTGAACAATTCATCAACTCTTATAGCTGAGGTAAACCATTTTGGCTAAAGCCTCAGAGTTGAGCAAATCATCAACTATTATAGCTGAGGTAAACCATGTCGGCCAAAACCTCAGAGTTGAGCATTTCATCAACTCTTTTAGCCGGGGTAAAACATCTCGGCTTTAGAGGCGTATGCCCCCATCTTTCACTACATTACTTCGAATACCACAAACTTCCTAAACAGAAATAATTCATTTATATTATATTGGCAAATAGAGTATTACATCCAGAAATAAAGGGGAAACTTGTCCCTTCACAAAAAATTACATATAAAAGACAAAGACTAAAAATAGTACAGTTTGAGGTTAACTACATTCCACGGCCGGGGTACTTTTTTGCCATCCAAGTCCTCTAAGTGGTATGCCCCCTTGCTCGTTAGACCGATTATCCTGTAAGGCCCTTCCCAGTTTGCCCCTAGCTTGCCTTTGCCCGGCACCAGTGTGTTGCCCATCACCTTCTTTAAAACCCAGTCCCCGACTTTAAACGGTCTGGGGTGCACTGTTTTGTTGTACTTCCTAGAGAATTCTTGTTGACATGTAGCCACATGGATTAACGCATTTTCTCGGCGTTCGTCAACTAGGTCCAATTCCAGGGCGATGGCTTTAGAGTTAAACTCGAGCTCAAAATTTTCGATGTGGATGGTAGGCATGCTGATCTCCAATGGAATGACCGCCTCCATGCCATACGCCAGGGCAAAAGGGGTCTCCCCGATCGAGCGTCTTGGGATTGTCCGATATGCCCAGAGGACACTAGGGAGCTCCTCGGCCCATTTGCCTTTGGCTTTCTCCAGCCTTTTCTTCAACCCATCGAGAATGGTCTTGTTTGATGCTTTGGCTTGGCCGTTGGACTGCGGGTAGGCCGGGGTGAAATTATAGAATTCTATCTTCAATTCCTCACAAAATCCTCTGAACAGCCGCCCATCAAATTGGGTGCCATTATCATAAATCAAAGCCTTGGGGACGCCAAACCACGTTATCACGTTCTACCAAACAAACCGTTTGACATCCTTTTCTTTAATGGTCACTAAGGGCTCGGCTTTAACCCATTTGGTGAAGTAATCTGTTGCCGCAATGAAGAATTTTCGATTACCTGGCGCTGTTGGGAGTGGTCTCACTATGTCTAGCCCCCACATTGCGAAAGGCCAAGGACTTGTGAGGGGGAGAAGTTCTCTGGCCGGATGGTGAATTTGGTGGGTGAACTTTTGGCATTTTTCGTATTTTCTTATATATTTCTGCGCGTCTGCTTGCATGCACGGCCACCAATATCCTTGCGAAATAGAGCGATAGGCCAAAAATCTCCCCCCGATGTGACTTCTGCATATGTCTTCGTGGATCTCATAAAGTAAAGCTTCTACATTGTTTGGATGAACACACTTGAGGTACAGACCGGTGAATGACTTCTTATATAAAGCGCTAGATGGAGAGAGCCAAAACCGCTTTGACTTCACCTAGACTTTATGTGTTTCCTTTTTATCAGCCGGAAGGGTCCATCTAAGAAGGACCATGTTCGGTGTAGAATACTTCGGTCCGATCCGAGTTCTCAATACTAGGTCTTGAAAGAAACTCAATCAGGATATGACTGGGATTTGAATTGTTGAACATGGAAGCTAGACTGGCCAACTCGTCTGCTCGGCCGTTTTCTTCACGGCCAATTTGTTGGACCCTCATCGCTTGGAATTCCTTGATGTGTTCTCTCACTAGAGCTTGGTACTTGGCCATTCTGTCATCTTTGACTTCATACACTCCAGACACTTGGTTGACAACGAGTTGGGAGTCGCTGTAGACCATCAGCTCGGATGCGCGTAACTGGAGCGCGCTTTTAAGTCCGGCCAGCAGTGCTTCGTACTCAGCCTCGTTGTTTGACATTGGGAATCCGAGTGTGATATAGTGTTCGATGGTTAGACTGTTCGGTGAGATCAAAACTATGCCCAGCCCGGCGTCGTGCCAATTTGAGGAGCCATCTACAAAAAGTTTCCACATTTCACCAATAAAGAGTTTCCAACACTCTGAAGGGTCCTAGGAGGCTTGAAAGTTGATTGGATCATGGTCGCTCGGCTGCTTGGCCACAAGCTCGCTGCTGACTATTTCAATAGACACGTTTTCATCTCCTTTCGGCGATGCTGTGCCGGACCCAACAGGTTGATCTGTTATTCCCAAGTCCATCGTCGCATTGCCGGGCCGAAGTACACTTTCGACTGAAGGTTTAATGGGCGGGCGCGCAAGTTTCGTGTCGCCAATATCACTCCGTTGTGCAATTGCCGTTGCGCTTACATTCGCCACCCCGGCTGCCGCAGTAAGGTCCACTGGGCATACCAGGTGAATTCCAAGCGAGAATTCAACAACAAAGTCAGCCAATACTTGTGCTTTGATGGCGGTGCGGTGTTGAATCTTGACATCGAATTGCCCCAGTTCGACTGCCCACTTCAGAATTCGGCCGGAGAAGTCCACCCGCTCAAATAAGGTTTTCAGAGGGAATTCAGTCAACACCACGATTGTATAAGCATGAAAATAGTGCGCCAATTTCCTAGAGGCCATCATTAGCGCCAAACAAGTTTTTCCAATGGCAAGTACCTCGACTCTGCTGGTAGCAAGGTTTTGTTTATGTAAAAGATAGAGAGATGTTGGATGCCTTCTGCCCGGACAAGCACTGCACTAATTGTATGTTGAGAAACAACCGGATAAAGGTAGAGTTCCTTGTCGGGCTTGGGTGTTACCAAGAGTGGGGCGGAAGACAAATATGCCTTGAGCTCAGCCAAGGCCCTCTCACATTCTTCGTCCCATGAAAACTTGGACTTCAAGGCTCGAAAGAAAGGACGACAGCGATCTGATGACTGACTTATGAATCGATTAAGCGCGTTTGCCATTTCGGCAAGATGTTGCACGTTCTTTGCCGAGTTGGGTTGCTTCAATTCTTGTATGGCTCTGATTTGTGAGGGGTCTGCTTCGATGCCTCGGTTGATGACTAGGAAGCCTAGGAATTTCCCTAACCCCACACCGAAGGCACACTTCGATGCATTCAGGCGAAGCTTGTGTTGTTTAAGAATGGCAAACATCTCAGCTAGGTCGGACAAGTGGTCGGCCTGCTGCTTGCTTTTGACCACCATGTCGTCGATGTAAGCCTCAATTGTGCAGCCTAGCAGCGGGGCGAACATCTTCGTCACCATCTTCTGGAAAGTTGTCCCGGCGTTCTTTAAACCAAAATGCATGACTCTATAGCAGAACAATCCCCTTAGGGTCGTAAAAGAGTTTATCTCGCGGTCGGGTGCATGCATGGCGATCTGGTGATAACCGCGATAGGCATCTAAGAAACTGAGCCGGCTGTGTCCGGCTGTAAGATCCACTAGCCGGTCTATTCTGGGTAGAGGATAGCTGTCTTTAGGGCAAGCTCGGTTGACCGTCTTGTAATCAACGCAAACTCGCCACTTCCCATTCTTCTTAGGTACTACGACAGTGTTCAAAAGCCACCATGGGTAGTGCACTTCATGGATTGCCCTAGCTTCTAGCAAGTTCTTGACTTCCTTTGCGACTACCTCGGTCTGATGAAGAGCTGATGTCATGACCCAAACCCGCCCCTATGGGTTTAGTATCGTAACCGGCCAATAATCCGTGATTACCAAAGGCACGCTACTTGAATAATATGAATGTCTGAGTAAAGGGGCTGGCGGAAGCCAAAACAGTAAATAAAAGTGTCCAATGAGCTGTGACAGTTTGAATGCGAAAAGACCTTTTCATAAACATGCCACATAGATAACCAAAACATGTGTACATGCAACATAAACACAAACATCCATGTCAGGGACCAAGTCCCTAACTAACTGTACAGTCAAGTCTTAACATTTATTACAGAACGGAGACAAAAAGGGAGAAATCTAAAACACCCCAAAATGGCCTTGGCTTTGACGCACTCGGAACCTCGAAGTGAGGCACAATGGTTGGCTTTGACAAAACGGAAGCTAACCCGACGCTCCTAGCTCCGGTCCGGTGCCTACATATATATATATATAAACAGTGAGTTAAAGCCCAGTGAATAACAGTAATGTAAAGCGGTTAAGAATGAATGCCCTTTCAGTAATTAAATAGTCATATCAGTCACTTAGAAACCGTAGCAGTCATATGTGGTACATCCTATAGCAAAACAGTATAGTAGGTCTTAACAGACCGAACAGTCAGTTGATGGCCATC
The DNA here is from genome assembly GCA_025200525.1 of Camellia lanceoleosa. NCBI lineage: Eukaryota > Viridiplantae > Streptophyta > Magnoliopsida > Ericales > Theaceae > Camellia > Camellia lanceoleosa. The sequence goes on from CM045766.1 coordinate 179,030,628, forward strand.
ATAACAGTAACAGTAGTGATTCCAAACATGGGAACCGACAGAGATCTTTGTAACAGTAGCAGTAACAGTACATTAACAGTAAATTGCTATGGATGCCACGGATACAGTTACAAATAGGACAAACATTCATTCATTAAACAATAATGTTTCAGTAAGCAGAACAGTTGATCATTCAGAAAATAATCATAATTGAATGTATCTTTACAACATTGTTACTCACAGAGCACTGGATTATAGACAAGCTAACGAGCGTCTTCGGATGCCAACCCTACAGTTGCAGAACGAACACACACTCAGGATTAATAACTTAGCCCCTAATTATACTTGGTGTGGTTCTATAACATTATCCTCATTAAGATGCCTTAAACTTGGCCTAGGAATGCCTAGGATGAAATGAGGATGCAAAAATGCACTTTAAAACATTTTTCAGAATTTTTTAGAAAACAGGGGTCTCGCTCGAGTGTGGCTTTCTTCGCTCGAGCAAGCTTGTCAAAACAGTGGGGTCACTCGAGCGTGGACTTCCTCGCTCGAGCGGTCTGTAAAAAATGCAAAAAGTGCTGGATGTTGAAAATCTCCGCTCAACGCTCGCTCGATGCTCGCTCGAGCGTGAGACATAGTCCTCGTTCGAGCGTAGGTCTCGTCGCTCGAGCGTGCGTCTGCGTGCACCAAAAACTTGAGAGCTTGCAATCTACGCTCGAGCCAACATTCCTTCGCTCGAGCGGAGCTCTGAACAAAAGATGGTCGCTCGAGCGTGGAATCCTTCGCTCGAGCGTGGAAGCCAAAATCTAAAATTTCCAAATTTGCCTCCCAAGCTCAAACTAAGCATTCAACACATCAAAACTCAACCTTTTGGGCCAATTTTCAGGAAAACACATGAAAACTCATAGTATAACATGTCTTTGAAGATAAATTTGTAAAATTAAGCCCAAAGGTAAGCCAATTGGAACACAAATTCAAATGTAAATATGAAGAACAATTCAAAATCATACATGCATGAGTTCCCAAGAACTCTAATGCTTTAAGACAAGATAAAATGCAAGATTGAGCTCAAGAATATGATCAATTCATGGATCAAAACCAAAATAGAAACATGCATGTGGGAATTTCATGAAAATGACTTCAAAACACTATGATATGGATATGCATGCACACAATGCCTCATAATTCAACACTTTGAGCTAAAACTTAACTCTAATCTCCAATATTTCCATGAACCATGTAAGACACAACTTAAATTCAAAATTAAAAGGATGAAATCTCTACCTTAGGTCTTGAATTCAAGGTGTGGAAGCTCAAATATGCAAATGCTCTTCAAAACTCCTAATTCTCCAAGCCAATTTTGATGAACTCAAGTTTTCTCCTATCTCTTTCGCTTTTGCTCACGGTTTTGGTCTCAAATGAGATGAGGAAATGATATAAAGTACAACCATTAAGTTCAAACAAAGTGTGCAGGAAATGGCCACTCAATGGCAATTTGGTAATAAATCCAAACTAATGTAATTTAACATTATTTAATCTAATTTAATCATTCCAAATCGGATTTTAATTAAACCTATCATAAAATCACACAAATTCTAATTAGCATAAAATACCAATTAATTTCTGAATCGATCGTCGATAAGGCTTTTAATTCGCAGTTCAAAGATAAAACATGAACAGATCATTTAATGACTAACAGATAGAAATGCAATTGTTCAATTACTTATCATGCTCAATCAGAGTTTAGCACTAATCAGAGGTGAGGGTTGTCACAGTTGATCTCCTTGTTCTTTAAATGACAGGACGCGCATTCGGGAAGACATTGAGTTGGTGGCAAATAAAGCTTGGATCAACGCCTGGCATATCGTATGGTGTTCATGCAAAGACTTCGATATTCACCACCAAGAACTCTACCATCTCAGTCCTTTCTTGGGCGGTCATGCTAGATCCCAACAAGAAGAACTTGTCAGGATTTTCTGTGTCGATACGCATTTCCACCAACTCTTCAATAGCCTTTTCATCAGCCCTAGTACCCACGTCATCCAAGACACTTTGGTCTCCCGGACCTTCGATCATTTGCACGAAGCCTTTGGCAGCTCGGCTCCCATTCACTGCCACGAAACATTGTTTCGCCATGACCTGATCACCCCAAATCTCCTCAACTTCCCCCATAGCCGAGGGGTACCTCAAAACTTGGTGGTAGGTTGACGCTACCGCTTGCATGGCATGAAGCCATTTCCTACCTAGGATCAGATTGTACGTGGACGACACCTTTAATACCCAGAACTCCACCTGCTTGACTACGAATTCGGCTTTGACCGGTAGGATTATCTTTCCCATTGGCCACTCCGGTTATGAGTTAAAACCAACCAGTGGCGAAGTTGCTAGAGCCAAGTCTGTATCTCGGAGTTTGAGCTGCTTGAAGGCGTTGTAGTACATGATCTCAACCGAGCTACCTTGGTCGATCTAGATGCGCTTAACATTGAAGTCCATGACAGGAAGGGTGAGCATTAGGGCATCATTGTGCGGTGTTTGAATGCGCTCAAGGTCCCTGCTTGAGAAGCTAATCACATTTTTTTTCTCGGTCTTGCCTTTCTTGATCGCGGGCTGAACTGACAAAACTTCCCACATATGTTCCGCCTTTTTGATCATCCCATGGAGCTCGCATACCCGCGCCGGTTCCACTATACCGTGGATCACATTGACCACTCCTTGGGGGGGTGCCTCTAGATCATCCGAACCACTCGGCTCAGCTGGTGTGTGGCGCGCGGCCCTGACGCCCTTATCGATGTAACGGTCTGAGTGATTGGCTGCGACTAACTCCTCCAAGTGTTGCTTCAAGGGCAAATAATCCTTCGTCCGGTGCCTTCGCTCCTTATGAAATGTGCAACGGTACCGCGAGTTGAAGCCCTTCTGTGTATCGCCTAACTTAACGGGAAATCGGATGTAAACCTCATCACGGATTTCACTAAGTATGCGGTAGATCGGAATCTAAAAAACCGTGGTGATACCCGTCCGAGCATTCAACTTTTTGTTCACATCTCCTGCGTCATCGCGTGGATATTCTGCTCGGTCATTGCGGCGACCTTTATCCCGGTTCCTACGATCCGGACCACGATCGGATTCTCTTGCGCGGTCACTTGGACTGTTTGTTTCCTGTCCGACTGCGTGTACTTTTCCAGCCACCCTTTTGTCCGTTGTCACCGGATTTGTCTTCACAGTGGACGCCGCTACATCATCCTTTACTCAGATGTGCTCATTGATGCGTTGCATCAGCTGCCCCATGGAAGTCGGTTGGTTCATCGTGAGCGAATCCCTTAGTCTATGTCCGACTGGGAGACCGTGCTTATATTGGGTGATTGCCAGGTTGGTTAGGCAATCTTGGATCTCGTTGAAGGTTTCCCAATACCTGGCGTTGTATGCTTTGAGGGAGTCGCTCGACTCCATCTTGACGCTCAGGAGGTGGTCCACTTCTTTTGGCGTTTTGGTGTTGGTTTTGAATCGAGTCACGAATGCCTTCGCCAATTGCTGCCATCTTTCGATACTTTCCTCCAGAAGCCTCTCAAACCATTTCAAGCCCAACTCCTCCAAACTTGATAGGAAAATAAGGCACATGAGAGCATCATTATGCCTGTGTCTAGCCATGACCTGCCGGAAGTGGCTAACTATAACAACCCCGCATCAAGCATCAAAATTCTTGAAATACATAATGACCGATAATTGAACTAACTGAAGTACTAAACGGACTGAGCATGTTTATTGCATTGCATTTTCATCTGTTTGATTATTTGATTATCTGTTCGTATTTTATGTTTAAACCGTAAATTGAAGGCCTTATCGGCGGCCGAACTGAAAATTGGTTAGTGTTTCATGGTCAGTAAAATTTATCTGATTTTATGGTATATTCATTTAAAATGTGAATAGGTAGGATTAAATTAGATTAAACTAAGCCAATTAAAGAGTTTGTCGTAATTACAGAAATGCCATTGAGTGGGCCTTTGTTTAATCTTATTATTTGAGCCTTATACACTTAATCAAAACATTCCCTTCATGCCTATTTTGGATACTCAACCGAAATATAGAGTGAGAGGGAAGGAAGAGAGTTGATTTCCATCACATTTGGCTTGATTGTGCTTGAAACTTAAGAGGATTGAAGTGTTGACTCAATTATTGATCTCCTAGGCTCTCAATTTAAGACTTAGGTAAGGTTTTTACCTTCTCATTGTTGTGATTGAGTTAGTTCTTGCATGCCTTATGCTTAATTGAAGAGTAGAACCATGAATTGGTTCCCAAGAGTTGAATTAGAGCTCATCTCATGCATGCATGCTCATATAGTCAAGTTTGGAGGTTTAATTTTGTGGAATTGGTACATGCATGCCCATATTGTTGTTATAGTCCATACTTTCATCTTGTTTTCAAAATATTGAGCTCATTAGAGCAAGCTTTGAAGCTTTAATTTGGTTAAATTTCATGCATGTTAACATTTCTTCATGTTTATGAAAATGGGTTTGAAAAATGGTATCAATTGACTCACTCTTGGGCTTTGAATTCACAAATTGAGCTTTGGAACTTATTGTACATTGAATTTGGATGTGTTTTCCAGAATTTGGGCCCAAGAGGTCGAGTTTTGAGTGATAGAATGCTTGGTTTGACTCTGTTTGAAGGCACTGGAAATTCAGATTTGGCTTCTTCACTGAGCGAAGGATTCTCGCCGAGCGACCTCCGAGCCACGCCGGCGAAGGATTGGTGGCTCGGCGTAAAATTCGAGCATCCAGACTTTTTCTTGTTCATCGACCCGCTTCGGCGAAGGATTGTTCGCTCGAGCGAAGCCTTTGATTTTGAAAGCTCGCTCGAGCGAAGGAAGGCTCGCTCGAGCGAGGCCCCTGTTTTCAACAACTTTTGAAAAATGTTTTCTAAGTGTATTTTTGCATCCTCATCCCATTCTAGGCATTCTTAGGCCTAGTTTAAGACATCTTAATGAGGATATAGATGTAGAACACACCAAGGCAAATTAGGGATTAAATTATGATATTTTCCAACTGTGTAGCTTAGTGTGTGTTCAACTCGTCCGTGTGTGGGGGTTAGCGTGGGGAGACACGCTGTAGTATATTGTAGCCCGAACTCTGTGAGTAACAATTGTGTAAAGATATGTTCACATGATTATCTTCAACACCGCACACTAACATTTCATCGAATCGATATCGATCATCAATGAATGTGTGTCTTTTATTTCAAATATCGGCATCCTTAGCACCATTTTATTGTTTTTGTTACGAGATCTCTGTCGGGTTCCTCGTGGAACCATTAGATTGATGGCCATCATTGTCTTTAAGACCTCATTCTTTGCTATGCTAATGGATGTACCACATATGACCGATAGGACATTTCATTCTTAATCTCTTTACGCTTCATGTTATTCATTGGGCTTTAGCTCATTGTTTATATATATATGGCCATGTTATGGCTTAGGCTTTTAGCATTTGCTTTGTATAAATCAATTATACCATGATGCTCCAAGGGATTAGGTCCTCGCTTTGGTTATTGTAAATGTTGTATAGATCGCTTAAATGTATAAATGCATGAAAAATCTTTGGACACTATTTATTGATTTAATGGCTAAACCCATAGGGCCGGGTTTGGGTCGTGATACTAACATACATGTACAGATCGGTTTTCCCGTCATAAAGTGTAAACTTGGGCTGGTGAAAGCCCGCTGGGAGCAGTGTTGTCTCTATTTCAAGAGAGGAGGGGGTGGTGCTCAGCCTCACCAAATCTTTGTCCAAGGGGACAGGCACAGCTGAACGGGGTGGCGGCATTATGACTTCCTCACTGGCATGACCTCCATAGGATAACCGTTGAAGCGCCGGCACCTTTTGAACCTCCCATCGGCAAGCTCGTTCCTTCAGGACGTCCCTCAAGTACGAGCAGAGTAGGAATATCTTGACGTCGTCGGCGGACGTGAGGGATGGTAGCTACTATCTTGTGCGTTAGACTTCTCTGCAGGTGGGTCTGAGTCTCTAACCCTATAGCTTTTGGTGATGGAGAGGGAGGACATGTGCTGCTGATTCTGGCTGCCCGAGCGACGAGGCTGGGTACGCTCACAGTAGTCACTCACTCCAGCAACACCCTTCCCTTTTACTTGTTGTTTGAGAGCTTCCATCTCTGCTGCCATTCTCTGGATGATGGCGTCTTGGTCCCTTAACTTGTGCTCCAGGCGTTGAGCGTGCGACTCTTTTCGCCGTCGGTGTCCGTTTGGACTCCACGAGTGACCAATGCTCCTGGCGCGCTTATCTCATGCATCTCTAAGAAGTCTTCCTGGGGAAGTCTCCAGGCTCGCCATATTTGAAACAGTGGGAAGTCCATCTTTCCATCGGACTGACTCTAGGGTAATACCGTCAATGGCAGACAACGGTATTTCGTTGTTGTTTGCCATAAAAGGTGATCCGATGAACTTGGAGGGCAAGGTTGTGTCTGCTCAATGGTTTCCACAGACGGCGCCAATTGTACGGGAGCCAAATATCCGATACCACCCGTACTTCTTGCATCCAAGTTGCGCCTTCTTCCAATCGACCTGTGAGCACAACAAAGATGAGCTACCTGGCAGTGCGTTGCCGAAAAACCTCTCTGATGGTCAAGTCAGCACACACTCAGAGAGAGAGAGAGAAGACAATAGGTTAATGTTTCTCTGACCAGAAGATGTTCCATCCCTCACATGGGGGCCACAGTCACGTTTATATACTTTCTGCACTCACCTCTGCGTTCATTCGCCCATTGACGTGTGGACCTGCTCTCCTATCATGCTTTCCTACACGTCAGCGCAAATTTAGCTAAACACCACCTAATCAAACCACCAAATGGCGTTGGTGCGAATGGGCAGCCTGGTGGCGCTAACCCAGCCTCCTACGACCGTATTGCTTTACGAGACAAATAATGCTCCTAGCCGAGCTCCATTATGACTGAGCTCAGTAGCCCTCTGTTATGACCGAGCTTGGTAGCCCTCCATTATGACCGAGCTCCTGCTCGGTTGGGCTAGTCTACGGAGGACCTTACTCACCGAGCTAAAAGAGCGAACAATAAAAACCGGGCTAACAGAGAATTATCTCGGCAAACGGTCTAGATTTCAACCGAGCAAACTCCCCTTGGAACGGCCAAGCCCAGCTCGCTCCAAACACGCTTGGACCACTTTCAGCCCGGCCATTACCACGGCCCAAAGCCAGATTATGAAATCTCCCTCTCAATGGGTACTAAACAAAATAGTGGTGTGTAAATAGAATTACCCGTGTAGTTTGGAGTTTTTGTAACTTTGGTTCTCAATTTTTCAATTATGATGCATTTGATCATGAGTTTTGAATAGGGTAAACTACCATATTGTTCAAAATAAAGACAATCAAAGATGTTTTTTATACAAACGGTCAATTTCAAAGGCAAAGTTGTCATACAACTAACTTTAATGAATAATGTTGGCATTTTTTGGTTATAAAGTTTTGTTTTATTTTGTTTTGTTTTCAGAATTTATTTTCAAAAAATTTGTCTAAGAAATTAAAAATTAAATTTGTAAAAAAAAATTAAAAACACATTATCTTTTTATAATATAGAAATAATTTTTTAAAATAAATTTTTTATATTTATTTTTATTAAATTAGTTTCTATTTTTTCAAAAGTCAAGCATGACAATAATTTTGATTATTAAACCAATTTATTAAATCAAAAAATTCATTAAATATATTTCATATATTAAACATATTGATTACACATTAAAAATCTAATACCTATTTTCATTACGTGATAACCATATAAAAATATTTGTTAATAACAAAACAACCATCTATTACATGACAACCATTCAAAAATATCAACAAAAACAATAAACCATTATATGGTCATTATCGAAATACATACTAAAAATTAATTTGATAATAAAATAAAAAAGTAAAAAATTTCTCATTTTTATATAATTTTATCTTTTGAGATGAGAGAAATAATTTTTTAAAATTTAAAAATAATTTTTTGACATTTATTTTTATCAAACTAGTTTATATTTTATCTAATTAACAACTTTGTCTTTAAAATAAAGCATTTTCTATTTGTAAAGGAACCGTGTTTTTAATTATTCTTATTTGGAACAAAATTCAAAATTCAAAATCAAAGATATCACACTTAATCAAAATAACATGAGTTTCAAACTATAAGAACCATCACTGAAATTGACCTTTTTATTGTATTCATGTTGACATATTTTAAAAACATAAAATGAAGAAATAGGAGTACAAAAAATTGAATAAAGGATGAATCCAACCAGAGTTGGAAATTCAGGTGTTGATTGATAAAATTGAAAATTAAAATGAAAGTAACTAAAATTGAATATTAATTTTTTTAATTTAAAAATTTTATTCAGTATTTATACAAACTATAAGTTTATTTTTAACCAATAAACTTAATTTTTTAAGGGACTCCAAAAAAATGCCTAATTATCCTAAAATTTGAGAACAGGTGTTTCTAAGTTTTAGCTTCCAACTTAGAACAATACCATTTTAAAAAATAAAAACACTAACTATTAAAAAATGCTTCAAACTTCTCATTTTAGATTATTAGCTTTTATTAGCTTACACAAACATATTTTTAGATAAGTCTAAAACAAAGTGCATAAAAACTGAAAGCAAAATTGAAATTCAATGGGTTAACAAAGGAACGAAACGAAAACTAGCTGCACATTTCACAGCAACTGATAAAAGATTCATGGCAACATCTATGCCTCAAGCAAAATTTTGATCCAAAGAAACCCATAAAACTCTCTTTCTACTGTTGTCTTGCTTCAACTTTCTTCTTCTGCCACAGCCTATCTACAGCGCTGTCTGCATCTCCCTGTAAAGGATAAAATCCCGTTTGAGTTGCGGAACAAAATTAAAAAAGCTTTGACAGATCAAACCAGGCGGGAAACAAGAGAATTCTATTAGAAAGATTGTAAATAAAAAACACAAACCGATATGGGACTGATTTACTGAGCCCCAGTCTTAGTAACAAAATCATGCTTCTGTTTCGATTACAAAACTTAAAATTGTAACTACCAACAGCCACTTCTCCTTTCTAACTATCCACTATCACATCATCAGAACTGCGTCAATCCAATTTTTTTCTTGACACAGAAATACAAAATGTAGGACAGTTGGCTGAACTAAGACATGAGAGAACATGCAAAACCTAGAGGCTGAACCACCAATTCAATCTAGGCCAGGTGAAATAGAGTTCCCCCACAGTTTATTATACTTGAGAACTCATTTGGATCGGCCTTCACAAAAGTACCAGTACTTTCATTACAAATTAGCAAATAAGAAAAGAGAACAAATCAACTACCATAATTTTAGAAAAAGTAAATGAAAGGATGAGAGTTACGAAAGATTAGATTTTTAAGGCCACTGTCGCTGAAAAAGAGGAGGCATAAACATCCCTTTTGCAAAGATGAAAGAGGTCTGCTTTACTCTATGCCGCAACGAAACACAAGCGACATTGAAAAGTGCAGCACACTCGGTTCTCTCAAGGCAATCTACAACACCTACATCCTTATTCTCTCTAAGGCAACTAACTAACTTGAGCCTTAGAAAACTTGCCAGGAAAAAAAGAGGGGGGGGGGGGGGTGCTTAACTAGCCTAGCATCTACTTTATTAACATTTGACACATCAAACCCTCCCCCCACTAGAAGAAAACTACCAATTGCCACACTTAATATTTTCTCTATTACTATATCTATAATCTCTAGCATTTGCTTCACCTTTGCTCATATGCAACCAGCAGTCCTCCACAGCTTATTTTTAGCTTTCAATGTCCCAAAGGCTCCATTACTCTCTCCCACACCAAAACACCATTCTCCCCATCACCCTGAACACTCATATTTTTATTACCATAAATCTACACACCACTGGGAAGGGAAAAACAAATCTAACAAAACCTCATACCAACTTCAATTTATGACTATCAGATGAATATGTATCTGTTTTAATAAAAGCTTTATTGTCAATACAACTACAAAAGTTTAAGTTGTAAGCACCAATTTTCTTCTGTTGGACAAACTGTATCAACAATCACATATCCTTTCATTTAAAAAAAAAGAAAAAGTTCTATCAACTATCACAACAATATATCAGAAAAAAGATTTCCTCTATGAATAAAAAAAATGTAGAGCAGTTCCCTGAAATAAGACATGAGAAAAAACATGTATTACATTGAGGCTGCCCACCAATACAATCTAGGCCGGGTGAAATTGTGTTCCCACACAGTTTATACTGAGAACCCATTTGGATCGGCCTCAGAAAAGTACACCAGCATTTTCAAATTAACAAGGAAAAAAAACAAATCAACAACAATAAATTCAAAAAAGTAAAAGAAAGAAAAAGAATTACAAAAGAATAGATTTGTGAGGCCTCTATTGCTCAAAAAGAGGATACATAGACATCCCATTTACAAAGATGAGATGGACCTGCATTACTCTATGCCCGCAACGGAACACAAGCAGCATGGAAAACAGGCACACTTGGTTCTTTAAAAGGCAATCTGCAACAACCAAATCCTTATTATATCTTACAGAACTCCCTCACTGTATCTCTAGAACAGTCAACCCCCCTCCCTTTTTCATATTCTGAACTCCCAAAATTTCATTACCATAAATCATCACAACATTTAGAACGGAAAAACAAGTATAACAACCTTAAACCAAATTCTAATCAGTTTCTACACTCATTTCATTAGGTATACAAAAAGAAATGCATAACTGAAGATAAACCCCAAAAAAAACAAAAAACTAATTATACAGTCAACCACAATCACTATCAAACAACTGCAAACTAGTTTGCAAAAATCACACCACAAATGCTTATGGTTACTTGAAGGATAACAAAAAAGAACCTGAGCACGAACGAAACCACAAAGAGCAAAGGTGGTGAAGGTTCCGGTATAAACACCACTATCATCCAAATGCCCGACATTAAGCTGGACAGACGCATGGTCCTTCGCAGTAATTAGCCTATTTGTTGCAGAACTGCAATCATATAACAGAGTTCAGACAAAAACCACATAACCCAAATCTCAACAAAACATTATATATATAAACAAAAAATGCAATACCATTTTCTGGGGATGTAAAGATCCATGTTTTGACCCTCTTCATTCTGCATCTTGGCGGGTGTTTTGAATTGACAGTAAAAGATCTAACAACCAAATTCAACAACAATGAATACTCATCTTATATTATCAATACAAAGATATTAAAAAAATTAAAAGTAACCCAAATCTAGTTTTTGAGGTTCTCTAACCCAGTTACAATATCCATAGCAATTTTCACCGAAATGCAAACAAGCACACTAGTTTGGTTACTGAGAGAGAGAGAGAGAGAGAGAGAGAGAGAGAATAACATTTTGAATGCTAGATCATTAAAACCTAAATCTCCACTCAACTATGCAGCTGCGTTTAGTGTGCTGGTATTCCAAATCAACATAAAGCATAGAGTTTTATTTTCTTTTCCCTTTTATACTCCGTTTTCTCAGTAACCAAACAGATTCACATGAAGTTTACCATCAGATCTATAAAAATTACAACAAATTCATCAAAACTCCATGTCAACACACATATAAACATAACATCGATATACATATATATAGACTAGATAGAGATGAGGATTACCAGGGAAAGCGAAGGAAGGAGATTGATAGTGGCTGGTGAGAAATTGCAATGGTGATATGGGGAGAGCACTGAGGTGCTTTTAAAGAGTTTCCCAGATTCACAAAAACCAAAACCCTAATTCGTCAAGAAGGTTGCGAGAATATACATTGGGCTGGCCCATGATTGTAAGCCCAAAATGTTTATCCTCTTGGGCTTCGTTGTGCAAAAGAAATTGGGCCGGCCCATTATTCTAAACGAAACTGAACAGTAGTGAGGCCTGATGAGTTAAAGGCCCAATGCTCTTTGGGCTTTGGTTTGGCATAATCAATTTCACGCCTTCTTTTTTTGGTATGATTTCTAATAATATGGGCTTCTTTTTTTTTTTTTTTTCTTTTTTTTTTTCTTTTTATACCATAAGGCTTGGGCCCAAGATGACCTAGAGTTTTGTATAAGTATTTATATATTCTTGTCATTAATGTGTAGGATTTAAATTTTAATGATTGTTTTAATATTTCTTACCATAAATTTGGTAATTGTTGAAGCCTCCAACTAAATTTTTTTAAATGTTTTTATACATACATTATCTAATTTTATTTTATTTTTAATGTTTTTAGGGAAAATATTGTTAGTTAATTTCCGTCATATTTAGTAGGTGTTTGGGATAAACTAAAAAAGTGTATTTTTTTTTACCTACATACACTTATTTGAGTTACATCAATTAACATATCCCCTCTACTTTTCTAATCACTTTCTCTACTCTTCTACACATTTTTTTTATTATATAAAAAGTAAAAAAGTACACTTATTTAGAACATCTCAAATCACCTCTTATTGTAAATTCTTATACATAGTACTGTGGAAATGAGTAATTCAATTAGTTTCGGTTATGTCGTATAGATTCTGGGCTATTTATGTCACTAGGTGATTAAGGCCGAAATATACATCATTGAGACCGTTAATTAGAATATCTTAACTTCACTTGCTGGTCAAACTGTGTATTTTGTATGTGTTGAATGTCAATCAGGTTGTACATCGTTGGAGCATAAAATGGATAAAAAGACAAAATTTGGATAGAGTTGACTTTTTTTGGAAAAGTCAAACTGATGTTTTAAACCTGTTTGGAAGTGAGTAGAAGTATAAATAGAAAAAGAAAAGGCTTTTCTAGGGTTCTGAATTTGTTTTGACTAAAGGAGAGAGGCTAGGGTTTTGGGAAGAGAAAGAAACAACAAGCTTCAAAGATGTCTCCAATGGTGATTTACCTCATTCCACTCCTCCATGAGTGGCTAATCTTCTTTTTCTAGGGTTTTGATGAAACCCTAGCCATGTAACTATTTACTTTCCTTTTGATTCTCAATTATGTAAAGGTTTGAACTATTGTATGGTGTTTTAGAAATTCTTTATATATAATTTTTATTATCTTTTCAAATATTTGACTTTCTGTGATTGTTGAACGTTATCCATACATGAGTTTTCTATTCTTTCACATTCAGGGTATGAGACGAATCATACTACGAGGGACGAGTCGTGTCACTACCCTAGTTTAGAGTGAACGGTTCGTACTACTTGAGATGGTTCGTGCCCGTACATTGAATGTGATGATTTTCTTGTTAAATGCTTTGAACTTGTAGTTACAAAGCATTAATCTGTTCAAACCCTAGGATAATTGATTTCAATTGAAAACCCTAATTACGTGGCTAGTGGTGGATTCTTTGCCCTAGTTTTTCCCCCAATTCAGTAAACCAATTTCATTTATTATTAATAATTTAATTCCTTAGTTTAATTTATTTATTATTAAATTAGGTTATAATCATTCAATCTTTTTATCAAAATTAATTTAGGAATTTATCAATTAAATTAGTTTAATTTCACAATAGTTCCTGTGGATCGATACCTGGACTTGCCATTATTCTGATTGAATTTGGTATAGTTTAGTGATTATATTTTGGTGTGTTCAACGACCCATCAAATTTTGGCGTCGTTGCCGGGGACTTCTGGCAAAATTAGTTAATTTAAAGTTACATTCTTATTTTAATTTTTAGTTTAGGATTTTATGCTTTTGGTGTTGCTAAGTATGCAGAGCGTTTGAAATTAGAGCTACCATTGAAGTGCAAGCGGAGCGCAACCGAGCTTTAAAAAAAAAAACCACAACACTAAAGTGAGTAAACATAAGCAAACATTCACAAGCAAAACACCAAAGTGCTAAAACGAAAGTCAAAGCTCAATTGGGGGTTGAAGACAACGTCTACATGTCAAGTATCCGCCAGACGAGTAAAGCGTTTTCGTTGAATCGCTGTGAGTATTTCTTCTTTAGCATTCTGCTTTCGTAACTTAGTGTACCGACTCGAGTTTTTGTATGTGTGTGGGTAGTGTATGCACGGGCGTCGTTCTTGTCGCCCTGAATTGTGGAGTTTGGACCTTGAACTAGAAAGGATCCTTAGGAGACTTAGGGCTTTTGCCAGTGTTCCTAGGCTTGAGTATTCATATCCATACATTGAGCCATTAGAGATGGCAGATTCTAATGCCCCGAATGTGCCCAACCGGACACTTAAGGATTATTTTACACCTACTGCATATACATCACCATTATGCATCCAATTGCTCAACACCACTGCTGCTCATTATGAGATTAAGTCCAGCACCATACAAATGCTTCCATTATTCCATGGACTAACTCATGATGACCCTTATAAGCATTTGAATGAATTTCTGGAAATTTGCTCGATAGTGAGGATTCAGAATTTCACAAATGAGGCCTTAATGTTGCAATTGTTTCCATTCTCGTTAAAGAATAAAGCCAAACACTGGCTAAATTCTTTACCTGCTAATTCAATCACAAGTTGGGACCAATTACAGCAACGGTTCTTGGAGAAGTACTTTCCCATAGGTAAAACCAACCAACTTAGGCAAGCCATCACAAACTTTGCTCAAATGGATGGTGAGCAATTCCATGAGACTTAGGAAAGACTTAGAGACCTTCTCCAACAGTGTCCTCACCACCAAGTGCCTGATTGGCAACTTGTTCAAACATTTTATTATGGCTTAACTGAGCCACACCACCAAATGGTGGATTCGTCCTGTGGTGGGACATTTATGTCTAAGAATGATGCCGAGGCATGACAATTGTTTGAGAACTTAAGTGATAATTCCCTTCACCATGCCTCTGCAACCCGGCAAGTCCGGCAACCCGTAGTTGGAGCCCCGAAAAGAGGAGGCATTTATGAGGTCAGGTAAAACCTAGAGTTAGCCCAACAAGTAGAGACATTGTCCCGCAAGATGGACCAATTATTAGCTACGGGACATGCCCCTACCCAGCAAGTTTAGCCTCAATTCCACGAGGCATATGTTATTTGTGCGAGCCCTGCTCATGACTTGAGTGAGTGCCCTTCGGCATCACAATTTCCGGAGTTAGTCCAAGAGCATGTGAATGCAGCTCAAGGATTCTCCAACCCGGGTAATGATCCATATTCCAACACATACAATCCGGGATGGAGAAATCACCATAATTTCTCTTGGAGACCCCCTTCACAAGGCACTTCTTACAATCCTCCACCACCAAGACAGAATTTCAATAATTTTGCCAACCAATCATCTTACCGACCACCGCAACCTTATAGACCCCCACAACCATACCGGCAACCACAACTACAACCCCCGCTTGTTCTTCAGGGCAACTCTGCCTTTGAGACTCAGGTGTTGGAAGTTCTCTCAGAACTTAAGGGGTTAGCACCGATAGTCCACTCCCACACTCACTCTATTGCCAAGATAGAGACCCAATTAGGTCAAATGGCTAACAATATGAATCGGAGAGAGGAGGAAAAATTACCAAGTCAAACTGTGGCCAACCCTAAGGGACAATACGGGGTAGAGAGTTCGGGTGGAAATGGAAAGCAACACGAGCAAGTGCAGGCGGTGGTTGCTTTAAGAAGTGGTAGGAAGTTAGAGCCTCAGTCAATTGCGTCTGATGCAACTAGAGTTAGGAAGGGTGACCATGGAGGTTCACCTAATGAGAGCAAGGGTGAGGGGGAAACAATTAAGAGGGATGACTTAGTCCCTAGTACTTCACTTGAGCCCAAGGCACCATATGTGCCTAAGGCACCCTTTCCCCAGTGCCTTGATACACCGTCCCCTTTTAATAAGAAAGCGGCATCTATGGAAGCAATGATGGAGGTCTTTAAACAGGTAAAAATCAACCTCTCCCTGTTGGAAGCAATTAAGCAAGTACCATCATATGCCAAATTTCTGAAGGATCTTTGTACACAAAAGCGTAAATCTAGGACACATGTGTCCCAAAAAGGTCTTACTCACGGAGCAAGTAAGCTCCATCTTGTTGAATGACACACCTCCTAAGCTTAAGGACCCAGGTGCCCCAACCATTGCATGCATTATAGGGGACCACTTCATTGATAGGGCCTTATTGGATTTAGGGGCTAGTGTTAACTTGTTGCCGTACTCTGTGTACGAGGAATTTGGGCTTGGCGAGTTGAAGCCCACTACTGTTACTCTTCAGTTGGCTGACCGGTCCCTCAAAGTGCCACGAGGCATGATTGAGGATGTGCTAGTTAAGGTTGATAGGTTCTACTTCCTTGTTGACTTTTTGGTTTTAGATATGGAACCAGTAGCCAGTTCGAGGAAACAAATCCCGATGATTTTGGGTCGACCTTTCTTGGCTACGGCCAATGCATGCATTAATTGTCGGATCGGGGTTATGGAAATTTCATTTGGTAACATGCAAGTGAAACTTAATGTTTTCCAAGCATCACAACAACCTCATAAGAGAGAGGAGTGCTTATTAGTGGATGTTGTGGATGAGATTGTTGAGGAGGCTTTGCCCTCAATTCTTGTAGAAGACCCTTTGGAGGCTTGTCTAGCTCATTTTAGGTTTGAAAATTTTGATATAGATGGGTCAGTTGGGGAGGTGAATGTCTTGCTTAATTCTTCTTCTGCACCGGATTTTCCTCCATGGAAAGCCCGGTTTGAGTCACTTCCTCCTCTGTCGAGAGAGCCTGCCACACCATCTTTGGTCACTCCACCTACACTTGAGTTGAAGCCACTTCCGGCCACACTCAAGTATGCATTTTTAGGGCCCCAAGAGACTTTACCAGTTATTATTGCATTTGACTTGACTGCGGAGCAGGAGAGTCAGTTAATGAGTGTTCTCGTGGCACATCGGAGTGCTATAAGGTGGTCAGTGGCTTATTTGAAAGGGATAGATCCCTCCGTGTGCATGCATTATATACACCTAGAGGAGGACACCAAACCTTCTCACGAAATGCAACGGAGACTGAATCCTAACATGAAAGAGGTGGTGAAGAAGGAGGTTTTGAAATTGTTGGATGCAGGTATCATATACCCCATCTCAGATAGCAAGTGGGTGAGTCCCACACAAGTGGTGCCTAAGAAATCGGGCATCATTATTGTTGAGAATGAGGGAGGAGAGTTAGTCCCCACACGAACCACTACTGGGTGGCGAGTGTGCATTGATTATAGGAGACTAAATTCCTCGACTAGGAATGACCATTTTCCCTTACCTTTCGTTGACCAAATCCTAGAGCGGTTAGCGGGGCAGGAGTTCTATTGTTTTCTTGATGGCTACTCGGGGTATAATCAAGTCCCGGTGTACCCCGTTGACCAGGAAAAGACCACATTCACATGCCCTTTTGGCACTTTTGCTTATAGGCACATGCCCTTCGGGCTATGTAATGCACCAACGACCTTTCAACGGTGTATGATGGCCATTTTCTCCGACATGGTGGAGAAATTCTTAGAGGTTTTTATGGATGACTTTTCGGTGTTTGGACCGTCTTTTGAGGAATGCCTTAGGAACTTGACTAGAGTGTTAGAACAATGTATTGAGGCAAACCTAATCTTGAGTTGGGAAATGAGCCATTTTATGGTTCGTGAGGGTATAGTGTTGGGACACATTGTGTCCCCTCGAGGTATAGAGGTTGACAAGGCTAAGGTTGACCTCATTGCAGGCCTTCCTCCACCCAATTCCGTGCGTCAAATTAGGTCGTTCTTAGGGCATGCAGGTTTTTACCGTAGGTTCATTAAAGACTTCAGTAAGATATCACGTCCTTTGTGTAGTTTACTAGTTAAGGACACGCCTTTTGTCTTTGATGAGGCATGCTTAAAGGCATTTGAAACATTGAAAATGGCCTTGACTACTACCTCAATCATGAAATCACCAGATTGGTCACTTCCCTTTGAAATCATGTGACGCCTCTCGATTATGTCAGTTGGTGGTTGGGCCAAAAGGGTCAATAAGGCACCATTTGCTATATATTATGCTAGTCGCACTCTCTCGGATGCTCAATTGAACTACACTACTACCGAGAAAGAGTTGCTAGCTGTGGTCTTTGCCTTGGACAAATTCCGGTCTTATCTCCTAGGTTCCAAGGTCATAGTCTTCACTGATCATGCCGCTTTGCGGTATTTATTATCTAAGAAAGAGACCAAACCTAGGTTGATTAGATGGATTTTGTTGCTTCATGAATTTGACTTAGAGATCCGTGATAAGAAAGGATCTGAGAATGTGGTGGCGGATCATCTCTCCCGAATCCTTGTTGAGTATAATAGTGACCCTCTTATTTTGCATGATTCGTTTCCAGACGAACAACTATTTGAGCTGTCACAAGCGAGCCCTCCGTGGTTTGCACATATTGTGAATTACTTGGCCATTGGGCAAATTCCACAGAATTGGTCTAAGCAAGACAAAGACCGATTCTTTTCGCAGGTCAGGTATTACTTTTGGGAGGATCTGGAATTGTTTAAATATTGCTCCGATCAAGTGATCCGACGGTGTGTGCCGGAGAGTGAGGTGCATAGCATTCTTACATTTTGTCATTCTTCTACATGTGGTGGTCATTTTAGTGGACATAAAACAGCCACCAAGATTTTACAGAGTGGGTTTTATTGGCCCACAATTTTTAAAGATGCCCATCAATTTTGTAGAACTTGTTTGCGCTGTCAGCAAATGGGTTCAATGTCTCGGCGTGACATGATGCCAATGTCCCCTATTCTTGTGATAGAAATATTTGATGTGTGGAGGATTGATTTTATAGGCCCTTTCCCGTCGTCATTTGGGTTTGAGTACATTCTTTTGGCAGTAGATTACGTGTCTAAGTGGGTGGAGGCAATAACTACCCGAACAAATGATCATAGAGTGGTAATCAAGCTTTTGCATGAAAACACCTTCAGTCGTTTTGGGTTTCCTAGAGCCATAATAAGTGATTAGGGTATACATTTTTGTAACCGGTTCTTTGAGTCGGTAGTTAAGAAATACTCTATCACTCATAAAGTTGGCACTCCATATCACCCTCAAACTAGTGGCCAAGTAGAAGTTTCAAATAGGGAGGTAAAGCACATAATTGAGAAAACTGTGAGACCGGATAGGAAGGATTGGTCAGAAAGGTTAATTGATGCATTATGGGCTTACCGCACTGCTTATAAAACACCCATTGGGATGTCACCATATAGAGCGGTGTTCGGTAAAGCTTGCCATCTCCCTGTTGAACTTGAGCACCGAGCATTGTGGGCCATAAAGAAGTTTAACTTCGATATGGGCGCGGCTGGGCTCAACCGGAAATTGCAACTCAATGAGTTGGAGGAAATCCGGAATGATGCATATGAGAGTTCGAGAGTTTTTAAAGCTCGGACTAAAGAATTCCATGACAAGCACATTAATAGGAAATCCTTTGAACCCGATCAAAAAGTGTGGCTTTTTAATTCAAAATTGAGACTCTTTCCGGGTAAGCTAAGATCTAGATGGGATGGACCCTTTGTAGTTGTTGAGGCATTCATTCACGGCGCCGTTGAGGTGCGAGATCCAAAGACTGGCCACACTTTCAAAGTGAATGGCCAAAGATTGAAACCGTATATAGAGAGGATTGGGAATGGGGATATGATTGAGTCCATTGCTTTGATGGACCCATTTTACTACGATTGATAGATTAATTTCTTGTTCTTTTTTCTTTCCCTTCTATGTTATTTTGTTTTTCTTTGTTCTCGCCATGCTATATTAGCGTCTAGGAGACTTTAAATCCTCTAAAGGTGTAATTCCTTTGGTGTTTACCGTGCCCAAACGGCATCTGACGGTCTGGTATAGCCACCTAATCGTGTTTGTAGTGAGTTTCTAGGAGACCAACTGAGATTGTGGAAACTAGAGTTCGAATGGCAAAGCCTAGAACACAAAGGTTTGCGATTTCCGAGACTAGAGTCTGGTTTGAATACCCAGGGGTGTGGAGATTGCTTCAAAACTACCTCGGCTTGAACTTTGTATGGCAGCCCCATAGGTTGAGGTAGCTTTATGCGCCTCGATTCTAGATACCGAATCAACCTAGTCTGTCACCCTGTTGGAGAATAGGGAAAGTTACAAACACAATTAGGGAGAAAAGTAGTACCCGTGGTTTTTGCGTGAAGATTATACCTTTAGTGGGCATTATGTTATTTTTTTTCTTTTATGCTATATTTTTTCCGAATGTCAATTGAAGGTAGAAATGCTAAGTTTTGATTATAAAAAAAAAAAAAAAATAGTTGTTATACTTGTTCAAATTTTTAAAAATAATAATAATAATAAAAAATCTGTGTTGTTCTCTTCAAAAAAAAAAAAAAAGAGGAAATCGCCAAGACGCAGGGTTGGGTTCAAGACGCAAGGGAGAAATTGGTGAAACAACACATTGCCTCGCTTAAAAGCAAAGTGGGCGTGAGCTTTGACCAAGCCGCACGTGTGGCTTGGGACCCGCACGTGCGGGACGACGTTTGAACACACACAAAAAAAAAAAAAATTTGCGCGCGCTTGTGTATCGCCGCAAGTACGTGAGTTGCGTGACTTGCGTGCGTGATTTTGTGCCTTTGTTTTGTTTTATTTTTAATTTTATTTTTTTATTACTATTAGTATTATTTTTTAAAATTTCATTTTTTTTAAGTAAATAAATTTTAAATACATACATAAATAAATTTTAAAAATAAATAAATAAATATACAATTATTTTATTTATAATTTTTTTATAAAAAAAAATTCGTTTTATTTATTTAGTTATTTATTTATTTATTTTTATTTTTCCATTTTCTATTTTTGTAAAAAAAAAAAAAACCCTCAAATATCATGGTATACTTCTAATTTAGTTTTTTTTTTTTTTTTTTTTTAATGTACTATATTTGTTTAGTTTAAATTGTTTCGTTACTGATTCTCATTAGTTTAATTAGATTGTTGATTGTTTTATTTTTATTTTTATTTTTATTTTTAATTTTTTTTGTTTAGTTCGTGATGTTATTTTTATTTTTTCTATTCTATAATGTAATTTTTCATTTAATTTTTCAGTAGTTTTGTTTTTATTTTATTTTATTTTCTTCTCTTCTAAAAAAAAAAAATCTAAAAAAAAAATGTGTGAAGTGTGTATATGTTACTCTCTGCCTACCTGGATGTGCACCTACAATTCTGGTAATATTCTCTCATTTCTCTTTACTTTTTCATTGAGGACAATGTCATATTCAAGTTGGGGGATGATGGTTATATTTTCTTTTGTGCATTTCTATTTGGCTCATAATTCATACTTATACCTGTTTCACTTGATTACATTACTTCACTTGATGTGACTTTTTGCTAGTAGGGTGATGATATTTGCATATATTAATTGGAGAGTATAGTAGACTTGTATGAAAAGGGTTTATTGGATAGATACTTGCATGCGATGTTTGCACGAGGAGAATTGTCTGTGTTTGTAGTTTTAGTACACTTGTCATGAGTATGCCTTAATTCACATGAACACACTATCATAGCGGTGATCTTTTTATTATAATCCTTGGTGTACATCATTGATAATAGCTAGAGTTGCAGAAAAGAATAAATGAAGAGCCAAGATTCTTATAAAAAAAATAATAATAAAAAAATACTTGACTTGTTTGGGTTCGTAACCTTTTTAACTCGAGTTATTAAACCCGTATGGGTGTCTCTACACCTAATGCCCTAAAACCATCTGGTTTGGGAGTCATTGGCCCAAAACTTGCTACATGGGTTAATTAGAAAGCTTAAGGGACTTGAACATTGCACAGTTAAGGAAAAATAAGAAGAATGACTTGTTCGGATTCGTAACATTTTCAACTCGAGTTATTAAGCCCGTAGGGGTGTCTCTACATCTAATGGCCTAAAACCGTCTAGTTTGGGAGTCATTGGCCCAAAACTTGCTACATGGGTTGATTAGAAAGCTTAATGGATCAGGATATTGCACAGTCATTTAAAAAAAAAAAAAAAAAAACTTTTGAAAATCTTGGCTGCAACAGGTTAGTTTTTCTGTATATGTTGGGTGTTATTCTGAGGTACACTGGGCTATTATAGTTGATTGTTAACTAGTATGGAGATTGCACTTTACACCGAGGGTACTCATGACTTGTCTACTGGTGTGGTCATTTGTTGTTGAGTATATATGAATATGTTAATGTTTGTGGGTATCATTTCTGGAAATCCTCACGAGACTTTACTCGTCCACTTGGGGTAACCACGTGGACGAGTAATTTTGTTTTATTTTATTTTATTTTACTTGCTTGAGGACTAGCAAGTAGTAAGTTGGGGGATGTGATTAAGGCCGAAATGTACATCATTGAGGCCGTTAATTAGAATCTCTTAACTTCACTTGCTGGTCAAACCGTGTATTTTATGTGTGTTGAATGTTAATCAGGTTGTACATCGTTGGAGCATAAAATGGGTAAAAGGACAAAATTTGGATAGAGTTGACTTTTTCTGGAAAAGTCAAACTGATGTTTTAAACCTGTTTGGAAGTGAGTAGAAGTATAAATAGAAAAGGAAAAGGCTTTTCTAGGGTTCTGAATTTGTCTTGACTAAAGGAGAGAGGCTAGGGTTTTGGGAAGAGAAAGAAACAAGAAGCTTCAAAGATGTCTCCAATGGTGATCTCTTCTCCTTCTACTTCCTTCAACTCCTCCATGAGTGGCTAATCTTCTTTTTCTAGGGTTTTGATGAAACCCTAGCCATGTAACTATTTTGTTTTCCTTTTGATTCTCAATTATGTAAAGGTTTAAACCATTGTATGGTGTTTTAGAAATTCTTTATATATAATTTTCATTATCTTTTCAAATATTTGACTTTTTGTGATTGTTGAATGTTATCCATGCATGAGTTTTCTATTCTTTCACATTCAGGGTATGAGACGAATCATACTACGAGGGACGAGTCGTGTCACTACCCTAGTTTAGAGTGAACGGTTCATACTACTTGAGATGGTTCGTGCCCGTACATTGAATGTGATGATTTTCTTATTAAATGCTTTGAACTTGTAGTTGCAGAGCATTAATTTGTTCAAACCCTAGGATAATTGATTTCAATTGAAAACCCTAATTACGTGGCTAGTGGTGGATTCTTTGCCCTAGTTTTTCCCCCAATTCAGTAAACTAATTTCATTTATTATTAATAATTTAATTCTTTAGTTTAATTTATTTATTATTAAATTAGGTTATAATCATTCAATCTTTTTATCAAAATTAATTTAGGAATTTATCAATTAAATTAGTTTAATTTCACAATAGTCCCTGTGGATCGATACCTGGACTTGCCATTATTCTGATTGAATTTGGTATAGTTTAGTGATTATATTTTGGTATGTTCAACGACCCATCACTAGGCTAAAACTGTTAGAAAAAATAGTACCAAACTATAAGGAAAATATAATTTAAAAATATATAAATGCTTTTTGGACAAAACCAAAAATTGAAATATATCACAATAATAACGTGATAAAACTTACAGTACATAAAAGGATAAAACCTGATCGAGTCGAGTGTGTGACACTCTTTCCTTAAGACAGATTCGTCATCTCACCCGTGCTTAGGATTCAATGGACGTCTATCTCCCAAGATACAACGATCAATGTCTTGCACTAGCAGCACTACTATTGCAAGCCTAGCGAATTTTGTTGTGTATGTACTCTCTTAATAGGAAAATAGACTCAAAAAATATGAAGAATAATGCAAAGTGGAAAAGAAAATGACAATTCACTAACTAAATTGAAGTGAGGGAGATGGAATATATAGACTTCTATGTGACTCTTCAGAAAGGCTGTGATCCTTCAAAAGGACACACCCTTCCATCTCAAGAGACACAACCATTGGAGTAAATTTAAATTCAAATTTTCAATAATCCCCCACATGAATGAAATTTACGGAAAGGACATGCAACAACATGCAAACAAAGAGAGAGTACATTAAGAAAATACCCTGTATCGGGATAGGTAGTTTTTGGCTTTGAACCTTCCCTAGTGAAAGCCTATCGGACTTACTAGCTAATCAGTGGACGTGATACCTTAAACTGTTCAGCCGTTTGTGTAAGGCAAGACAATAGAATTCACACAAAATATCTCCAGACACAATTTAGTTCTCACAGTTGTGCCCGTTTTGGCTTTGGGCAAGTCCTGGTGTTTCATGAGTGCTTTAGAAAATTTAGCCTTATCAATTCTCATAGAAGCGGCCCCTTCACGCTCATATAGGTGATCCTTATTTCAAGTCTCTTAAATACTCCTCTTGAAAGAGACCCCTCTAGGGTTTTCAAGATATAAGTGATCATTAAAAGCATAGCTTACCCTAAGTCCCCTACATGCAACACATGTTGCAGATATCACTCTCGTCATAGGAATGGATAGGAGATAGACTCCTTTAGTGATTTCTGGCTAGCCACACATAACTTAGTTGTTCCTTTGAACTTAGTTCTTGGGATCTCCAGTCATCTAAGTAGGGTTACCATTATGATGAGTCTAATGTAATAGGCTTTAATCACATTTCCCTCGATGAACTTTCTCTCACTTGCTCTCTAGTCAAACTTTTTGTTTAGCGACCGCTATTTTTCATTTGACTTTCTCAATTATTTATCATTGAGTAGTTAGTGGATCCATTATCCTTAGTCAATATTCATAACTGAAAGCAAATGTTTTACGGTATTAAGTTTTTGATTACATTGAGACTTATCCTTACTCTATGTCACTCCCATAGAGTTGTTCCTTAGGAGTTAATGAAACCATATTTGCTTTTACTCCAACTTTGTCTTATAAAAAGAATTGAGATTCTTTATGGACCTACAATCAGAACCGTTACTTTGGTAAGATCCTCCAAGCACCCCCACATTTAAAGCATTCCAAAGAAACTTAATTTTTCTTGCTGGTGTATAATTACAAAAAAAATATTAATACACCCCCACAATTATGAGGTAAATCAGAATATATCATTAACTGACGTGCTTGAACTAAATAACAAGATGTAAATTGTTTTGTGAATATAATCACAATACTAATTTGTCTAAAATATAATTAAATTTCATAACTTACTTTTGTAGTACAAAAAAGAAATGACTAATATCGGTTGTGGTCACAATACTTTGTCAAATAACATTTCTTTAGCCATGATTAATTTCTTTTTGTTTACTGCAACCCTTAATTCCAATCTCAACATGGAATATAAATGTCACTGTATAAATACATTTACATCTTATTTGTCTTATCCAGTATTGTTGACTATGTCGACAATTACCAAAGTGGCTTTCACCCATGAAATATATATATATATATATTTAACTCATATAATATTTCATTACAGAGTTATCAATCACCACACCAATTTTAGTCATTATTCCAAAGAATAATATGTAGACATGGACAAGATTAACAAATCAAACATAATCATAATTGTCTAATTAATCTCTCTGCCCCACATTTGTGATAATACATAAATTAGCACAAATAACATAATTCATTTCTAGACAAGTGTCACTGTCATAAATAATAACTCATACAAAAATATTTGGGACAAAAATGAAATTATCTCTTCTAATTCAAAAGATAAACTCACACATTAAGAACATAATTCATGGTTAAACCAAGTCTTCTACACAAGTGAAATAAAGACTGAAAACATCCTATCTCACAAAAATTCAAAGTTACTTTAAAATAACTTTCAATTGACTATTAACAAATAATAATCAACACAAAAGATTCCTCAATCTATTTTCAATTAAATGGAACAACACCATTATTTAAAATAGCATGTTTAAAATTTTCAGTGTTAATGATTGCTTTAATGTTACGAGAATATTATTGCCACAATCAAATTACACATATAATATTTCAAAAGAAATCCATTGGTAGTAGCACCACCACAATTTAATTAAAAGTTCACAAACTTTTAAATAAACTCTAATTAAATCCCATATATAGCACTGAAACTAAATTAGTCAAAAAATAACACATATCACACAATATTTAAAAATAAAATAAAATATGGCAACATGATGTCATAAAATTCATTCCAAATTAACACACCCTCAGGTAAATGACATCAATAAACCATGTACTTGGTTTTAAATTTAAAAATCAAAAATCAAATGGTCAAAACTATATTTCAAAACTTGAATGTACCGTAAAATAAACTGTTCCTCTTGTTGAAACCTCAACACCATGATTAAATTTTCCATTGACTTGTGCTATATGATTAATCCAAAAATGTCAGCAACATATGATGAAACAAAGAAGAGGTGTATATCATCACTGTGGGGCCAACTGACTTCCATTTTTTTTTTTTTTAAAGTCTCATCCTTTATCCATTAAATGGATTTGTTAGATTCCGAATATGATTTAGCCCTTTATTAAAGAACAAAAACTTGGCTCTTATCCGTAAACCATATTATTATAAAATGTAAAGGCCCAACTCAAATAAGTAAAAATAGATGTTGGGTTAAAACCACTGGACTTGTCAAAAGACATAAATCAATGAATGAAACAAGTGACCCCAATAAAAATTTGGGCCTTTTAAATCAGTTCAAGTCAAACATATTAAAAGCCCATTAATAGACCAAATTAGTAGACCCAAGTATCATATATAGAAAATAGAACAAACACACACAAAGACAACGTTCCAAATGTCTTCTCTGACAAGGGAACCGTTTGGCCGACAAAACACTGCAAACCAAACCCACCAACTTTACACATATATGGAGTAAAATTTCCTCAGAAAACATAAACATATTTATGTTATAAACCATAAATCTGAAAAACAAATCAAATCCAAATCGGCATGTATAAACCATGAGGATTACATCATTTATTTACACCATTTGCTGCGCACAAATCAAACAATGCAATTTTTTTTTTTTTTTTTTAACAATAAAAGGTTTGTACAACTATTATGCCTGAACAATACAAACCAGTTAACTGTAGAAACTTCTAAAACATAATTTCTTATATTTCTTTGTTAAAAACAGAACTCTAATCAGTGTATCATATAATGATGACAAATATATATACAGTATATGTATATAATTGTAGCATAAAAATAACAAATAATTGAAGTTTCTCATTTATGACTCTTTTTTGTTTTGTCTTTGTATTTAATAAGCCTATACTTAGGCTTGTAGACTTTGTCAAAAAGTTGTAAACTTTTGTCAAAAGTTGTAGAAGTTAGACGTAAGGTAGATATACCATAACTCTTGGTTTTTGTTTGTATATGCAATATGTATTCTATAAATTGGCATTCAAGCCAATGAATAAGGCAATGTAAATTCCCTCTATGTTTTCTCCATCATTGTGCTTTCTCCTTTATCTCTAAATTCTCTATCATATTTTCTTATTCCATAACTCCACCATAATTCCATAATAAAATTAGAAAAAAGCTCCTTTCTTTTTTAGTGTTGTAATTGGTATCAGAGCTTGGTGAAGAGCTTTTGAAAGCAAGATCAAGCTATGTAAGTATTTCTATCTATGTATAAATTTTAAGTTTGTATAGTGTGTTTTATGTTATAAAAAAAAAAATTTAATTAAAAAAATTTTCGTCTAAGTTTTTTGTGAATCCTTCATATTTTATATCTTCATAATTATTTGTTTCATTTTTAGTTGTTGTAAAACCTATATGCTTAGTGTATATCAAAGCCCATATACTCATTAAGATCTTTTGACTATTGGCCATAATTAAGTCCTTAAGATCATAAAGAGAGGTTTTAGGCACCAGAAAATACACTAGGAGGGTCTTAGGTACCAACAACAATCTAAAATGGCAATTAATTCGATTTATATAATATGTTTTGGAAATACAAAAAATAATGTTAATAATAAATATGATCATAGTTTGCATATTACTAAAGAGTCTGCAAATATAAATAGTGTGTGTTCTAGTTTAAATAATATTACTGATATTATGTGTTCTTGGTTTTCTAAATTAAATAAAAATCAAAAAATAAATCAAAATTATCTAGAGACTAAAGTTGAGTCCATAGAATCTAAAATAGACAATTTGGGTTCTATAATAAATGTTGACTTAAATAAAGAAGCAAAAAACCAAATAAATTTGGTGACAAAATTGGAAACTATATCCTTCATAAACAATGATGGAATGAATAGTCCAGGAGATAGTGACATCCCTAGGCTATTTTATGGAACAGAAGATATTATGGTACTTCAAACCAATACCTATAATAGAACTGAATATGAAAATATTGTTGAAATATTGGATTATTGGAGAAAATTATATAAAGACCCAGATTTAGGTATTGATGAAAGAAATATGCTACTAGATCAGATAAAAGAAATTTATCTAGAAAATGAAGCCCTTTATATCAATAGATCAAGATATTTTTGTTATGAAAGGAAGAAAATGATAATCTTGGTTTTCGCATTAATTTTAAGAGAGATAGCAAATCGGTGAGAAAACCAAGATTATCATTTTCTTCCTTTCCCATTTTTTTGAGAAAAGCAGGATAGTTTTTAATACATAACTCATCCCATGGACTAGAGAGTTTATGAAAAAATTGATCTAACCAGGGTTGATTTGCTGGTGGATCAATAAGATAATAATATTTTTTAAAAGTTTGAACATAGTCTTTAAAAAGACAAATATTACATAATTCTAATTTAGTCAAAATATAATTTGCATGTGCTTGCAAATTATTATCTCCATAAAATCCACATAAATTTTCTTTTATGAGTTTTGCAAATTTAGCTAAAATTGTGTCAAGTGTGAGAAAATTTGTTAATAAAGCCGTTTTTTGACTTTTTCCAATTTCAGATTTTTTCCACTGTCTTAACCATTGCAACACATCTCCCTGGAGAGTTGCTGCAATATATCAAGGAATTTTTCCTTTGACCAACTATTTTTATAATTGGTAATAATGATGGACAAGGATTGTGCCCAATCATCTATTGCTTGTGGTTGATCCTTAAATAGAACATGAGGCAAGTCTAAATAAGTATCATTTTGAGCTATTGGATACTTATGATTATTATCTTTTCTAGATATTACTGGTTCAGGTGTAGGATTGGAGGTGCTTCCAATATCATTTTTAACTTCATTTGTTTGAATAAAGTCAAAATTTTCTCCATCTCCCCATGTGCCAAATAATTCGGAATCAATTGGTTCTTCTGCCTTTCTTTTCCCTTTATTTATTTCTGATGAAATATCTTGATCTATTGATTCTTCAGATGAGGATGATTGGCTGTCATCATCATTAGTTGACATATTAATATCATAATTAACAAAACTAATTCTGTTTAAACAAATTTTTGCTTCAAACAAAAGTTTCAGAAAAGCAAGAATGTTTATCAAATGTATACTAACAATTTGATTTAAACCAAAACCAGAAAAAACAAAAAACAAAAAAAAAAATTTGTCTTAACTTATGCAAATTAGAATATCATATATGGTTCTAATTATTAAATTCGAAACGCGTAAACATGTAACAAAAAACTAAAATCAAACACTAACAGAAATGGAAGCCTAAAAATCTATTAATAGTTACACTATCAGATTTTGATATGACATAGAATTGGAAAAAGCTGTATAAACTTATAACCAAAAACCAATCAAACAAATCTATCAAAAAAGATCTGGTTATAAGAATCAACTTGAGATTTGTCTTAAAGAACGTTACAAACTGCCTATAACAAAACAAAAGTACTCCACAAAAGTCACAACTCTTGAAACCATAAAACAGTTATTATAATTTGAAAATTCTGATTGGTTGTTAAACAAAAATTCCAGTCTAATTTTTTTTTTTTTACCAGCATTCAAAGAACTTAGATCTGTTTAACAACAGTTCCTAATACACAAAACTATATTTTCCCAAAAACCATGAACATGGAAGATTGTGTCTTAAGATTGTTAGAAAAAATAGTACCAAACTATAAGGAAAATATAATTTAAAAATATATAAATGCTTTTTGGGCAAAACCAAAAACTGAAATATATCAACATAATAACGTGATAAAACTTACAGTACATAAAAGGATAAAACCTGATCGAGTCGAGCGTGTGACACTCTTTCCTTAAGACAGATTCGTCATCTCACCGGTGCTTAGGATTCAATGGATGTCTATCTCTCAGGATACAACGATCAATGTCTTGCACTAGCAGCACTACTATTGCAAGCCTAGCAAATTTTGTTGTGTATGTACTTTCTTAATAGGAAAATTAGACTCAGAAAATATGAAGAATAATGCAAAGTGGAGAAGAAAATGACAATTCACTAACTAAATTGAAGTGAGGGAGATGGAATATATAGACTTCTATGTGACTTTTCAGAAAGGTTGTGATCCTTCAAAAGGACACACCCTTTCATCTCATGAGACACAACCATTGGAGTAAATTTAAATTCAAATTTTCCAATAAAAACAACTAACTTTTAGAATTGAAACTGCCTTTTTGTTATTATAATAAATGTCTTATAGCAATTATACTCTCTATTTGTGTTAGGATTATATTTTAATTACGTCGATTATTGAATTACTGAGCTTTTAGTTTTCATTTTAAACATTACACGGGAAATTATAACTTAGAGAATATAAGGTGTAGGTGGAAAAAGAATTAATGGTTTTTAATTTAATTCCATTGATTAGAGGAAAAAGATATCTTAGAACCATAATGCACACCTTAGCATGGAACTGTCTAGTTACGCCTTCATTGCATGAAAAAAATAAAAATAAACGAAAAGTGATATGTTAACAAAATGACCTTCATACATTGAAAAATTAGGCTAACATTATATATGAAAAAAAAAAAAAACCCCCTTTTCCAATCACTGGCTTATTGACTAACTACAAAACCTACTTTATAAATCTAAAAGTAGTTTTGTATTCTCTAAAATGTCGTTTTAATTTTTTTTATTTTTATATAAAGATTATGCCTCACAAGTTCATGTTCCTTTATCTATAAGAAAAAATGTGGCCAAAACAACCAATTTTTGGCAGTGCAATCGCCCAAAGATCATCGGCGGGCTCTTTCCTCATTTTCATCTTTGGTTGGGAAACTGATATCATACAAGTTCGACAAGAAAGTATCTTAGAACAATAATTTGAGTGCATGAATTTATCTATATATTGTCCATTGTCTTGCCTTTATTTTCACACCATTCATTGAATGGAAAATCTATTTAACTGTAATTTCTTAAAACAAAATAGGGCATGTGGAGTTTGAATTACCAATTATTGTTCTGATCTTGATTGTTACGTGAAAAAAAAAAGAATACATATTAGAACAAAGTGTATAAATGATATATTCAATTATTATCTGATCCCACTCTCATGTGGTGGGAAAATTATTAACATGATATTTTTGACAAGAAAGTGCATGGAAGTGAATGTAACAATTCAACATGTCACACTTTTGTTTATCATGAAATTGATGGATTTGGTAATTATTTAAAAATGGTTTTATTCAGAAAAGAAAAAGAAAAAGAACAAGCAATTATAAAATAAAATGGATTTATACATCCACAAAAATTTAACTTCCCTTGTGTGTGTAGTTTTAATGGCTTTTTGTGTCATTAATGTATATTTTGTCACTATAGTTTTAAAATCTTGTAGTCATGGTTGTTACATGTTGGAACAATCTTTTGTGTAAATAAAAATAATTTGAAACAATTCAAACAAAATAAAATAAAACTTATAAAATTTATTTTGTTGAACCGAATCAATAATTAAAAACCAAGTTGAGTGTGTGATACTTTGTCCTTAAGACAGATTCGCCCCGCTACGGTGCTTACGGTTATGTGGCGTCTATCTCCCAGGATACAATGATCTTCACAAATTTGTAGTAGCACTTCAAACAAATTTGTCCGGCGAATTAGAACCTTGTGTTCTATAACTCTCTGAAATTTATTCTAAATCTAATATGAAGAATAAAGGACGCAAGAGAGCAAAATGAAGGCAAGGAAAATGAATTTTTGGAATCAATCAAAATTGGAATGGGGCTGCCTTTATATAGGCTTTGTTGGCACCTATTCAATTTGAATAGAAAAGGTATGAAGAAGGGACATAACCCTTCCTTTAAAATAAAGAGACACCATGAAAGGTTTGTACCCTTTCATTCAAATAGAGGTTTGACCCTTCCTTTAAAACAAAAAGACACCATGAAAGGTTATACAATTTCATTCAAAATGGAGTCTATTTCAATTCACAACTACCTCTTTATAAGTTTTCCAACAATCCCCCACATGAATGAAATTGACAGAGAGAAAATGCAACAATATGATATAAATACAGAGAGTACAGAAATTGAAAATATTCTGCAAAGGATAGGTAGCTTTTGGTTTTGAACCTTCTCTTGTGAGACACTATTGGATTTACTATCTAACCAATGAACATGATGTCTTGAACTGTTCAGCCGTTTGTGTAAACCAAGACAATAGAACTCACACAATATATCCCCAGACACAGTTTAGTTCTCACTATTGTGTTCATTTTGGCCCTGAACAACCTGGTCTTTCATGAGTGCTCTAGAGAATTGTTGCCCTTCACAAATCTCATAGAATCGGCCCAGTTCACACTCACATAGGTGATTCTTATGAAGAGTATCCTGTCATACTCCACTAGGTATACCTAGATATAAGAATCATTAAAAGTAATACTTAACCTAAACCTTTGCAGTCATCATTATTTCATCATAGAAATGGGTAGAAGTTTAACTCCCCAATGATCCTTCTGAGTCATACACAACTCGGTTGTCCCTTTGAACCCAGATCTTGGGATCTCCAGTCAACTAGGTTGGGTTGCCGTTGTGGTAACTCTTATTTAATAGGCTTTAGTCTCATCCCCCTCAATGAATTCTCAACTAACTCTCTTGCTAACCCTTTGGTTAGTAGATCTGCTATGTTGTCTTTAAACTTCACATAATCAATGAAAATAATTCCATTAGAGAGTAGTTGTCTTACGGTATTATGTCGACGACGAATATGTCAAGACTTACCGTTATACATATGACTCTATGCTCTACTTATTGCAGATTGACTATCACAATGTATGCATATAGCAGGCACCGATTTTGGCCATATTGAAATATCTTCAAGGAAGTGACGAAGCCATTCTGCTTCTTCCTCTGCTTTGTCTAAAGTTATGAATTCTGATTCCATAGTAGACCTAGCAATACAAGTCTGTTTGGAAGATTTCCAAGATACAGCCGCACCACCAAGAGTAAAGACATACCCACTGGTGGACTTCGAGTCTCTAGTATCCGATATCCAATTTGCATCACAGTATCCTTCAAGTACTGCTGGATATCTAATATAATTAAGCCCAATCTTACGAGTAAATTGAAAATATCTTAGAACCCTTATAATTACTTTCCAGTGTTTTACTCCCGAATTACTCGTATATCTACTTAATTTACTTACTGCATAAGCTATATTGGGCGAGTGTAGTTCATCAAGTACATTAAGCTTCCAATAATTTGGACATACTCTAATTGAGAAATACTTTCCTATACAATCTTAGATAGAAACAAATTAACATCTACAGGTGTTCTAGCAAGATGATCATCATCTTTGCTGAATTTGTCAAGTATTTTCTCAATGTAATGAGATTGTAACAAAGCATATTTTTCTGATGTTTTGGTAATTTTCATACCAAGAATTACATCAGCAATACCCATGTCCTTTATGTCAAAATGTTTATTCAACATTTTCTTAGTAGTTTTAATTATATCATTATTACTACCTATGATGAGCATATTATCCACATAAAGACATACAATGACATAACCTTTGTCTGTGTTTTTAATATAAACACATTTGTCATACTCATTAATTTTAAATCCATTTGACATCATTGTTTTGTCAAATTTCTTATGCCATTGCTTTGGCACTTGTTTTAAACCATATAATGATTTAACCAATTTACACACTTTCTTTTCTTTTCTTGGAACAGAAAAACCTTCTGGTTGTTCCATGTAAATTTCTTCATTTAACTCACCATTTAAGAAAGTGATTTTCACATCCATTTGATGAATTTCTAGATTGTATAGAGATGTAATGGCAATTAACATTCTAATGGATGTTATTCTAGTAACTGGTGAGTATGTGCCAAAGTAATCAAGACCTTCTATTTGTCTAAAACCTTTGACCACAAGTCTTGCCTTGTATTTATCTATTGATCCATCTGCTTTCAATTTTCTTTTGAAAATCCACTTGTACCCAAGAGGTTTACAACCTGGTGGCAAATCCACTAATTCCCAAGTGTGATTTTGCAAGATGGATTCAACTTCACTATTGATAGCTTCCTTCCATAAAGGAGCTTCAGGACTGGACATACCTCTTTAAAAGTTAAAGGTTCATTTTCTAACAAATATGTTAGAAAATCTAGACCAAAAGATTTTGAGGTTCTAGCATGTTTACTACGCCTAGGTTCCTCTTCCTCATTTTGATCTAACTCTTGCTCTTGCTCTCGTTCTTGATCATGTTCTTGATCCTGACTAGTAATAGCATCATGAGATCTTTTATTGTTTCTAGTCTCTTGTCCAGTCTTATTTGGAAATACATGTTCAAAGAAAGATGCATTTTGAGACTCAATAATAGTATTTACATACATTTCGGTATGTTCTGATTTATGAATCAAAAACTGATATGCACTACTATTCTTAGCATAACCAATGAAAATGCAATCAATGGTCTTAGGACCTATCTTAGTCTTTTTAGGATTAGAAATAGTCACTTTAGCCAAACACCCCCACACTTTTAAGTATTTGTAGGATGGTACTCTTCCATGCCACAATTCATAAGGTGTTTGATTCACTTTCTTTCAAGGTACTTTATTAAATATATAATTAGCAAAAAGTATTGCTTCCCCCTACAAGTTCTGAGGTAATCCAGAACTTATTAACATGGCATTCATCATTTCTTTTAAAGTCCTATTCTTCCTTTCAGCAATTCCATTTTGCTGAGGTAAGTAAGGAGCAGTAGTTTGATGAATTATTCTATGTTTTTTACAAAATTCACCAAAAGGTGATTCATATTCACCACCTCTATCACTTCTAAGTTTCTTGATTTTCTTACCAAGTTGATTTTCAACTTCATTCTTATATTGAATGAAAGTTTCCAAAACTTCATCCTTGGTTCGAATTAAATAAACATAACTATATCTAGTACAGTCATCTATAAAAGTAATAAAATACTTTTTTCCACCTCTAGTTTGAATTGATTTAAAATCACAAATGTTACTATGAATTAATTCAAGTGGTTCCGTACTTCTTTCAATTGAATGAAAATGAGTTTTAGATAATTTTGCCTCAACGTAAATTTTACATTTATGATTTGAATCAATGTCAAATTTAGGTAAACATTCCATATTAATTAATCTACGCAAAGATCCATAATTAACATGTCCTAGTCTACCATGCCATAAATTTGAAGACTCAAGCAAGTAAGAAGAAGATGTATTATTATTAATAACTGATGGTACAACGGTCATTACATTTAACTTGAAAAGGCTATCAGACATGTAACCTTTTCCTACATACATCCCATTCTTAGTAAGTACAAATTTATCACTCTCAAATACTAGCCTAAACCCATTCTTACTCAACAAAGATTCGGAAACAAGATTCTTGCGAATGTCCGGTACATGCAGCACATTGTTGAGAGTGAGTTCTTTTCCTGATGTCATCTTGAGAACAATCTTCCCTTGTCCTTCAACTTTGGAAGTTGAGGAGTCGCCCATAAAAAGTTGTTCACCATTGTCTGCTGTAGAATAAGATGTGAACATCTTTTTGTTGGCACAGATATGGCGAGTAACACTCGTGTCCACCCACCATTCTTTAGAATTTCCGACAAGATTTGCCTCGGAAACAACTGCAGAAAGATTGATGTCATTTACACCATTGGAAATCTTGTCCACTTCGGTCATATGGGCTTGAGCAGGCTTCTTGCTTGTTCTTCTTTTGCTTTTGCCTTTGCTATGGCAATCTTTGGCCCGATGTCCTTCTTTGTCACAGATGTAACATTTGCCATTAAACTTGTACTTTTTATTTTCCCCTCCTTTAGAGCCATGTGATAAACTTTCTCCAGAAGACTTTCATTTCTTGGTTTTTGAAGTATGTTCCACCACATTTGCCTTAGACTCCATAGGATGCTTACCAACCCGCTTTTCAGAATTGCGGTTGTTCTCCTCAATCCTCAAACGCACAATTAATTCTTCCATAGAAATTTCTTTGCGCTTGTGTTTGAGATAGTTCTTGAATTCCTTCTAACCTTTTGGTAGTTTTTCAATTAAGGCTGCAACTTGGAAGGATTCACTGAGAGACATGCCTTCTGCATGAATGTCATGCAGAATGAGTTGGAAATCTTGAACTTGGCTGATCACAGTTTTTGAATCAACCATTACAAAATCCAAGAATCTGTCAATCACAAATTTCTTTGAGCCGGCATCTTCCGTTTTGTATTTTTTCTCTAAAGACTCCCAAAGTTCCTTTGCTGTCTTGATAGGACTGTAAACGTTGTATAATGTGTTGTCAAGTCCGTTCAAGATGTAATTCCGGCAAAGAAAATCAGCATGTTTCCAAGCATCAACCGCAGCAATCACTTGCCGGTTGGTTTCATCCTCTTTCAAAATAGGAGCATCTTCACGGAGGAAACGAGCCAGGTTTAGAGTTGTAAGATAGAACAATATTTTCTGTTGCCATCTTTTAAAGTCAGTTCCTGAGAACTTCTCTGGCTTTTCACCGTAATTTACCAGTACTGTTACAACAAGAGAGGGGGTTGGCGTCATTGTAACCACCACAGTAGTACTTGTTTGGGCATTAGTTTCAGTAGCCATCAATTCTAATTTATAAAACAAAATTATAACTAGAATTTATACTACACAGAAAATTAATCCAAATTCACATAATTAAATTCTGTAAAAATAAAAGAAACAAGAATGTAACTTTTATTTTTCAGTTAATTTGGAAATAAAATAAAATGTTATTTAACCAAATTAATTCCACACATAAAATTAAATTCTGTAAAATAAAAGAAACAAGAAAATAACTTTTATTTTTTCAATTAATTTGGAAATAAAATAAAATTTTATTTAACCAAATTAATTCCACACAGAAAATTAAATTCTGTAAAATAAAAGAAATAAGAAAATAACTTTTATTTTTTCAATTAATTTGGAAATAAAATAAAATTTTATTTAACTAAATTAATTCCACACAAAAAATTAATTTCTGTAACACTTCAATAATTAAAATACTAAAACAGAATTTTAAGTAATGAAAACACAGAAAATAATTTCTAAATCCAAAATTAATTTCTGAAAAAATTTCACAAAAATATATTCTGAATTGTTAATGACACCAGTATCGTACTACTAGTTGTCAAAGAAAATAGACAGTATATTACTACTATCTGTCAAATAGCATATAATCACTATTTTTTTTTCCAACCAGAATATTATTTTGTAAATCCACAGAAAATAATTTTCTTAAAAGAAGAAAGATAAAAGGAAACAAATGAAAAATTCTGTAAACAGAATAATTCGGATCTGTCTTAAGATTGTTGGAACAATCTTCTATGTAAATAAAATAATTTGAAACAATTCAAACAAAATAAAATAAAACTTACAGGATTTATTTTGTTGAACTGAATCAATAATTAAAGACCAAGTCGAGTGTGTGACACTCTGTCCTTAAGGCAGATTCGCCTCGCTACGGTTCTTACGGTTATGTGGCGTCTATCTCCCAGGATACAATGATCTTCACAAATTTGTAGTAGCACTTCAAACAAATTTGTTCGGTGAATTAGAACCTCGTGTTCTATAACTCTCTGAAATTTATTCTAAATCTAATATGAAGAATAAAGGACGCAAGAGAGCAAAATGAAGGCAAGGAAAATGAATTTTTGAAATCAATCAAAATTGGAATGGAGCTGCCTTTATATAGGCTTTGTTGGCACCTATTCAATTTGAATAGAAAAGGTATGAAGAAGGGACATAACCCTTCCTTTAAAATAAAGAGACACCATGAAAGGTTTGCACCCTTTCATTCAAATGGAGGTTTGACCCTTCCTTTAAAACAAAAAGACACCATGAAAGGTTACACCATTTCATTCAAAATAGAGTCTATTTCAATTCACAACTACCTCTTTATAAATTTTCCAACATTACATACCAAAGTTGCACCAAAAAAAAAAAAAAAACTTTAATCATTTATGAAACAAAAAGAAACACACTTTGTCACAATACAAATGGTTTTGCCTCCTAACACAGATTTTGGAGACACTATTTAAGAACAATGTGAACAAAGTGTTTCATGGGAAGTAAATATGAGGGAACACTCCATTTAAGTCCTCCGGTAGGTCTTCTTTATTTTTGCTTGAACTTGTTCCGTTAACATCCTTTGATAGCAATAGCTCCATGTGTTCCGCCGTTGTTTCCATGAAACACTGGTCGTTCATCAACTCTTGAATTATCATCGGAATCGAGCTTTCTCCATCTTCACCATTAGTTGGAGCTCGAATTCCTTCTTCCACTTCTATGATTTCAGGAGCTAAAACTGGTGACAGAGGCGGAGGAGGAAGAAGAGCCATTTGTTGACCACAGGGCCAATTTTGCCTCTTCTTTAGTTGCTTCAGCTTATCATCTGCCAACAAAGACAATAAATTTAGTCTCGTCATGTCAAGTTCATTTAAGTCATTTCCTTCAAATGTTTGGTTCATGATTTCTTGAATTTCTTTTTTATCATTGTTTTTTTTTTCTGTAATATTATTCTCAGTCTCCTTGGTGATTATTTGTATGATGTAGCCCTCATATGTCACCATCTTTTGGCTTCTGTCTATTATTGACATGCTTAAGAACCTCTTAAACATTTGTTTCATGTACTCATATGATGGCCATACCGTCGGTGTAACCTCCCCTGGGTTGTAAATGACGATGCCAGCTTCGATGTCGCATAGTGTGGAGAGTTCGCTAATTTTCTTGATCATGCCAGCTCTCCTTTTTCTGAGGGTGGTTTTCCTTGCAGCATTATCAGTTATGAATGCAAGTTTGACCCTATTTGTCATTTTTGGTGATTGTGTTGCTTTACAGCCCTTTTGAATTTGATGATTTAAAAAGAAATGAAATGAAATGTATTTCACTTTGTCACTGATGAGTGTCATCTACTAAGGCCCTTGGTGGTATTTATAGTGTTTGTGAAGTAGATTAGCCAACAATTTAGGACCAAATTTTTGGAAAGTGGACACAAGGTAAGGTTGATGGTCAACGTTGGTCAAGAGGTGTCTTGGATATTACAATCATTTTTGTTGCCTAAATGAGTCATGCTAATAATTTGGGTAACTCAAATAAATAATAATAATAATAATAATAATAATAATAATAATAATAGTACTAATCTTGGTAACTATGGTAAGAAAGTCATATATGTTATTGACCACATTAAATTCATTTGACTATTAATTAAGAAATATTACAATGGAAAGGAGAGAGCACTTAAGGAAGGGGACTATTGTGCTTTGTATTTTTTAAAACTATGCAAGTGACAACATTTTCATCATAAATGAAAAAACTTACTAAATAATATAAAGATAAATATATAGCGTGCAAAATATAACTTCTAATTTTTCGAGTGGCAAAGTACGAGTTTCAAAAAATTATTATCCCTTTTTTGTTTCATTGTATATGGACAATCATTAAATTTTGTTGACATATCACTAAATATCACGATATATTGGTAATAATTTGAGAAAATGAAAATTATATTTCAAAAGGTTGAAAAAAAATATATCAACTAAGACGTCACAAATATTGGTAAATTGAAAAAAAGAAAATAAAAAAAAGAGAGAGTAAGGTAAAGAGGAAATGAATGAAAAATTAATAAGATTACTTAAAAACAAGAAAATATCGCATAAATAATGATACATAAAAAACAACATAATACATTAAAAAATTAAAACTTCACAGTCCTCGAACCTTAAGGCCAACCACTTTATGCAAATAATGTTAGAAGTCAAATTTGTGCTCAACCCACCCTTCTCAAATTCCTAATTCAATAGAAACTAAACTCAGTGTCCTCTAAAAAAAATAATATATTAAATTTCATCAATATTTATATTTCGTTGTAAAAATCTGAAGTTTTGAGCATAAACCTACACAAATATTATGATATTGACCACATTAAATTCATTTGACTATTAATTAAGAAATATTATAATTGAAAGGAGAGACCACTTAAGGGAAGGGGACTATTGTGCTTTATATTTTTTAAAACTATGCAAGTGACAACATTTCCATCATAAATGAAAAAATAACCCTTACTAAATATAAATATATAGAGTGCAAAATATAACTTCTAATTTTTGGAGTGGCCAAAGTACAAGTTTCAAAAAATTGTCATCCCTTTTTGTTTCATTTTATATGGACAATCATTAAATTTTGTTGGCATATCACTAAATATTATGGTATATTGGTAATAATTTGAGAAAATGAAAATTGTATTTCAAAAGGTCGAGACAAAATATATCAACTAAAACGTCACAAATATTGGTAAATTGAAAAACAAAAATGAGCATATCAGGTAAAAAGGAAATGAATGAAAAAGTAATAAAATTACTAAAAATAAGAAAATATCGTATAGACAATAATGCATAAAAAATAACATCATACATTAAAAAACTAAAACTTAAATAACAGTCCTTGAACCATAAGGCCAACCACTTTATGCAAATAATGATAAAACTTAAATTTGTACTCAATCCACACCACTTCTTGGATTCCTAATTCAACAGAAACTAGACTTGGTGCCCTCCTTTTGCCTCTAAAAAAAATAATATATCAAATATCATCAATATATATTTCATTGGTAAAAACCTGGATTAAGTTTTTAGCATTTAAACCTACACAAATATTAAAATAAAAACTTTTTATTTTTCCTGAGGAAAAAGAAAAACTTTTTAGAGCACTCGATCTATCAGTTCAAATCTAAATTTCTTTTGTCCAAAAGTCCAAGCACGAAATTATTATGTCTTACATGATGACTAAATTACTCCCAAATATTTAAAAACACCTCTTTCCATTCAACCTTCAAAACTCCTCTCCCTCTCTCTCTCTCTCTCTCTCTCATGAAAATTTGAATAAAAGATAAAAAAAATTGAGCAAATAGGTTTAAAGAATTTGTATTGGATTTGCTCAATTTTGAATTTTGAACAGATAAATTTCAACATATAAGGAACATTGAGACATGTTTTAAATAGAGAGAGAGAGAGAGAGAGAGAGAGAGAAATTCACATATTTTAAATAGATAGAGAGAAAAATCCACTAATTTTGAACAGATAGAGAAATAAATTGAACAGACAGGTAAAAAAATTGAACAGGTAGGAAAAAATTTGAATAGATAGGAAAAAAATTTGAGCAATAGTGAAATTTTTTAACAGATAAGAGAAAAAAATTGAACAAATAGTCAACGAAAGTCAACAGATAATAAAAAAGTCAATAGATAAATTAAGAGGTAAAATTAGAAATAAAATGTCTTTCAAAACAAATAAAAAGACTTATCACCAAACTATTTTACAAAAAATGAACCTCTCACCAACAAAATTATCTACTCAACCTAATGCCTTATACTTTTCTTAACTTGGACTTTTTAACAATTTTCTCATAAGCACAATGTGAACTCTAAATTGTTTGTCTTATTGAAATAAATAAATAAATAATCACAAATGTTAATAAGTGCACTTATAATATTGTTTAGGGTTAATTGAAATTATGAGTCTCTAGTTTTTTTGAGAGGGAAAAAAAAAGAAGAATCTAACTGGATTTGTTTTGATGTGAACAAAATCCATAAATAAATTAGGAGAAGTGATTATAGTAAATGAAAGGACAATAAGATGTACATGCGGTGCACATAATCTTAGGGTAAACTACTAATAGGTTCTACTTTTAAGACTTATTACCCATTAAGTCTTATTGATAAATTTATTAAGTGATAAAGATAAATTTATCAGTCTTTTATTTTTATGAATAAATTTATAGTGATAAATTTATCAGTCTCTTTGTTTTTATGAATAAATTTATAGTGATAAATTTATCAATCTTTTATTTTTATAGTGTTAAATTTATTAGTTAGGACCTGTAGGTAAATAAGTCTAGTTAATAGGACCTACAGGTAAGTACCCTTAAGATATACACGAACCTAAAACCATAACTAGATTTACATCACCCTAGAGACAATCTTTTCATTTCCCTCTCTTTCTTTAATGCAATAACAACCCAATGATGAAAAAGATCTTAGACTCCCTCATATTCATCTCTCCCCTCCTCACCATGTTTCTATTTTTAGATCAATGCTCTGTCATAGCTCAAAAAGATTTAATAACCAAAACATGCAAGAAGACTCCTTATGACCAACTTTGTATGTCGACTCTGTGAATTAGGCCCTTGACGCTACCAAACAGATATCAAAGGTCTAAGCCTCATAGCGATTAAAGCCTCTCAAGCTAAGGCAACCTTTCGCATAAACAACATCAACACCGTTATTCAAAGCAATCTGAAATATGAGAGAAAATAATACCAAAATTGCTGCAAAAGCCTTGTTCAAAGCTATTTATTTGGTTAATGAATGTGTACAAGGTATGAAAAGAAGACCACAGACAATTCCACAAGGCCCATGGAATATGCTGAAACATGTAGCCAACGATGTGTACATTCTCTATGTTGTTTGCTTTGATCATAATACAACAAATGGTTCTGTAAGTCACAAAACCAGACACAATTTCACATATGAGATATGTCTAATCTTTTTATGAGTCTCACATCTATATGAGAAGATTGTGTTTGATTTTGTGGCTAATTTTTGTTAGAGGAGCTCTTTGTTATAATCAATAAAATGATATAATAATTTAGGGTTAGGCTTCCCTTCAGTCCGTGATCGGATTGGAAGGTACTGTTAGGCTCGTGGAGACCTACCATGGGTCCCGTTTCGATAATTCGAACCGTTCAATATGGAGAACTCGTCGAGTATTGTAAATTTATAAAAATCATATTGATCGGTTATTGATAACTACGTGATCGAATCAGTTTTGTATAAAAAAAAAATTGACTGTGAAAAAATAAATGGCTGATAGAAAACTGATTTGATCACATAGCTATTGATATCCGATCAACGTAATTTTTTACAGGCATACACATTCACGGTTCGGATTATCGAAACGGGGCCTATGACAGGCCCCTATGGGCCCAACAACACCCTCCAGCCACTGCCAATAATTTATTAATATGTAAAAAAAATAGTTGCAAGGAGATAATTTGTTTGGCAAATACTTTTATTGTTATAATTTTTTTAATCTATATATTATATAGAGTAAATTTCATTTTATCCTAAACTATCGGTCAAAAATCAATAACACCCCTGTTATTTTATTCTTATTTGGATCAATATGATCCCTGCCTGTCACTTGCCATCTCAAACTATTCCTCTATTCAAGAGTAATTAATTTTTAAGAATAATTTAGAAATGAAATAAAACGCCTCATAAAAGGGGAAAAAATATTCAATCATTGGCTTATGCAAGGATTAGCGCTTTGACATCTTAGAGCATCTCCAATGCACTAAGCATATAATACTTGTTAGTTAAAATGCCTAGTGCGATTCACTTTTTTTAATTCCAATACACTAGGCATATGATTAGGCATTTTAGCTCAACTCATATTCACTAGCTACATGTAGCTAGCCTTCAACGCTAGACAAAATGTATTCAATCATTAGGATCATTTCCCTCCATCTTTATTGTTGACGTAGCATTCTATAAAATTAACAGTATTTGGATAAATAGCTAAAATAAGGAGCATGGTTGGAGTAAAAATATAAAACAGTTGATAGGCAAAATAAAATATATACTTTATAGTAATATTTAGATAGGTAAAATGCCTACTACTGTTGGAGATGCTCACAATGTTGACCAATTGAACTAAGTACGTTGGTTGAGAAAGCTAGCAATCTATAAAGAACTAAAATTGCATTCAAAATTATATGAAAATCATTCAAATACAAAGTGAAGACCACTAGAGAAAGATCTATTGTAGAAAATCTTTGAAAATCAAATCACTTTAAAAATTTTAAGATTACTTATATTATCAATTTCCCCCCCTCACGATGTAGGTTTTCATACAAAAAGTTGAAAAATAATATAATTTTCCTATATCTTTAAATTTAGAAATACAATTATACATATGTTGGGTATGTAGTTTTGAAGTTTGATCTGTCATAAGTCAAGTCAAATCCCTTCACCAACCAGTAAATAAATTATTACGAGAAGCAAAACACAACACTTCAATTCAAGAACAAAATAAATGTAACATAAAAAGAGCATTCATAAAATGGCACCATCTAAGACTGCATACTAATTTGCCTGCAAAAACCCCAAAAGAAAAAAAGCTACAAGATATATTTATTTTGTACCAGTAAACCCTAGGCTTTATTCATGCAAACTGACAAAACTACTCCCTACATCAAC
Organism: Camellia lanceoleosa; assembly: GCA_025200525.1. NCBI lineage: Eukaryota > Viridiplantae > Streptophyta > Magnoliopsida > Ericales > Theaceae > Camellia > Camellia lanceoleosa. The sequence continues at coordinate 179,074,986 of CM045766.1, forward strand.
ACAACACCCTTATTACAAAATTGTACATAAGAGAGATTGATTGATACATTCAGAGAATGAGATTCAACAAAACTAACATGCTTTCGTTGATCAAGTCCAGGACTCGTGAGGCGACGAAACTGTGCCTAGATCACTGGGTGACTATTCTTTCCCCTAGATTCTGTATAGCTCAATCAACCCTCTCATCTGTCAGGCCTTCGAAAAAATTTGCAAATTTAGATCTTCAATTTGCTTACAACACTCCCAAACAGTGGCTAGACCTTGGTCTCCAACATAGCAACCCTTAGAAAGGAAAATTGTGAACATGCAGATTTTAGTTGTTGAATGTATGACAAACAAAACTAGATAGAAAAATGGGATCTTAAGAAAAATTGAAAAACCAGACTAAAAGAGAAAAATATATGCATCATATATGAAATAGATTTGTGAACTATATCAAGTAAATAAAAAGAATCCAGCAACCCCTTGACAGACCTCCCAAGATGTATCCTAAGCACTAGGAAAAAGAAGTATCAAAACCTAACACGAACAAAGAGCAGGAGCAGAATTATTGCAGAAAATTTATGGACAGCAACCAATCCAAGCCCAATATCATGGGCATGGATTGAGAAAATGGAACAGCAATATCTCAATCCATGCCCATGATATCAATCAATCTCCAGAGAAACAGTTCATATGAAATTTCTACTTTTTGAAATTAATAGTTCACTTGACAAGTCATAAAAGGTTACAGTATAAATCAGTTAAACCACAAGCCAAGAGATGCAAAATAAAACTTCAAAATTTGAAACTGAAGTATATACATTAAGAAAGGAGTAAGTAAGAAAAAGATGAGGTGGTATCTTCTGAAGAAGTTTATTTCAACCTACGAAGTAAAAAACCTAGCATAATGCCAAAAGATGCAATATACAGAGTCACACTGAAGATAAAAGACGAAAAAAAAAAGAAGAAAAAAACAAAACAAAAAAAAAGAAGTTGCAGCCTTGTTGGTCCTCTCAAATGAAAAGGCAGTCCACTTCTATGCACTTTGCCCAGTGATACTGAACTGGCTTAGGAGCTATACTAGATAGCACCTTCTTCCCTGATAAGAAACACATAAGTGGTAGCTTGGTGAATGCGAGATACGTCATGAGAAGTATTGCATATAAAACCTTAATAAGCATGTTCAACCATAATAACTCAACTGATGCCATGAGCCACACAGGGCAATGCTCTGCTTACTCAACCCAGCAACATTGTCTCTTGCTGAATTCTCCAAATTAAACAAGTAACATCAAAGACTCCAATAGCCAAAAGATGAGTGTCAATCTGTACAAAAAAAGCTTCCTACAGTCAGCATATGTAAATGGTTCAAACTTCATATATGCTTGGAATAACAAATTCCTACACCAATGAGGACAATAGACATACCAATGCCTTGGGCTGCCATGATTAATTATTGCAAAATACACAAATTGATTGATGACTCACAAGGCTCTGAAATTGATTGCAAGTCTGTTATCAGCGACTGATGATGACCAATGCATGTGACATATCAAGAAATGGAGAGGCCGGATCGTATGACAAAGCAACGATTTTTTGAAGTTGTGTTGTATATGCACGGTTCATTGGGTGGTTTGGTTAGAAAGGAATGCGAGAGTTTTTAGGGATAAATGCTATGATATGGGGGGTGATTGTTGGAAAAAATAATTTTATGGTAACTTTTGTTAGAAATGGTTTTGAAAAAATCTGGAAAAAACAGAATTTTTTCTAAACTTTGGTCTAATTTTTAGGTGGGACCCATGTGCCAAAGTTGGCGGGTCTAAGTGGCAACGCATTCTATGCCGCATTGTGATTCACGTGGTATATTTGGTTGCTCAAAACCATTATCGGGTGAATGGGAAATTGAAGCCAAAGAGAGCTCCATGGAAATGGAATTTTGGTGGAAATTCTTAAAAGTGTGTTTAGGCTTGTCCCACATTGATTTAGTGAGAAATTTTGAGTGGGTTTATAAGGCTTGGAGTTGGAACTTGGGCATTGGACTCAAAATAAACACGCACGTGCAACCACCACCGTTCGTCTGGCTAGGCTTGGGCTTGGTGTGTGGTTGGGTTGGACTTGTCTGGCCCAATACTAATCTTTTTGGGCAAAAAACATTTGAATTTTATTTTATTTATTTAGAAATAAAATCTGTCCGTTTTTTATTTCAAATTCTGGTTGGAAATAAAATTCAAATTCAATTTTTTGCACCTCTTCACAAATAGATCCGAAAGTCTGAACAGATTCAAAACTGTTCAAATACAGATTTTTATCTGTTCAAAATTCAAACCCCAAAACAGTTTCATATCTGTTTAACTATAAAGCAAACGGATTCACATCTATTTAATTTAAATTGAACAGGTCTTGCACCTGTTGAGTATTATTCGAGCAGGTTTTTTACTTGTTGAGTTCAAATGTGAAAAACTACCACTCCATCTATAAATAGAGTAGTCCTTCATTTGGATTTGCACTAGAATTTTCGTTCATAATGCTGCTTTTGCTTTTTGCATATTTTGCTGCATTAACTACATTAATTTTCTATGAGAAAGAATGTATACACTTAGTGTGTTCGTTGTGCAAACAATTTGTAGTGCTGCTATTGTTTGCTATTGATCATTTTATCCTAGGAGATAAACGTCCACATTCTGAAAGCACCATGTAGAGTAGGGATGGCAACGGGCCGGGGCGGGGCTGGGGATTACACTTTCCGTCCCCGATGGTGAAACTATCTCTGTCCTCGGCCCTGATCCTCGACGGGGAACCTATCACCATCCCCGCCCCCGCCACTGCCCTCTAACAGGGATCAGGTTTCCTCGACCCCGAAAATTTCCCGGCCAAAAAAAAAAAAAAACAAAAAAAACAACCCAGTAATTGTAATACAGAAGAAGCCCTCAATACACAGAAAAATCTGGAGATGATCATCCAAACAAATTCAAATCCAAACTAAATGAAACAAGTACTTTGTTACAAAACCCAAATTCCAATATACTAGTAGTTTCATCAAAGAGGGGAGGTGGTTCGGAAGTAGAATCGAGAGTTGGAGGAAGAACCTCTTTCACAAAACTGAAAATTTCGAAAAATAAATAAATAAATAAATAAGAAAATTCAAACAAAACATTCACAGAATCAGATTGTTCGAACAACGAAATATATGGTTTATAGAACCAGATAGGAGTGAAAAGAGCTTACGCAATGGCCATTTGTGTTGATTGTTGAGTGATTTGGAGTCGAAAACTTTCCAAGGTAGTGAGAGTCGTGAGCAATGACGAAATGAAGGATGAAATTGTCTGGAAGATTTGTGTGATTTCATTAGTAATGATGAAGCAGTATATATTTGTTTTATCTAGATCTAGTTTGGGAAAGAGAGAAGATTTATGTGATTTCATTAGTAATAATGAAGCAGTATATATTTGTTTCATCTAGATCTAGTTTGGGAGAGAGAGAGAGAGAGTAATGGGAATGATGAAAGAGGAGAGAAGCAGTGAGGGAATAGAAAAAAAAATCCTAAACATATATATATATATATATATGGAGGTGATTCGCAGATAATCTAGGGCCGGGGTCGGGGATGGGACATGTATCCCCGTCCCCGGCCCGAATATCATCAGGGATTCATTTTTGAATACTATCCCCGGCTCGTCGGGAGTATTTTTTGGGGAATAACCGCTCAATTCGGGGTCGAGGGGTCGGGTCCCCTTCAGGTCGGGTTCATATTGCCATCTCTGATAGAGAGAACGAATTTGTTTTAAGGACACAGTGTTAAACACTGGACTTGATCAAAAATTTGTTCAAGAAATTAATCAAGTAAGTTATTAATTTATTTTCTGTTTCAGATTTTCATTTTGTTTTTGTAACAAAATAAAAATATGTTTTATTTTATTTTTCTGGTTTGATTTTTTGTAATCAAACAAATTCTCTCATTTTCTTTTATTTCTTCTGTACTCTGTTTGTTGTTAAGTACACAAACAGAATATATTTTTCAAATACAGTGAAGGTTGTCCAACAACTTTAATGTGAAATTAAGGTAGGTCCCAACCTGTGACGACCTGTTCCTTTCCTCATTTTCTTTTTCCTTTTCGCTTTGTTTCCTTTTATCCACGTTGGATTTGAAACGTCCGGGAATGATTTTCTGGTTTGTATTTTCGTTTGTTATTAAATTTCGGATGTTCCGGAAGGTGCGCGGGTGATTCCGGGATACCGAGAGCGAAGTTGGAAGTTTGAGCTGCTGGGCCAGGACCGCACGTGCGGAGAGGGGCCGCTCGAGCGGTGGGTGGAGCCGCACGAGCGGTCAAGCTTGGCACCCAGAAATTTCAATTCTGTTTAGAGCGCACGAGCGGAGAAAATAGGCCGCACAGCGATCAAGGTGGGGCGCTCGAGCGATGGAGAAGGCCGCTCACCCATTTTACAACCGTCTCACCCATTTTACACATATCACTCTCGCTCTAAACCCTATTTCTCCCCCCCTTCTCTCTAGAAAACTTCCCCAAACACCAAAACACTTTGATTTTGCAAATTCGTAGGTCAAGATCTTCATTTTCTCCCTTCAAATCTTGAAGATCAAGAACTAGGGCTTCGCTTGGGTTGAAGAAATCAAAGCTCTCTCTCATCTTTCAAAGCTAGGGTTTCATCTCATCTTGTTCTTCATCAAGCTTTGAGGTAGGGATTTCTTGAGTTATATATACAAGTTTTGCTACTTTAATGATGATTTAAGAGTTTCCTTCTAGTTTTGATGATTCTAACTTTGTGATTTCAAAAATGTAGAGATTTTCTTAAAAAGGGGGTTTTTCTTTAAATTTTCAAAATATTGGTCAATCTTTGAGGGTACCGTCTTGTTGATCTAAGAAAGATGTTTTGATGAGGATTTTTCTTGTAGTTTTGTATTAAGTTTTAAGTTGTGGTTCAATATGTAGAGATTTTGAATATGGGCTTGTATCTCAATCTATTTGCTACTCTTGAGAGTTTTTCCTCTATTACACTCATGAGGGATGATTTTGATAAAGTTTTCAAAAAAAAAATGATGGAGTTTTGTTTTTAATAAAAACCCTAGAAATTGGGAATTTTCTTGAAAAGTAGAAAGGCCTATGGAAGTTTTTCTTTTCTTGTGATTGAAGGATGAATGAGCATTGATTTTATGATGTAGTTGCTAATAGCAATCTCTTGATGTATGCATAAAATGGAGGTCCACTTTTAAAGTACATTGATAAATGTATATATGTATAGAGTTATAAGATGGCAAGTTGTTGAGTGCCATAGATGATGTAAAAAAAAATGTTTGATATTAATGAAATGGGAAAATAAGGTGAAAGATGACATGCTGGACATACTGAAAGGGTTGGTCACGATGAATCATTGTTGAGAAATTGTAGTGGTGTGTTGAAGACACATGATTATTTTGGGAAATGAGAAACGTATTTGTGAAAGTGAGAAAGGTATTGTTTATTATTGTTGTTAAGACATTTTGAAAATAAAGAAGTGTTATGAGATATTAATTATTGCATCTCATTTCCATTTGATTTAGTATCACCATTGTCTATGAAGTGAATTATTACCATTGTTGCATTCTCATCATGTTTACTTGAGAAGGATTATATTGTAATGAGAACTAATGAAAATGTGTATGGGATAAATACGTTGGTAAGTTTGGATAGGGGATGTAGATGAATTTGATAAGTTGGCCTGAGTGTCTAGGGTGAAAGACCCGAAAGCCGCTCGGATAGGTGTCGAGCCTTCCGGTTAATACCGGTAAAAATGACAGTTTGGTAGTGCTCGCAGAGACTACTTGCAGACACCAGCCTAGGGATTACCAGTGTCGTATTTACCGCCCTTATTGATTTAAATTTTGGAAGTTGAAATTAATGAGATTGCTAAATATTATTGAGAACATGATAAGATGGCACTTGCATGGCATTACATATGCATTTTTAACGTTAATGGAATTGGCATAACTGTATATACTTTGTGAGAAATCTCTACTGGACTTTATGCTCACCTTTATGGGAATTGGTGCAGGTAAAGATATGGTGACCCTGCCAAGCTACGGGCATGGAAATGTTTTGAAGAAGAGTAGTTTAACTCTTATTTTGTTGTGATATTCTTGTAAGCCAATGGCTAATGTGTTTGGATCCGTGAGACCATTATGTGTAACCGGGTTATTGCCTTGGAACTTGTAAGCCCTTGAGGGCCTTATTTGTTGTGATTTAATGATTTCTTTTACATGCTATACGTTCATGTACTAGTTTGTAAACAAATGTATAATGGCATGTGAGAATATTTTGGTAAACGTTTGGAACTATGTAATTGATTTTGGTTAATATCTCATTTTGGAAGTGGGTTGATGTAATAGTTATGTGGGATTATTTTCGGGGTGTTACACAACCGCCGGTTGAGATGGGATCAAATGAGTTTAGATTTTTTGTAACAAGATTTCTACACTACAAAAAGAATGACAAAAAATTATCAAGAATTGAAAAAGAAATTATCTCATAAAGTTTGTCTCGTGAATAAGATATTGAGAATTGTGTATAACTACCAGTCCGACATTGATTGTAGAGGAAAGTATTAATAGGTATTTAAACCTTAAGATTTTGATAAGGGTACGAGTCCTTTGAAGCATCCAAATTTTTTGAAGAAAGAGAGTTATGGATGCTTCAAGGATGGGCTTGGACCAAAACTATAGTCCAAGTGTTATGCAAAAATTGCCATACGCGTGTCATTCGCCCAGACTGAGCCGGATCTTGGATTGTTACACGCAGGTCACCCGCCCAGACAGGGCCGAATCTTGGATCTGAGGCTTGAGGGAATGGGTTAAGTTTGGGTTGGCCGGATTAGTGGTCCACCCACCTAATTTTTTGGACCAAGTCTATTAAGTGGTTGCCGATATATACAAACACACATGTATATATTGTGTGTAACTCACACACTTAAGTCCCATTAGTTTTGCAAAAGTTATTGAATAGTCTTGACTGCATTTGTTGCCAACCATCATGGTTGGGAAGCTCCTTCTCTCTCCTCCATGGTGTATAAAAGGAGGTCATCTGCCTTGGTTTTAACACAAAATTTTTGGCTCTCAGGTTATAGTCAATCTACTTCTACAATATATTCTTTCCATGTGAGAGTGTGTTGCCATTGTCACTTCACCAGCACTAAACAGAATATGCTTCTGCGTTAGCGAGTCTAAGCCGTCATATCCTGAGAGACAGGTGGTAAATTTATTTTAAGGAGACTGTGATATCACATAAGTTTCGATTTGCTTCCTTATCTTATTTTAATAATTTATTTTGATATATATTTATATTTATCATGTTATTTAGTTTCATGAATTTCATGATATGTAATTTAAATTATTAAATATAAATTTATTTATTTTTATTTAATTACACAATTTGTGCCATAGTAATTGGGATAAAATTGGTTATTTTGCGTCATTCTGGACTTTAGAGTCACCTTTATCTAGGGATCGGAGAGCCGCTAGTGGACAGTTCTCTCGTATCTTTTGGTTTGTATTCACTCTTTTGTTTTGTGGACAACTTGTCCCCCATGTATGTGTTTTCATTCCTTCACTTTTATACTAATATAATTTTTGTTGATATTCATCAAGAAAAAAGAAAAGAAAAGGAAGCATTGGACTTGTTGTTGGTACTTCTAAATCAGGCATTGAATATTTATTTATTTATTTTTAATTATTTATTGATTTTTACATCATTTTTATTAATTGTCAAACCATATGGGACTTGATTGAAGCATAGTATTTTAATTTGTTTGATTTTGACAGCTTGGGTATATAACAGTAAAAACGAACAAAAAATTTTGAATAAAAATTAAATTACTTCATATTTTTTTTAATTAAAACTCAATGAAAATAAAAAACAAATTAAATTTAAACAAATTAATATTTAATGCATCTTGGTAACCTAAGGACACATGATAAGGAAACTTAAAAATATTATACAGTTATTTTGGAAATTGGTTAAAAGTTAATTTTTTATTTTTTATTTTTGACTTTTTTTTTATAAAAAAAACGTATAAAAAAATAGAGAGGTGATGTGTCTCAAAATAGATTAAGTCAAATTAACTTTAAACTATGTTCCCAAATTGGCCCTATACTTACTTTCTTACATAACATACAAACATATATAACATCTTAATATGTACTTTGAATACACATGTTAACAAAATTCTATTTTGATCATTAGAAAAAAAAAATTTAATTTTTTGACTTTTTTATTATTTTTAAAAAATATATATATATATATAAAGATGATGTGACTTAAATAAATCAATAGACTAATAAATTAATTTTTTTTTCTAATTACTAAAATATACGTTAATTTGACTGGGCTTACAAGGCACGTTGGTTTATGTTTTTGTTTATTTTGGTGTTCTAAAATGAGAAAAACAATTTATTTTGTTTGGTTTCAGTTTTTAAAAAAAAAAAAATCATTTTTTTGTATTTTTTAAAATATTTTAAGCTATTTTTAAATTTTTAGACATACCTAACATAAATACACTTAAAAAGTATAATATTTGTAAAAAAATTTAAAAAAAATTTACTAAATACCAAAAATATATAAAAAAAAATTTGAAAATTCAATATATTTTTCATGTTTTTGTGTATTTATTAATTTTTTAAAATATTTTTCATAAATATTTTACTATTTAAATACATCTAAGTAAGGTGTATTTAAAAAAGTAAAAAATTGTTTAAAATCTAAAAAATATTCACTAAAAATAAAAAAATGAAAAATAAAAAAAAATAATTTAAAAAAATTTAAATTAAAAAAACTGAAACTAAATACACAAAATAATTTGTTGTACTTTCCTCGAAATATCTAAGGAATTGCGGTGGTGCTGCATGCACCAATTAATGTGTTAACTACTATACTAACATAGTTATGACATTATTATTAACCCCACTCATTAATTACATTACAAATATCAAAAATTTCTTAAATTATGTCACATCATCAATTAATATACTAGTTAGTGTACTAATTAGTGCATATAACATTATTCAAGGAATTGAGAGTGGACACGCGTTGTGCACCACTTGTCACTCTCATTGCGATTTCATATCTCACTCTGAGTCTGGATCCTCGATGGCACTTTTCTGCCGCGCCTCCCTGTCGCCCTCCAAAACGACGTCGTTTTAAAGGGGTTTTTTTTTTCTTCCCTCTTTCTCTTTCTTTCTTATCATCATCAACACTCAACACTAGGCACTGTGTTGCTAATACATCAACACTGTATGTTGCTCTCTCTCTCTCTCTCTTCCTTGTATGTTTTCCTCTTCTTTTCTCTATATTTCTCAAATCATCATACCTACAGAACGAAAAAAAAGAAGAAGAAAAAAAAGAAGATAAAATTGAATGTTGAAGCTTGATTATCTCATCCAACAATAAAGCTTTGGAATTAGATGTCTTGGACATTGAAATTTTTTTGATTTGTATTTCTATTTTGCTATTTTGATTTGTATTTTACTTTGATTGGAATGATTTTGATTTATGTTTTGCTATTTTTTAACTAATCCCCTATTTATTTCAAGATTTTGACAAAAAAATTTCATTATCTTCATCTTTGGTTGTTCTTTATTTTTTGTTGGTTTTTAGAGAGAAAGTGGAAGAAAGAAGGAGGAAAAGGGTTGGGTAGTTTTTTAGTTTTATAGAGGTGTGTGTGGAATTTGGGGAGTTTTAGAGAAAAAGAATAAGGAGGAAGATGGTAGGTTGTTTTTTTTTCATAGATAGAAAGAAAGAAGAAAAAAAGGAGATGGAGAAGAAGAGGAGGTTGGTTTGGTTAAAAAACGAGAAACATCTACAAATACATCACGGCCTCTATCCTTGTTCCTCTTGAGCTCCTTCTACCTATTACCAAATCCCCATCACCATTTTCCTCTTTCTATTCCCAATCCATCACCATTTCCAATTTTCTTTCGCCTTTCTTATGTGGGATGGGCTCACAAAACCAGAGAAGAGAAAGTTGGGATCTATGAACGATTGGTGCCATGAATTGAAAACCTTCCCTAGTGGATCTTCGAGAATAAGAAAGAAGAAGAAGAAAAAAAAAAAAAAAAAAAAACCCTCCAAAACGACGTCATTTTGGAGGGCGATAGGGAGGCGCGGCAGGAAAGTGCCACCGAGGATTCGAACACTTTCTTGCCACGCCTCCCTGTCGCCCTCCAAAACGACGTCATTTTAGAGGTTTTTTTTCTTCTTCTTCTTTCTTATTTCTCGAAGATCCACTAGGGAAGGTTTTCAATTCATGGCACCAATTGTTCACAGTTCTCCACTTTCTCTTCTCTGGTTTTGTGAGCCCATCCCACATGAGAAAGGCGAAAGAAAATTGGAAATGGTGATGGATTGGGAATGGAAAGAGGGAAATGGTGATGGGGATTTGGTAATAGGTAAAAGGAGCTCAAGAGGAACAGAGATAGAGGCCATGATGTACTTGTAGATGTTTCTCGTTTTTGAACCAGACCAACCCCCTTTTCTTCTCCATCTCCTTTCCTTCTTCTTTCTTTCTATCTATGAAAACTACCAAACCCACCATCTCCTTATTCTTCCTCTTTTTTCTCTCTAAAACTCCCAGATTCACACCCACTCTCTATAAAAACTACCAAACCCACCATTTCCTTCTTTTTCCACTTTTCTCTCTCTAAAAACTACCAAATCACACCCATTAGAAAATAAACCCAGATTCACACCCACTCTCTGTAAAGAATAACCAAATCACACCCACTCTCTATAAAGAACAACCAAAGATTTAGAAGATGATGATGAGAAAAACCAATCAATTAAACAGAGTCATACTATACTTAATAGTGTTTTTTTCAATTATAATTTGATAATAAAGGAATATTTGAAATAGTAATCATGTAAACCCAGATGAAGATAATGAAATTTTTTTGTCAAAATCTTGAAATAAATAGGGGATTAGTAAAAAAATAGCAAAATATAAATCAAAATCATTCCAATCAGAGTAAAATACAAACCAAAATAGCAAAATAGAAATACAAATCAAAAAAAATTTCACTATTCTTTTGCTTTGTTTTTGTGCCATCTCGACCAATGTCCAAGACACCCAATTCCAAAGCTTTATTGTTGGATAAGATAATCAAGCTTCAACATTCAGTTTTATCTTCTTCTTTTTTTTCTTTTTTCTTTTTTTCTTTCTGTGGGTATGATGATTTGAGAAATATAGAGAAAAGAAGAGGAAGACATACAAGGAATAAAGAGAGAGAGAGAGAGACAAAGAGAGAGAGAGCAACATATAGTGTTGATGTATTACACAGTGCCCAGTGTTGAGTGTTGATGATGATAAGAAAGAAAGAAAGAAAGAAAGAAAGAGAGAGAAAGAGGAAAAAAAAAAACCTTTGGAGGGTGGCAAAGAGGCACGGCAGGAAAGTGTCACCGAGGATCCAAACTCCCACTTTGTGGCCCTACGTTGTCCTATGATTAGTTGTAGAGAGGATATTAATTAGGCAAACATGTTTCAAACCTTTAAATGATGGGCTTTAGAGGGAGTTTTAGAGGTGAGCTTTATCTTATGATTTGATATTTTGACTTGTAATTTTATATTCTTTTTATGTATTATCACATCATTAGAATTGACATTAGAATTCTAACTCTAATGCTCTCTATTATTACTGATTAATTAGGAAAGTGTTATACAACCATTTAAAAAATAAATCACTTTTTTTTCTTACAAATAAACGCCGCTACCAGTAATGAAATTTTGAATAATTATACTGATCTCTTTTGAATTAAAAATATATAATTAATCACGTATTTTTTTTACATAATTCCTTACTCGTATGAAAGATATTGTCATCTCTTATCAAGTAAAATGAATATATTTATCTTTATTTATTTTAATATTTATATTTATTATTTACATTAATTTTAGTTGATTTTTTTGGAAAATTTTGTTTTTATAGGCTTATTTTAGGCTAACTTTGAGCTCAATTTTGAGTGGGTCTCAAACGTCTTTTGGGGTGGGTCTGAAGAGCTAACATGTTCCTTGCCGCATGGCAAGTCACATGGTGAAGATGGTTCGTCAAAACCATTTATGAGTGAATGGGAACTTGACGTCGTTTTCAGGCTTGTGGAATGGACATTTAAAGAAATAAAATGTAGGTTTCCTTGTAAGGCTTGTCCTATATTGGAAACTTAAAAGAATTTATGTGTGTATATAAGTTTTAGGTGGCAACATTTGGATTGGGCCCTAAGGGAAACCCCAAGTTTGTAGAAGGGAGGAGTTATGGACAAATTGAATCTTGGCTCAAACCACCACATGCGCGCCGCCATCGCCGTCCGTCCAACCAGCCATGGGTTGGGCGTGGTTGTGGGTCGGGTTGGTTATAATGTTAATTTTTGGGAAAAACTAATTCAAAATTTGAATTCAAATTTTATGTCCATAATTGTGCCTCTTCCAGTCCGAAATTCCAATAGATAAACTGCCCAGCAGTTACAAGTTCAAAACTACTGCAGATCTGTCTAGTTTCAAACTGTATCTGTTTTGCACCTGTTCATTCAAAATTAAACTTGTTCGGGTCTGTCTAATTGCCTATAAATGGATACCCAATTCCAACAGTTTTAGAAATTTGAAAACATCTTGAAAAACTTCAAAAAAATCTGTCCCCTTCTCGGTTTTGCTCTTTCTTTGCATTATTCTATATACTAGTTTTATAGAAAAAATTTCAGAGAGTTTAGAACACAAGTTTTGTTCGTCGAACAAATTGGTTGGAGTGCTACTACAATTTGTGCAGATCATTGTATGCTGAGAGATAGATGTCTTTTATTCATAAGCGCCGTAGCAAGGCGAATCTGTCTTAAGGACAGAGTGTCACACACTCAACTTGATCTTTTTATTCAGTTCGATAAAATAAATTCTGTAAGTAATTTATTTATTTGTTTGATTTATTTCAATTTATTTATTGTACACAGAAGATTGTTCTTACAATCTTAAGACAGATTCGAATTATTCTTTTTATACAGAATTTTTACAGAAATTATTTTCTGTGATTTTGAAAATAATATTCTGGTTGGAAAAATAAATAGTAGTAATATACTGTTTGACAAATAGTAATAATATACTGTTTATTTTCTTTGACAACTAGTAGTAATATACTGGTGTCATAACAATTAAGAATATTTATTTGTGACGTTTGTCAGAAATTAATTTTAGTTTTCAGAAATTATTTTTGAGTGTTCATTAATTAAAATTTTGTTTTAGTATTTTAATTATTGAAGTGTTATAGAAATTTAATTTTCTGTGTGGAATTAATTTTGTTAAATAATATTTTATTTTATTTTCAAATTAATTGAAAATAAAAGTTACAATTCTTGTTTCTTTTATTCTTACAAAATTTAATTCTATGGTTATGGTCTAATTTTCTGTGTAGTATAAAAATTTTAATTATATTTTTGTTTTATAATTTAGAATTTATGGCTACTGAAACTAGTCAAACTAATACTCAAACAAGTACTAGTATGATAGCTATAATTATGCCTACTCCTCGTCCTGTTGTGACTGTGCCAGTTAATCACGGTGAGAAGCCAGAAAAGTTCATAGGAATTGATTTTAAAAGATGGCAGCAGAAAATGCTGTTCTATCTTACTACTCTCAACCTAACTTGTTTTCTCCGTGATGACGCTCTTACTTTGAAAGAGGATGAAACTGACCGACAAGTGGTTGCTACGGTCGATGCCTAGAAACATAATAATTTCTTTTGCCAAAAATACATCTTGAACGGACTTGACAATACATTATACAACGTCTACAGTTCTATCAAAACAGCAAAGGAACTTTGGAAATCTTTAGAGAAAAAGTACAAAACAGAAGATGCTGGCTCAAAGAAATTTGTGGTTGGCAAATTCCTGGATTTTGTGATGGTTGATTCTAAGACTGTGATCAGCCAAGTTTAAGATCTCCAACTCATTTTGCATGACATTCATGCAGAAGGCATGCTTCTCAATGAATCCTTTCAAGTTACTGCCTTAATTGAGAAATTTCCACAAGGCTGGAAGGAATTCAAAAACTACTTCAAACACAAGCTCAAAGAAATGTCTTTGGAGGAATTAATTATGCATTTGAGGATTGACGAGGACAACCGCAATTCTAAGAAGCGGACTGGTAAGCATCCAATGGAGTCTAAGGCAAATGTGGTGGAACATGCTCTAAAAGATAAGAAACAGAAGTTTTTTGGAGAAAGTTCCTCACAATGCTCTAAATGAGGGGAAACTAAGAAGTACAAGTTTAATGGCAAATGTTACATCTGTGATAAAGAGGGACATTGGGCCAAAGATTGCCGTAGCAAAGGCAAAAATAAAAGAAGAACAAACAAGAAGCCTGCTCAATCCTATATGACCAAAGTGGACAAATTTTCCAATGGTGTAGATGACATAAATCTTTCTGGAGTTGTTTTCGAGGCAAATCTTGTTGGAAATCCTAAAGAATGATGGGTGGACACTGGTGCTACTCGCCATATTTGTGCCGAAAAAAAGACGTTCACATCTTATTCTATAGTGGACAACGGTGAACAACTTTTTATAGGCAACTCCTCAACTTCTAAAGTTGAAGTACAATGAAAGATTATTCTAAAGATGACATCTGGAAAGAAAGTCACTCTTAACAATGTGCTGCATGTATCGGATATTCGCAAGAACCTTGTTTCCAGATCTTTGTTGAGTAAAAATGGGTTTAGGCTAGTTTTTGAAAGTGACAAGTTTGTACTTATCAAAAACGGGATGTATGTAGGAAAATGTTACATGTCTGATGGCCTTTTCAAAATGAATGTAATGACTATTGTACGCTCTATTATTAATAAAAATACATCTTCTTCTTACTTGCTTGAGTCTTCAAATTTATGGCATGGTAGACTTGGACATGTTAATTATAGATCTTTGAGTAGATTAATTAATATGAAATGTTTACTGAAATTTGAAATTGATTTAAATCATAAATGTGAAATTTGTGTTGAGGCAAAATTATCCAAATCTCATTTTCATGCAATTGAAAAAAGTACAGAACCACTTGAATTAATTCATAGTTGAAACAACCCTGACCCATGATTAACGTTAATCCATATTTAATTATGCCTAATAAGTAATTAAAGTGGAATTTTGCATCATATGTTATCTTATTTGTGTTTATATCTATTTAACGTAGAAAGATCTGTTCATGTTTTTGTTTCAGTTTACGAAATGAAGGCCTTATCGGCATCCAATTTAGAAATTGACTTGATTTATGTGTTATTTGAGATTTATAAAATTTTGTGGTAAGTTTAATTGAAATTCGATTCGGAGCGATTAAATTAGAATAAAATAATTCCAAATGATTAGTCTAAGTAAGAATTCTTGAAGCTTCACTAATTAGCCTATATAAGGCCACTACCAAGCCCAATACTCCATTTTCCCTCATTCTTTTTGAGCTCAAACGTGTGGAGGAAGGGAGAGAGAGAGAGAGAGAGAAATCGAAGCCAACATTAAAGGAGGTAGAGAATTAAGAAGGAAATAGGGGAGATTGAAGAGAATTGAGGAAGTCTAGCTCCAACACTTGCTAACTCAAGGCTTAAGGTAGGAAATTCAACTCCTTAATTATGAATTTGAATTACTTGGTGTAAGAATTCAAGAAAATTAGAAGATTAAGCATGAGAATCAAGCTAAAATTTGAGAATTGTAACTCACACCATGCATGCATGCATAATTCCTTCTATTTTGAATCTAATGGTTAAGGATCTTCACATGCATATACTAAGTCTATTATAGTCTTGTAATTTCATCATGTTTTCTATCAAATTACCTTAGTTGATCATGTTTTGGAAGCTATGAGTTCAAATTAATACATGCATGTCATATTTATAGCATGTTCTTACATTTCAAGTTGAATTTTTACACAATTGACTTACTTTTGGGCCTTGATTTCATGAATTGAACTTCAAACCATGATGTTTTACAAGTTCTTAGATATTTTTTAGAATTTTGGTCCAAGAAAATGAGTTTTGAGGTGTGGAATTGAAGTTTGGAGCTTGGGAGTGCAGTCTGGAAATTCCAAATTTTGCACTTCTACTCGAACGTGAGATTCTGCGCTCGAGCGGCCACCTTGATTTCGTATCTCTGCTCGAGCTACCAAAAGCTCGCTTGAGCGTGAAATACATGCTCCTAGAATTTTGGTCCAAGAAAATGAGTTTTGAGGTGTGGAATTGAAGTTTGGAGCTTGGGAGTGTAGTCTGGAAATTCCAAATTTTGCACTTCTGCTCGAACGTGAGATTCTGTGCTCGAGCGGCCACCTTGATTTCGTATCTCTGCTCGAGCTACCAAAAGCTCGCTTGAGCGTGAAATACATGCTCCTAGAAGTTTCATGTTTTTGCAGACCGCTCGCGCGTCAAGAGTTGCGCTCAAGTGAGGACATGAGTCTTATGCTCGAGCGGCCATCGAGCGTGAAAATCGCATAACCAGTACTTTTAAAAAATTTACAGAATGCTCAAGCGTCCCCTCACATATTGCATGTCCGCTCGAGTGGGGGAAGCTACGCTTGAGCGGAGACCCTGTTTTCAGAAATTTGACCAAGTGTTTTTCAATGCATTTTAGTATCCTCATTGCATCCTAGGCATTCCTAAGCCAAGATTAAGACATAATAATGAGGGTAAAATATAGAAACACACTAAGAACGGAACGTAATGAGTTAAATATATTCTAATGTGAGTTTCAATTGTGTATTTGTTATGTGTTGATGTAGGTCACGTGCCGTAAACCGTTTGATTAGTTTGCTTTTGTCACGACCCAAACTTGCCCCTATGGGTTTAGTATCAGAATCGCCAAGAATTGAGATTACCAAGGCCCGCTTACATGATACTGATAAAAGAAAGTCTGAGGACATGGCGGAAGCCAAAACAGTAAATAAACAATGTCCAATGAGTCAGGATCTGCAAGATGCAAAAGACTTTTCATACATATATACATATATACAGTACAGAACAGTATGCACAATATTTACAATCATTCGTAGCAGGACCAAATCCTATTAAACAAGATCTGACTGATGCTATGTCTATACAATTATACAAAACAGACATAGCGACAGACTGGGGAAATTAAAACACCCCTAAGCCATAGCTTGGTAGGCTCGGAACCTCGCAGTGAGGCACAGTGGTTGGCTTGACAAAAAGGGGAGTCTAACCCACGCTCCTAGCTCTGATTTGGTGCCTGAACACCTACATATATATAAACAGTGAGCTAAAACCCAGTAAATAACATAATGCGTAAAGAGGTTAAGAATGGATGTCCTTACAGTAATGAAAACGGTCGTTTCAATCAGTATATCAGTTGTTCAATACAGTAAACAGTCATATGTGGTACATCCATTAGCATAGCGATAAGATGTGATGAGGGTCTTAAAAGACCAAACAGTAAATGATGGCCATCAATCAGTAAACAGTAGTAGTTCCGACCAAGGAACCGACAGAGATCTCTCAGAATAAAGATGCTTGATAGTTGCTAAGGATGCCACAATACAGTTCAGAATATAGGACATACATTCATTCGATTAACAGTATCAGTTTAGAAAACAGTTCAGTTAAACAGTCAAAAATATTCACAGTTGAACATATCTTTACACAATTGTTACTCACAGAGTTCTGGGCTACAGTTAGGCTAGAGCGCGTCCCCATATGCCAACCCTACACAGTTTACAGAATGAACACACACTAAGCTATACAGTTGGGAAAGACAATAACTTAACCCCTAATTGCCTCGGTGTGTTCCACATCTATATCATCATTGAGATGTCTTAAACTAGGTTTAAGAATGCCTAGGATGAAATGAGGATGCAAAGATGCACTTTAAAACATTTTTCAGAATTTTCAGAAAACAAGGGTCTCACTCGAGCGTGGCTTTCTACGCTCGAGCGGACATACAGACAAAGGAGCTCCGCTCGAGCGTGTCTTCCGTCGCTTGAGCGGACTGTAAGCTACAGTGAAAATACTGGATGCTCAAAATTTACGCTCGACGGGCGCTCGACCCTCGCTCGAGCGTGAGACACAAGTCCTCGCTCGAGCGTGGGTTCTCTCGCCCGAACGGACTGCAAGCTCATGCAAAGTACTGGATGCACGCATTTCACACTCGAGTGTCACTTTACTCGCTCGAGCGGAAGGCATGATCACCGAGCATACGCTCGAGCGTGAAGTTCCTCACTCGAGCGTGGGTCCAAAATCTGGAAATTCCATATTTGAACCTCAAGCTCAAAACCAAGTTTTAATGCATAAATTTCGATCATTTTGGGCTAATTTTCTGGAAAACACTTCAAAACTCATAATATTACATGTTTCAAGGATCAATTTGATAAATCAAAGCCCAAGAGTAGTTTAATTAAATCCAATTTCAAACCAATTTTCATGAACAAGATGAACATGCAACATGCATGAACTCAAATCATTTCAAAGCTTCAAATACAAGCTCAAATGAGCTAACTCTTACAAAACATGATGAACTCATGGTCTATAATATAAACATGAACATGTATGCAAGATTTCCATGAAATCAAACCTCACAATGCAAAGATAAACACATGCATGCATGAATTCTAACTCAAATCAATCTATGAAGCTATTTCATGACTCAATCCACTAAATTTGACATGAATCATGTAAGAACAAGCTCAATTCATAAACAAGAGGGTAATTACACTACCTTAGGTCTAGAATTAGAGGTATGGAGGCTCAATGTTGTAAGTCTTCTTTTAATCTTCTAATTTCCAAGCAATTCTCTCAAGAACAAATCAATTCTCCCCCCCTCTCTCTCTTGGTCGGTTGAGACAAGAAATAAGGCTAAAGAAATGTTTTGTTTAGATGTATAATAAGGCTCAAGTATGTGTTAGCTAAGTGGCCTACTCAATGGCATCATGGTAAATAAGTCCAACTATGCAATTTAGCTTAATTTGATCTAATTTAATCATACTAAATCACATTTTGGTTAAATATGCCATAAAATCGCATTAATTCTAATGATTATAAAACACTAACCAATTTCAGGTAAGGCCTTCAATTTGCAGTTTAAACATAAAAACATGAACAGATAATCAAACAGGCAACAGATAGAAATGCAATTTAACTAACATATTCAATCAATTCAGTTCCAGATTTCAGTCAGTCAGTTCAGTATTTCAATCAGTTCAATTACTCATCACAATTAGTCTCAGTTTAACAGTAATCAGTAATTAATCGGTAAGCAGTGGCGAGGGTTGCTATAGCTTTGTTTGTCTGCACCCGAAGCCATCTGTGAGTAATAATTTAGTAAAGCTATTTTCAACTTTATTTACTTTCTGTATGATAAAATAAGATTTGTTTTCTAAAATGCTATGTTCTGTACAATGAATGATTGTCCAATTTCTGGCAATGTATTCGTGACATCCTTAGTATCATGTGATATCTGTTAGCTATTACCCGGTATCAGAGGTTCAATTATGGAACTTATTACGTTTGCACTTTGTTACTCATATCGGAGGCTCCATCATGGGGCTCAACATGTTTATTCTCTGTTACCTGGATCCGGAGGTTTCTTTATGGAATTAGTTACTCATAACCACCATATGTTCTACATCTGTTATGTATCTGCTCTATTAGCGCTAATGGATGTACCACGTATGATTAAGCATAAACTCTGATTTCTATATATGGTTTGCATAAGAATATGAATTTGTTTATGAATCTGAATTATGATTTCTGAATTTGGTATGGACATCATTCATTAAAACCCCTACTTTGTTATTATTCACTGGGTTTCCACTCACTATTTATATTATGTATGTAGGTGATCAAGTACGTGACCAGGCTCAGAGTTGAGGACTTGGTGTTTTAGTTTTGTCAGCCAACCTTTGTGGCTCCTGAGGAGGTTTCAGATTAAGTCAAGTTTAGTGGTTGTTTTTTTGTGAATGTACTAGACTTTGTTTCTTTTGAATTATCAGCAAGATTTCTGATAATATGTTTATGAAGTGATGTGTAAATACTGTACCTTTTGACATCACTCGCAAGTTTATAAAAGTGTTAAATTATCTGTCCCACGTATGTTTTCACAACTCAATGGACTATGTATATATATATTGTATATTTGCTTCTGCAGCCCCAAACTATATGTTATTCTGTTAAGAGGCCTTTGGTAATCTAAGGATTACTGGCCGGTTACGACGCTAAACCCATAGGGGCTGGTTTGGGTCATGACAATAATGACATTTGTGATTTTAAATCAATTCAAATTAGAGGTGTGTAACAAGTCCGCGAGGGACCTCATGGGTTACAGTTCAGGCTCAATTTGTCCCGGTTCTTAATCTTGAACCAAAGAGTCCAAATCCGGCAAATCGTTTTGAGAAAAAACTGATTTTTGAAAAGAAGTGCCAAACATGGACTGCTTTGCCAGATACAGAGTCGCCACCTAAATATTTTTTAATGGGGGAATTTAGGAAACCCTGACTCGGTGCCAAAGGCCACGTGCCCGTCATCACCAAAGTTGCCTCGGCTCGGGAGCTTGGATACGATTGGGGAAGGTCAGCTATGAGCACCCCCTCTCGCCCGATCCGAAGATCGGCCTCTACTAACCGTGATATCCATTTTTGAAAACGTTATGTGTTCTTATTCCGGTTATTAGCCTAGAATTAATATGTTATGCGCACAGCAAACAAGTATAGACCAAATCGCCCAAATTGGGACAAAACATTTCATGTTTGTTTTGAAAGTGGTTTGTTACTCGCAAGTAGGCTAAAATGCAGGTTTTGCCACCCTCAAGTGGGCTTTTAGAAAAGATGCTTTTTTACTATCTGGTGGGCTTAAAACTCACAGTTTTAATGCATTATTCCAATCTAGGTAATTTGACCTCCATCCACAGGCATTCAAACAGTTATATCACATAAGCACTTAGCCTCATGGTAGTCATGCTATTATGGCAACACTCACACGTCGCAAGGATGCTAAAGCATAAAAACTCACCTAGTACTCCAAGCCAAAAGCAAGCTCATTAGAAATCCATGCATGAACCTAAACATCGAAATGTCTAATGCAACACATGCAAAGATGTAATCTAGGCAGGCTCGGCTATCCTAAACATGGCATGTGGGATGCTACAAATAACACGTATTCAATTTGGAATTGAAATACAATGCAGTTTGTATGATGTACCGAGCCCGATGCATGTCAACAAATGCATGGATGCACGCATGCATTGCATAAGGTATGCTAATTTTAAATATGCCCTAATCTACCATCATAAGCAGGTAAATAAAAGGGAAGAAAGAAATGGGGGTTGGAAGACATACGCACACTCACCCACACTTATTACAAGTATGCTCTCACATAGGGGGACCAAAAGAATATACTGTCCGAATAACAAATCGCTAAATTAATTATTACATAATTTCTAATCTAATCAAAATAAATGCAAAGAGAAGATGGCCGCAGCCCCCGCCTCGGGATGCGCGAATGATGCATGCTCGATCCGTCTTGCCCGGAAAATCCGCACCATACCCATCTGTTTTCACCGCCGCCTCTCCAAAGACTGCCAAAGTCCTGGGACACGTTCCTTGCACACTGTAGAATACCATCGGCTGGAGGAAATGCCTACCGGCCATGAGGAATGTCCATCGGCTGCTGATGAAGCTATCGGCCATTCATAAATGGCCGGTCGGCCTTATGTATGTTGCTTGTTGTGAAACTTCTGCGGAAAGCGGTTTTGACAACAAAGCGACGATTGCATGGCATGAAATTTCAAGCAAATGTGTGCACCAACACATCCCTTATCATGATTTTGACTCAAAGGGGTATGTTCCTTGGTCCTCAGACCACCAATTGCGCATTTCGATGCATGATGGCCCAAGAAACCAAGTATGCACTTTGATTTCAAATGTCATGCAAACCAAACAAACACATAAAGCCCAACCTCTATCACTTGATCAAGAGGCAAGGCATGTATGCCAATGTAATGCAACCTAGGCATGTGATCTAGTATGCAACATAGGCATGCAAATGAACAATGTATGCTAGGCGCGCAACCTAAACATGTAAACAAACATGGTATGCAACAACATGCAACGATGGACTTAAACTAACGTGGATAGCTCGCAAGCATGCCAAAATCAGTGGCCATAATGAGGCAAGTGAGGCAACACAATACATGGGATGTATGCACAATGCATTAACCAAACCTAAGGCACGAAAATGCAATTCTACCAAAGCATGGCAAGGGATGCAAGATGGCATACAAGCATGTGAATTTCAGCGCTGGAACATGATGCCAAACGGTCCCAAAACATAGCGAAATGACACTAAGTGCATGAAATGGACCCGAAATGCAAGATTAGGCTCATGAAATGACCTATAGCTATATCAAACATGCATAATCTGGACATAAAGCATGAAAACAGAAGCAAGGCAGCCCCAAAACAAGCATTTTTTCAGTACAAATCATGGCAAGACAACAAGCACAAGAAGGGCTAAAATGGCATACAAAAATGGGGGCCAAAAGAGGTATATGAGACAACCCACAAATGCTAGCCCCAAACAGAGAAAGGGCCTTCTACAACATTTAAGATGAGCCAAAAATATGATGCTTTGAAGTAGATGACAAGCCCCAAATCAGTATACAAATATGCTCAAAATGCAATGCAAGATATGGGAAAAAAGAGAGCCACAACATGAAGTATACAAAATATGTCTCAAACAGCAACAAACCATTAATGGAACATGGAGAGGGGATCAAAATAAGCCCATTTTCAGTTCATACCAAGGTCCAAAAACAGAGACACAACAGCCTAGTAAATCATGCAAAAGAGGGGACCCAAGAGGGGTTCAATGGCAAGTCATGCATGGAGGTCCCAAACAGTGTTGAGCCCTTCTTCAATGTTGAATAAGGGCTCAAAATAATCCTATTTTCAGTTTACATCATGCTCCAAAACAGATCATACAAAAGCCAAATATACTATACAAGAAAAATGGCATAAGAGGGCTAATGAAGGAAGTGCTAGCTGCTATCCTCAAAAAGCAAGAGGTCCTCAATCAAACATGAAGGGGACCCCAAAATATGATGATTTAAAGTTTAGGTCGGAGCCCAAAAGTGCAAGAAACTATGGCTTAGATATGAAGCAAGAAAAGACTAGAAAAGGGAAGAGGAGGACTCACCCTTGAAGACCAGCAAACCAGCACCTCTTGGACCAAGTTTAGGTGCTCCTAAGCTCTAAAGAACAGCCCCAAGTTGCTGGAATGGAGTAAGGATGCCTTGTGCTATGAGTTATAGTGCAAATGGCCAAGAACCAAGGGTGTTTGAAAGCTTGGATGGGATAGATATAGAGGGTGATGGAGGGTTGTATGTATGTATATATCAGATATATCTATATATCTCTGGTTTTTTGTTCCAAACATCCAACCCTAAACAAAGGCGAAGGGACCTCTCTTATATAGGCAACGTAAAGGCCAAGCTTACAAGACAAGCTATCCAAAAAGGGTCAAGAGGGGTCAAGGCTTATTCAAGAAGCTTGGACAGCTGGTAGGCTTCTTGAGGAAGCCAAGACAAGGGGTCAAGGCTTTCTCAAGAAGCCTTGAACAAAGGGTGCAAAGAAGGGGGCAAATGTGGTGTAAAGGCTCAAAATAGGCACATATATGCACGTGGAGCTGGTTCTGTGCATCCCAGCTGGAACAGCTGGCATGCATTATGCCCGGGAGAGTCAAAAGGGTCAGATCAGCCAAGAAAAAGGGTCATCGGCACAATAAATTGCCGACCTGCACTTTGTACTGGCCGGTCGGCTAAATAGAGTGTCGAAGGGTGTCCAATGAGGTCAAAAAGTTCCGGTGGATGTCCAGATTGAAGCCCCGGAAGTTATCTTTCCAATGGCGCAAACCTTGTATTAAAATTCCTTCTGTGGAAAAAGTTATGCCCTTTTTGGTGAAGCCGCGCAGACTCGATCCAACCGGGATGATGCCCGACTTCAACCAATCATATCTCCTCCACCCGGACTTGGCTTTAGGAGATTCTTGAATGAAAAATGAAGCCCCAGAAGTCTTCTTTCCAATGGTGGTGGCCTCATAGCTCAACTCCAAGTGTATAGGTAGATAAGCTTGATTTAGCGATGACTGCTCGTCTTTCTCCCACCCGGATTCATCCTGAACTTCTCCCAAACTAGTTTTCTCCCCTCTTCTCCTCTTCTCTTCAACTTTAAACCCCTAAATAAGGTGTTTTGAAATATTTTTCAAATATTTCATCTCTCTTTCATTCATTTCCACTTTGTCCTTGCTCGGTTTACCGAAAAGCGCACCATTCATTACGAAATCGGCGTCGGAACATCGTGGGAATTTTACTTCAAAAATGTTTTGAAAGAGAAGGTTTTAAGGTCTAAAAACCATCCAAAATAGCTTTGATTCAAAATGGGGTGTGAAGTTGAGATTCGCCTCTCTCCTTGCCGAAGAAACTGAACCTGCGCCCTACACACCTTTCTCCAACAAGTAAACCATCAGTAGTGCCCAAGTCTTGTGGGCGGTCAAAAATGGGGTGTCTACAAGGTGGTACAAAATATTTTATCACTTTCATAGACGACTATACTAGATATAGTTATGTTTATTTAATTCAAACCAAGGATGAAGCTTTGGAAACTTTCATTCAATACAAGAATGAAGTTGAAAATCAACTTGGTAAGAAAATTAAAAAACTTAGAAGTGATAAAGGTGGTGAATATAAATCACCTTTTGATGAATTTTGTAAAGAACATGGAATAATTCATCAAACCACCGCTCCTTACTTACCTTAGCAAAATGGAATTGTTGAAAGGAAAAATAAGACTTTAAAAGAAATGATGAATGCCATGTTGATTAGTTTTGGATTATCTTAGAACTTATGGGGGGGAAGCAATACTTTCTGCCAATTATATACTTAATAAAGTACTCCAAAAGAAAATGAATCAAACACCTTATGAAATGTAGCATGTGAGAGTACCATCCTACAAATACTTAAAAGTGTGGGGGTGTTTGGTTAAAGTGGCTATTCCTAATCCTAAAAAGACTAAGATAGGTTTTAAAATAGTTGATTGCATTTTCATTGGTTATGCCAAGAATAGTAGTACATATTGGTTTTTGATTTATAAATCAGAACATTCCGAAATGCATATAAATACTATTATTAAATATCGGAATGTGTCTTTCTGTGTACATGTGTTTTTAAATAAAACTGGACAAGAGACTAGTACTAACAAAAGATCATATGATGCTATTACTAGTCAGGATCAAGAACAAGAGCAAGAGATAGATCAAAATGAGGAAGAGGAATCTAGGTGTAGTAAACGTGCTAGAATCTCAAAATCTTTTGGTCTAGATTTCTTAACATTTTTGTTAGAAAATGAGCCTTTAACTTTCAAAGAAGTTATGTCCAGTCCTGAAGCTCCTTTATGGAAATAAGTTGTAAATAGCGAAGTTGAATCCATCTTGTAAAATCACACTTGGGAATTGGTGGATTTGCCACCAGGTTGTAAACCTCTTGGGTACAAGTGGATTTTTAAACGAAAAATGAAAGCGGATGGATCAATTAACAAATACAAGGCAAGACTTGTGGTAAAAGGTTTTAGACAAAAAGACGGTCTTGATTAATTTGACACATACTCACCGATTACTAGAATAACATCCATTAAAATGTTAATTTCTATTGCATCGTTGTATAATCTAGAAATTCATCAAATGAATGTGAAAACCGCTTTTCTTAAATGGTGAGTTAGATGAAGAAATTTACATGGAAAAACCAGAAGGATTTTCTATTCTAGGAAAAGAAAAGAAAATGTGTAAATTGGTTAAATCATTATATGGTTTAAAACAAGCGCCAAAGCAATGACATGAGAAATTTGACAAAGCAATAATGTCAAATGGATTCAAAATTAATGAATGTGACAAATGTGTTTATATTAAAAACATAAGCAAAGGTTATGTAATTGTATGTCTTTATGTAGATGATATGCTCATCATAGGTAGTAATAATGAAATGATTAAAACTACTAAGAAAATGTTGAATAAACATTTTGACATAAAAGACATGGGGATTGCTGATGTAATTCTTGGTATGAAAATTACCAAAATATCAGAAGGTTATGCTTTGTCACAATCACATTACATTGAGAAAATACTTGACAAATTTAGCAAAGATGATAATCATCTTGCTAGAACACATGTGGATATTAATTTGTTTCTTTCTAAGAATGTATAGGAAAGTATTTCTCAAAGCCCAAATTATTGGAAGCTTAATGTACTTGATGAACTACACTCACCCAGATATAGCTTATGCAGTAAGTAAATTAAGTAGATATACGAGTAGTCCGGGAGTAGAACACTAGAAAGCAATTATAAGGGTTCTAAGATATCTTCGATTTACTCATAACATGAGACTTAATTATACTTGATATCCAATAGTACTTGAAGGATACTGTGATGCAAACTGGATATCGGATACTAGAGACTCAAAATCCACCAGTGGTTATGTCTTTACTCTTGGTGGTGCGGCTGTATCTTGAAAATTTTCCAAACAGACTTGCATTGCTAGGTCTACTATGGAATCATAATTCATAACTTTAGATAAAGCTAAGAAAGAAGCAGAATGGCTTTGCCACTTCCTTGAAGATATTCCGATGTGGCCAAAATAGGTGTCTGCTAGATGCATACATTGTGATAGTCAATCAGTAATTGGTAAAGCATAGAGTCATATGTATAACGGTAAGTCACGATACATTCGTCATCGACATAACACTGTGAGACAACTACTTTCTAATGGAATTATTTCCATTGAATATGTAAGTCTAAAGACAACATAGCGGATCCATTAACCAAAGGGTTAGCAAGAGAACTAGTTGAGAATTCATCGAGGGAAATGAGACTTAAGCCTATTAAATAAGAGTTACCACAACGGCAACCCAACCTAGTTGACTGAAGATCCCAAGATCTAGGTTCAAAGGGACAACCAAGTTGTATATGACTTAGAAGGATCACTGGGGAGTCAAACTCCTACCCATTTCTATGATGAAATAGTGATGTCTGCAGTATTTTAGGTAAAGTAATACTTTTAATGATTTTTATATCTAGGTATACCTAGTGAAGTATGGTAGGATACTCTTCATAAGAATTACCTATATGAGTGTGAATTGGGCTGGTTCTATGAGATTTGTGAAGGGCTACAATTCTCTAGAGTACTCATGAAAGACCAGGGTGTTCAGGGCCAACATGAACACAATAGTGAGAACTAAACTGTGTCTGGTAATATACTGTGTGAGTTCTATTGTCTTGATTTACACAAACAGCTGAACAGTTTAAGACATCATGTTTACTGGTTAGCTAGAAAATCCGATAGTGTCTCACAAGGGAAGGTTCAAAGCCAAAAGTTACCTATCCTTTGCAAAATATTTCCAATTTCTGTACTCTCTGTAATTAGATCATGTTGTTACATTTTCTCTTTGTCAAATTCCATTTATATGGGGGATTGTTGGAAAATTTGGTTTTTATAAGCTTAATTTGGGCCAACTTTGAGCTCCATTTTGAGTGGGCCCCGAAAAGGTGACGTGTTCCTTGCCGCATGACAAGTCACACGGTGAAAACAGTTCGTCAAAACCATTTATGAGTGAATGAGAACTTGATGTCATTTTTGGGTTCGTGGAATGGACATTTAAAGAAGTAAAATGTGGATTTCCTTGTAAGACTTGTCCCACATTGGAAACTTAAAAGAACTTATGTGTGTATGTAAGTTCTAGGTGGCAACACTTGGGTTAGGCCCCAAGGAGCAACCTAAGTTTGTAGAAGGGAGGAGTTATGGACAAATTGAATCTTGGCTCAAACCACAACACACGTGCCGTCACCGCCGTCTGTCCGACCGGCCGGCCGAGCCATGCTGGGTACGGTTGTGGGTCGGGTAGGTTCTAATGTTAATTTTTTAAACAAAATTCATTTGAATTTTTTCAAAAATTCTTGTGGGAAATTAATTTAAAATTTCTGTCCATAATTGTGCCTCTTCCAATTTGAAATTCCAATAGATAAACTGCCAGAAACTGTCCAGCAGTTATAGGTTCAAAACTGCTGCAGATTTGTCCAGTTTTCAAACTGTATCTGTTTTGCACCTATTCATTCAAAATCAGACATGCTTGGGTCTGTCTAATTGCATATAAATAGAGACCCAATTCCAGCAGTTTTAGAAATCTGAAAACATCCTGAAAAACTCCAGAAAAATCTGTCTTCTTCCCAGTTTTGCTCTTTCTTTGCATTATTCTACATACTAGTTTTATAGGAAAAATTTCAGAGAGCTTAGAACACAGGTTTTGTTCGCCGTACAAATTATTTGGAGTGCTATTACAATTTGTGAAGATCATTTTATCCTGGGAGATAGACGTCTTTTATCTATAAGCCCAATAGTGGGGCGAATCTGTCTTAAGGATAGAGTGTCACACACTCGACTTGATCTTTTTATTCGGTTCGATAAAATAAATTCTCTAAGTAATTTATTTATTTGTTTGATTTGTTTCAATTTATTTATTGTACATAGAAAATTGTTCTTACAGATTTAACCTTAGAAAAGAAAAGCGAATTTTCAAAAGTGTAGGGATTAATTATATTGTTCTCAAATCACAAGAAATGAGATTGTATAACAAGAAGCTTATTTTTTTATTTTTATAACAATTAGGAAGGAAGTGTATAACCTATCTAATAGGCTAACTATCGGTCTTAAATGAGACTGCCTTCTACATAATTTTTTAAAATTTTATTCAATTTTATAACACTACTTTACTAGTTTACGTTGTTGTTGTCTCAGTTTATTGTTATACACACCTTATGTTATGTTTGGTTGGGTAATTTGAGAAGAGATTTAGAAAAGAAAAAAAGAAAAAAATGTGTGAAGATGAAATGTAAGTATATTTTATTTATATTTCACCAGGGACGGACCTATACTTAGACAATAGAAAACAATAGCCCCCTTGCTTTCACAAGAAGCCTGTATTAGTTTCTCATATATATCACATATAACCCCTTCCTCAAGCCACAGTTTATGTGAACTTCTATTTTGATCGAACATAGTTTATATAAACTGCTCACCAAAATTAAGACCATTTCATTTCATTTAGCCCTTATTCTCATTTTGTATACTTATATTTATATTGATATTATATTATATTGTTGTAGAAACAACCAATTCACTGCAATTAAAAAAATAAATAAATAAATAAATAAAAAATAAAAAAAAAAAACCTCACCCATATGAATATTGTCAAAAATAAGTTTCGAAACAAAATTGTCACAACCCAAACCCGCCCCTATAGGTTTAGCGTTATAACCAACCAGTAATCCGAGATTACTGAAGGCCTTCCTATACAATAAAAAACAACCGGGGCTGACAGAAGCAAAATACAAAAAAATACCAATAGTCCAATGAGTTATGCATCTATATGAACAATCATATATACATATAAACGTTAACTTACCTACATAACGATACATAACTTATAATATAATATTTTATACAAAACACATGCACATGCTGAACATGTACATCATGACCAAAAGCTTGATAATGTCCTTCCAAGCCTAGCCCAACTCAGAGGCGCTCAAAACAACTCAGTAGGCTTCAAGACAGTAGCTTGGCTAAAGACCCTTTCTAAACTTGTCCTCCAGGACGCTCACCTATACATGTATATAAAAAAATAGTGAGTTAAAGTCCAGTGAATAACATTAAAGTAAAGAGGTTAGTAATAATGTCCGCTTAAACATTAAAAGCAATTCACATGTTCGTTAAGGAAAAGTATAGCAGTCATAAGGATCCACGTGCATATATAGCGATGTTTCAAACCATAATTTATACGGACAATCATATAACTTGATGTCTTGTACACATTTGGCCATGGTATTATTACCCCCAAGCGAGGGTCACGTGCATATAGGCCTCGGTATTGTTATCCCCGGGCAAGGGCCACGTGAATGTAGACCACGGTATTATTACCTTCCGAGTAAGGGCCACGTGAACTCAGACTGCGGTATTGTTACCCCCAAGTATGGGCTACATGAACATAACCACGGTATTGTTACCTCCAGGTATGGGCCATGTAAGTATATTGCATGAAATGAGATTCTCATTTATTCAGTAAATCATGTCACTGTAGAAACAATTTTTAACAATAACAATCATAGTCAAATATGCATTCATTCAGTAAATCATATCACTGTAAAAACAATTCTTAACAATGACAAACAGTCAGAAAGAATAACTCAAACATATTTTTACAACATTATTACTCATAGTTCGTTCCATGGGGCATGTGGCTAGGGTGCAGTGTCTGACCTATATAAACACAGACAAGCACAATGGTTTAATATATAGTCTCACCGGTTTAATTACTCGTTACTTAGTCGTTAAATCTTCCTGTTTCATTCCTTAATTTCCTTCATGTTTATAAGATGCGAATGCACATGGAAACCACATGAAAATCACGTAAACGGAGGCCCAACAGTTCGAGACATAGCCAGAAAAACAGGTTGGATCTGCCATGTTGGCCACACGTGTGGTGGCCTTGGCCGCACGAGCAGTGGTGAAACAGTTGGCATTTTTGGGCAAATGAAGGTTGGCCGCTCGAGCAATGGCCCAAGCTGCTTGAGCAATTTGGGTCTATTTGTAGCCCAAAAATCTGCTCTTGAATGGAATCTCATTCTTTCCAATATCAAACTTCATTTCCATGTATTTCAAGGCGAAAAACTCATAAAAACATGTTGAATGCAACATATTTAGTTTAAACAAAATCATAATCATAACTTCAAAATGGAGCTTAAATTTTATACAAAACACTCAAACCCTTGAGTTGAAATACAAAACCATCATTTATACAAATGGAGCTCCCATTGTTGAAATTCATGGGGTTTATTCTTCAAATCTCAAGAATCATGCAAGAAAACAAATTTATGAACATTATTTCCATGAATCTATGCCATACATGAGGATACAACATGTTCTTAACAATATATGGCAAAATATATGCAAAACTCACACATAAGTCATAAATTCGACTCTATAACACTTATTAATCTTCAAGAATTAGGAGTTAGATTCTTACCTTGGGCCTTTATAGGTACTTAATCTTGCATAATGTTGTTGAATACAAGCTTGATCTTGAGCCTTTCTTTCAAGTTCCACACTTCCTCTTGGTTTCCCTCTTTCTCTAGACCTCTTTCTTTTTCTCTAGATTCTTCTTCTTCTTTTTCTTTTTCTTTTTTTTTGTTTTTTCAACTCTAAGCAATGTATATATATATACTATCTAATACTTAATTAAATCTAATTTAATTCATTATGAATCAGATTTTTACAAAACTTCATATTTGCTCTTAAAAATCACACTGATCACAAATATGTATTCCGTTATGGTTTTTGAAGCCTCTAAGGCCTTCAATTTCAGTGTAAAGTCGCAATGAAACCATCCAAATGCACCTTAATGAATCAGACGAAATTAATTTTCAATTACACTTTCCAAATGGCTCTAAAAATTTCTATTAGCATATCCATGTACTCAATTTCGGTTTCTGAATCTATTAAGGTCATCAATTTCAGTTCCAAAGTCGTAGTCCCAATAGATATTTCTCCAATTTCGACAGATATTCTCAAATGAATTCAAATTAATGCATAATTAAGAAAAATAATTGTAACACGTATTTCGGGGCCGTTACAAAAATAGAGGATGAGTTTCTCACAGAGTATTTGTTTGTGTACATTGTAAAAGAAATTACTTAAAATTTTAATCTAGAGTCAGGGACAAAAGACTTTTGATGTTTAAAAGAATATTAACTTTTGCTTTGATAAATGATTGAGCTGAAATATATCAAGAAAGAAACAATTATTTGTAATTTTTTGTTAAGGTCCAACACTAGTTTTATTTTTTATGTATTAATTTAGCATTTAGTCTTAGTATATTTCTCATTTTTTATTATAGAAAAATCTAATAGTTTGTATTTTGGATACACTAGATATGAGGAATGAATTCAACTATTGACTTCTTAATGAGATTTACGGCTCTATTAATTGGCTAACCATTATCTATGATAGTTTATATCCAATAGCCAAAACTTTTTATCTATATTTTGGCCCCCTTGAACATGAAATCTTGGTTCCGTCCCTGTTTAATACTAAATTTAAATTTCAATTAATGTAATAATTACATATTGTTGGTTTTTTAAATTTCAATAAATTGATGAAATCTTATCTATTATAATAAAAATCTCCTTTTTTTTAATAACCACAAGCCAAAAATACAAACAAAATAATGGAAAAGATTAAAAAAATCATTTAATTAAATTATATTGGTATAATAAAGGAAAATACTTAGATTAGAGCATCCACATCCGTCTCAACAAATTTTGAGTCAAATTATAATAAAAAATCTACTTTTTGTATTTTAGTTAGTATTTATTGTATATAGACACTACATTAGACTCAGTATTGTAAATAGTTCTTTTTAGGGAAAATTACCATGTAGTCCTATGTAGGAGATCTATTTCCCTTCTAATCCCAATTTATTTTTAATAGATTAATAAGTCCACAGTTTTTTAAGTTTTATACCCAGAGGTCCCGTTTTTTTTTTTTGTATTTTTAAATGGTATATTACCCTTTGTTTTCAGATCTATATATCGTGGGAAATCAAATTTTTGGTGCGTGAAAAAAAAATCAAATCTTTGTCTCTGCGATCGCGATTTACATTCGTTGTGGTGATCTCATTGTCTTTGTGTGGTCGATCCGATTGTCTTTGTGAGGTGGATCTGGTTGTGCGATCTGAATCTCTGTGTACAGGCTATATCTGCGTACGTTGTCTCTCTCTCTCTCTCTCTCTCTCTCTCTCTCTCTCTCTCTGTATCTGGTGATAGATATATGTATGTGTATGTATGTATGTGTCGATACATAGATATACATATATATGTATATATATATATGTCTGTGTGTGTATGTAGTTTGTATTTGTTGATACATATATGTATGTATATATAGATAAGCAAATTTGCGTGGTATGTGGTTTGTGTTTGGGAAATTTTGTTTGTTTGATTTTGATTTTGTTGATTTTGTTTGTCGTATAGTGTAATGTATTTTGAAGTTGTATTTTGGAATTGTGAATTGTGCAGTGTTGGTATTGATATGTTGTAACTGTATAATTTTGCAGTTTGGAATAGGTGAACAATTGTATGTTGGTTTGTGATTTTGTAGTATGGAGGGGTGTTTCATGTTAATGTGCAAATCTGATTGTTGTCCGCTATCAAGATTAGTGAGGGATGTAGTTATGATGAAGTTGTTGAGAAAATATGTGCAAAGTTCAAGGAGTTGAGTATTGGTAACTTTTGTTTGTTTTTCTCTGTTCCTGAATATTCTAATTGTATTGTTGAATGTGATGATGATTTGGGAAATATGCTGTCAATGGTAGGTGGTAGTGGTTGTCATGTTGTTGATGTTATTGTTGGGAATAAGAGAGTTGTGGAGGTTGATGATGGTAATTCTTGTAGGATTGATTCTGTAACTTGTGAGAGTTCTTTTGTGAATGATTGTAATGATGTTGGTGGCTTGTTGCGTAGTTTTTATCCGGAACCAGAGAGAGTTTTGTTGTCTGCTAGTTGGAAGGGGATTATACATAGTGTTGGTCAAGAATTTGAAGGTGGAGTGCCGGCATTCCGCATTGCATTGGCTAAGTATGCAATTGAGTGTGGTTTTGCAGTGAATTATTTGAAGAACGATGCAACAAGTAGCTTCTTGAGTGTGTGATGAAGTCGTCTACGGGTTGTAAATGGTTTGTGCATGGAAGGGTGTTGATGGATTCCGGTGTTTTTTTTATAATGAAGTTGGATAATGTGCATAGTTGTGGGGTTGTGGCTCGTAGATCTTGTAGCAAAATGGTTGGTTCTAGACTTGTGTCTGATATTGTGCAAAATGATATTAGTGATAATCCGTTGACTCGTCCTATTGAAGTTAAAAAAAAGTTGAAGAAGCAATATGGTATAGATGTTTCTTAT
This sequence comes from Camellia lanceoleosa, assembly GCA_025200525.1. Lineage (NCBI taxonomy): Eukaryota > Viridiplantae > Streptophyta > Magnoliopsida > Ericales > Theaceae > Camellia > Camellia lanceoleosa. Next base: position 179,109,010 of record CM045766.1, read on the forward strand.
CGGGTTGCATGGTTAGGAGTTGATAAGGCAAGAGGTGGGTTGTTTGGTGATTTTGCAACTTCTTTTGACCAGCTTCGATGGTACCTTGAGACGGCTATGAGAACGAATCCGAGAAGTGTGTTTGAATTAGATGTTGATGAAAGTAGTGGGTGTTTTCGGAGGTTGTTTGTGGCATTTCATGGATGTTTGTATGGCTTTCAATTTTGTCGTCCGTTGTTGTTTGTTGATGGTACATTTTTGAAGGGGCGTTACAAGGGGCATTTGCTTGCAGCAACATCAAAGGATGGTAATCAAGGTGTGTATTTATTTGCAGTTAGTATAGGTTTGGTTTGTCAGTGTGTTATTGTATTGTGAGTCTGCTAATTTTTGCAGTTTCATGTGATTTTGTTTGGTCTGTTTCCTTTGGCTTTTGCTATTGTTGACGCCGAAAAATCAAGATAATTGGATGTGGTTCTTAAGTCGGTTGTTAAAAATTTGTTGGTTCGGTAGGAGATTGACTTTGTGCCGGATCGTCAATATGGATTGCTAGCCGTTCTTTTGGTGGTTTTCCCCAATGCACATCATGCTTATTGCTTGAATCATTTGAAGAGAAATTTGATTGACAAATTGGTGGGACTTCGTACTACCTATAAGCTGTGTTTGATGAAAATATTAGTCAAATGTGCTTATCTTAGCAGTTGCTTCTTTCCAACATTATATCACGAAATTGAGGCGTATTCTTTGGGAATTGTAGAGTTGATAGTATGTTGGATGGTTTGCAAAATGATAAGTGGGCCAATGCATTTTTTAGAAGCGATATGGGGAGATGTCATCTAATCTTTTAGGAGTCTTACAATAATTGGATTGGTGGGGCTCGTGAGTTGCCTATTACTTGTATGGTTGATATGATTAGGGTTCAAATCATGACTCAATTGTCGGATAGAAATTTGAATCTAGAAGATGGAGTCTGAAATTGTGTTCGATTATGGAAAAGAAGTTGTTGGACTCTTTGGAGCTAGCTAAGTCTCGGGATGTGATTGTTGCTAGTGATCTTGCTTGAGGTTCATTCTTCTATTTCTTTTATGTTGATATTGGTACAGACTTGTTCTTGCCATGAATGGAAATTGAATGGTTTTCCTTGTTGTCATCTTGTGCATGCTTTGCGTAATAGTGGTAGAGATGTGTATGATTTCATTGATCCTTTTTTCATGTAGATTGTTTTAGAGAGTCATACAAGGAATCTGTTTATCCGGTGCCTTCAAGTGAGAGATTTGGTTTTGATGGTGCGATGGTTCGGTTATCAAACCTCCTATAACGAAAAAGCGGCCAGGCGGAACAAGAAGAAGAGGATACCTTCTAGGGGTGAGAATGTGAAGCAAATCAAGTGTGGGAGGTGCTTGAAATATGGGAATCACAATAAGAAGACGTGCAAAGGGCTATTTGAGGCCACAATCTATTCTTTTCTATTTGTATTTGAATTTGAGGAATTATGGGAATAAAAATGTGATACTTGGTATTATGGAAGTAATGAATAAAGTTGGTTGAATTGTTTTTGGTTGTTGATGTGTTCTTTACTTATTGAAGTTGTTTTGTATGATCTGGTTTTCTTTTTATTTTTATGGAATGTAGAAGGTTGTTGAAAATTTCTTATTAAAATGCGTTGATATTTCATAGCGACAAAAGCTGTATAATTTTGCGATTTAAGAATTATTAGAAACAACTGATGGAACGCATAATTTTGCGCTTTTAAAAATCATTAAAAACAAAGTGATGAAGCGCAAAATTTTGCGGTTTGAAGAATTATTAGAAACAACCTTTACTGTATGAAAATATATGCAACCAGAAACAAGCAGACAAACAATCAGAATAACATCCACAATAATGATAATAAGGAGAAGAAGAGCAACAAGAACATCTATGATTTTCACCATAACCATAATAAGCAGAAAATGATCATTCCCAAAAGTATATAAAGTACTTGTCAGATGTTAAAAAAGAAAAATTTAAAAAAAAAAAAAAAAAAGGTACAAAGATATGTTCCTTGAAAATTTGTATTGTCAAGAAGTTTGTTCATTATTTTTATGGTTTGGTGTGCTTTGTCAACATTTGGTAGTGCTTTCGAGTTTCCGTGATCGGTTGTTATCATTGAGAATTGATTGATGATCCGTGCTCGAAATTTGACCCCTCGGTTGGGCGAAGTTTTTACGCACGAGTTGCGTTGAGATATTGGTTGATAACATTGCAGACGGCGATTGCACAATCATTCTGCGATGTTTGAGATGAAGTTAATTAGTTAGGTGAAACGCAAAATTTAGCATATTGGAAGATTAGTTTATGGATTTTGTATCTTACGAGTGTGGGGTTTGTTGTGGGCATTCCTCAATTGATGCAATTTACATCTCGCACTCTTGAGATGAAAACATGTTTCCTGTTCTTTGAGTAATGCTTTATTCCATGTCGAGTTGATGTTGTTGCTACAAAATAGTTAGTGGGTGTTTTTGTTAGTTATAGTGGTGAGTTGATATGTTTATAAAGGAAAGGAACTAAGTATGAAATTTAACTTACAATTTGTTTTGCAATTTCAAAGTGCTTGTTGTGGCGATCTTTGCGAGTCTCAAAGAGTCATAGTGTCTCCATATTCCATCAAGATTGTCAAAAACCACAATTGTCCAATGGTTGTCGTGGTTGATTGGGAAATGGATATATCATTTTTTCATTGCTTACGGAAAATGGTTGTCGATGAGTTTTTCTCGAGTGCTTGATCTTGGTTTTGTAGTGGAGTCTGTAAGTTATATATATGTTTGAAATGTGCTATAAAACTATGTAGTAATATATGTTGAGAAAGTAGAAAATTTTGCGGTTGTAAGGTATGTTAAGTTTTGCTTACATTGATGAGTGTTGAAAGCGTAAGATCTTCTGCATATGGATTGCTTGCAAAGACTAGATCGTTTTTCTCAAATTCTTCAATGGTTGGTTGGAGTGCCAATTGCTTTTCTGCGAAGGCATCAATGACCTGAAACATGTTATATATGAGAATGTGTTAGTTTTGTGGAATAGGTTATTGAATATGTCTGAAGCGTAAAATTGTGCGATTGGAGACCTACATTCCCATATAAGGGTTCCTGTTGGTCAATCTGCATATATCTGAAAAGTATCTGCGATTTCATCTTATTTGCCGGACGGACACAAGCACTTGATTGTGTGTTGTTGATGAGTTGAATTTGGTCTTGGTCTTTTTTGGATAGGCTATGCCAAACCTTGTTTGTTTTGCGGCATGAAATTGTGAGTGGCTTGTTTGGGATTGATTCTTCCTGGAAATCATCATCACTTTCCAATATTTGAAGTTTTGTCTTTTCTTTATTGGCATGCTCTTTTGGGTTTGTTTCAGGAGCAACTGCTTTCTCTTGGCCAATATGCTCTTGCATCTTTTCTTTGTGCTGTTGTTTTGCTTCATGAGCACCTTTTTTGTTGTTGTCATTCTCCTTCTCTTTTTCTTCATCGGTACCCTGTGTTGGTTTGGGTACATCAGCAGCAGTTTGTGTCTTGTTTGTTGCATCTTCTTTGGGTTTGGTCATTGGTTGGTATTCAAAATCTGGGTGATGTGCTTGTTTTCTTGATTTTTGTTTGATTCTCTTGACCATGGATCTTTGTTGGGGACTGCGAGTTTTTTTGGTGGACATTTCCTTCAGTTGATCTTCTTTTTTACTTGATTCGGCCATGAATTTTGTTCCATTTCTTGCATTTGTGCTCTCATGCGATGTGAGCTTGTCCTTGTCATCCTCTTTGGTTGATGTTTGTGGTGGGTCATGACCTATAAAATGTTGGATTGTGTTTTGGTTAGTTTAATGAAATTTTGCAGTATGCTTTAGTATTAGACAATAGTTTACCTTGTGCATGAAATATGTCAGATTTCTCTTGCAGTTCTTCTTGTTGGTTTGGCGCTCTTGTTCATTTACTTCTTCTTGTTGGTCTTCTTCTTCATGAAGGTCTTCTTGTTGATCACCTTTTGTTTGTTGTCTTTCTTTTTTTCTTCTTCTTCTTCTTCTTCTTCTTCTTCTTCTTCTTCTTCTTGCTTTCTTCTTCAGCTTTCTTCTTCTTCTTGCTTTCTTCTTCATCCACTTGATTTTTTTCATCATCACTCTTCTCTTCTTGTTCATCACTTTCTGGTTCTTCTTGTGGTTTTTTTTTTCTTTTTTTTTTTTTGTTGTTCTTCTTGTCGATTCGATTCTCGATTCGAATGATGTTCTTCTTCAAGAAAGTCATCCTCATCACTCTCTAGAAGTGTTTTTTTTGTTTCTTTTGTTTTTTCGCTTATTGTCCTTTTTGTGGTCATGTTTCTTTCCGAGAAGTCTGTTGATGTGCTTTGATTGATATGCAATAATCGTATTTCTTGTTCAGTTGGGGTTAAAGGACTTTGGTTAACCTGCATTGGAACAATGTGGCATATATTAGTAGTACTGTAAATTTGGTTAGTTTCTTGTACTGTGAGTAATGTGGGTTACGTGACAAAATATGTTTTTGGAAACTGAAAAATGTTCTGATTTCATAACATGAGTGATGTTAAATAAGTGTGTTCTTTGAAACTAAAATTTTCACTGATTTCATAATATGATTTGTACTACAATGAATGTGAAAGGAGAGTTGAATAGATTTGTGCTATGATAGTATAGAAGAGTTTGAATACCTTTTCAAAGTGTGCAAGGCTGATGTGTTTCCACTTGGAGTACATTCTTCCAAGGTTCCATTTCATAAACCTTGGGAAGCCTTCTTTGTTGCATGGTCGGAGGAGTTTATCGTGCTCATGATCAAGATCGTTAAAAAAAAAAAATTGAAATATGTTAGATAGTTAGAAATAGGTGGATGTCGATATTTTTTGGGAAGTAGTTGAGCAATGTGTTTACCAAGAGTAACATGACGCATCCAGTGACATGCCTTGGGTTGTTGTTTGCATTTGCCATTGAATTCATCAGTGTGTCTTTTATTGCCTCGACCCAATTGTATTTCTTGATGTTGTTGAGATTGTCGACATAGTTGAGGAAACTCCAACTGAGTGTATGGCCTGTTGTGGGGATGAGAAGTTTCAAGCACAAGTAAAGGGTGATTACCCTTGCAAGATCTTGACGATCATTGGTTGATTTTCCTTTTTTTGTTTGTTGAAACATTTTGGCCAAAGACTTGCCATCCAATCTCTTGACTGATTTGCATCTTCGTTTGTAAAATGGAAGCTCAAAATCCTTTGGTGTTGCATAGGATTTGGTGGTGATGCTGTCTTCTCCACAGTCAATACCAAAAATGAGCTTCACATCACTGCTTCTGAGTTTCATTTGCTTTTTGCCAAGTAGAAATGATCTTTTTCTTTTGTTGTAGAGTGTTGTCATTTCTGCTACAATGGAGTTGTAGCATCTGCACCAAGAGGCCTTGGTTGTGTTGAGGAGAGAGCATTTATGAGGTGCCAAAAGGGTTTTTGCGGCTCGTCATTGGGCTTTTGTGAATTTGACGCGCTTCAACAGTTTGATTCCTGTTCCGATGTTGGAAAGATAATTAATTTGTTGGACTCTCTTTCCAGGGACTGCTGCTTTTTTTTCTTTTGATGCCTTGGTTTTTGTTTTTGGAGTTGATTGGATTTCTTGGAGCTTTCTTTTTTGGTCGGAGGAGCTTCTTGTTTTGTTGGTGGCCTTCTTTTGTTTGTTCTTGTTGTGGTTGGAGGTGTGGTTGGTGTTTGTTGTGTGGGTGGGGTCTGTGGTGCGCTTCTTGGGCTTTTTCTTGTTGGTGGTGTGGTTGTTTTGTGGGTTTTTGGTGGGTCTTTTGGGTTTGGTTGTTTTTGGTGTGGTGGTTTGGTTTTTGTGGATGGGGAGATGGTGGTGGCTTTTCAATGGATCTGAGATGGACTTTCAAAAGGGGAGATGGTTAAATCCTGATTGGATTTGTGGGCATATGGGTTTGTTTCTTCCAATATCTTCCAACAATTTGTTTCGAAAAATGAAAGCGACAAAGACGGTATGAGTAATATAGTGACAAACCGTATAATTTTGAAGTTTTATATGCGATTCATATGAAGTTATATGTATTTTGTTGGTAACGATTTAAACCGTATAATTTGACATTTGATTTGCACTTTATAATAAGTTATCTACTTGTTTTGAGTAGTGGTTAAACCGTGTAATTTTGCGCTTTCATTTGCGCTTGAATAAATTGAGATATGTTATTTGTGTAGTGGTGAAATGAAACACTATGATGTTGCGGTTTATAAATAGTATGAACAATAGTAATGACCCTTTGTATTTTGTAAAAGCAACAATAACAATGAGAAGATTAAAATTCAAAAATAAGAATAAGAGGCGCCAATATTGAACAACAAGAATAAGAATAAGGTGTTGAATGTGTAAAAATAGGGATTTATGTGTAGAAAAAGTGTTTTAGGATGTTGAAAACAGGGAGTATAATGTTTGAAAACAGGGATTATATATAAAAGAGGGTTTATACATTTTGAAGTATGTAAAATGTGTATATAAGAAATATGTACAAATGTGAATGAAAAATAGTGAATAGGTGAAGAGAGATGTTACTTTTTTTCCCCATTTTTGTGAATTTGAAGGCAGGAACTAAGAAATGTCTTCACAGTGGTGATGGTTCTTCGTGTTGTTGAGAGTCGCCGATTGGAGAATACGAACGGCTTGGTGTTGTGTTGAAGATGAACGGTTTGGTTTTGTGGTTAGGGTAGGGTTTCAGAGGGAATGGAATCGAACGGAGAGATGGAGGATTGAGAATGCGATTTCGAGCGGCGGAGATGTGATAGTGTATTGATCAGACTGAGATGATTGTGGGTGATGAAGATGAACTGTTACGTTTTCTGGTTAGGGTTAGGGTTTTCAGAGGCGATGGAGTTGAACGGAAGAGAGATGGAGGACTGAGGAGCCGATTTCGAACGGCGGAGACGTGACAACGTACTGTTCAGTCTGAGATTTTTGGGACGTGGGTGATGGTTGCGCGCGTGTAAATTGGATGATGTATTGTGGGTATTTTTGTCTTATTGTTAATTTGAGGACTTAATGGAGTATTAAAATTGTTTTGGGCTTAAACGGGGTAGGATATGTTGGGCTTGGACCTTTGGGTCAGTTTCCCTTGTTTTTTTTATGATTTGCTAAATTATGCAAATAACCTGTCCAAACAACTTCTACGAGAAGTTTTTCAAAAAAATAAATAAACAAGTAATGTTGGATATCTTGCCGGATGACTAGTAGAATGTTTGGTAAATATTATATTTCATATTCTTAAAATAAAATAAAAAATGTAGGGTAGCAGCCGGTCGGCCGGTAAGATGTTCAGTCACTCTTAAAAATAAATGATTAAATATTATATAACCTGTGAACAATACCTAGCAATGGCCAATTTTGTTTTGTAATAACCAACTTCATAGAGAACTAATTTGGAATGTTAACTTGCTAATATAACCTCAAAATTATAATAAAGAGCCTGATATTGATGTTTTTAGGCTTCGTTTCGGAATAAGAAGCCTCAAAATCATTACATTATTTCTCTCACAAAAAGTTAAAAAACCCTTCCCAAACAAGACTAAAATAGCCAAAAAGCCAACCCATTTTCCAAACGAACTCTTAATAGTTTAAATCAAGGGCAGGATTCCTCTCGTGGGAGGGCCAGATTGTTAGAAAAAAAGAAGAAGGCACAAAGCAGATTCCAACCGTTAATACATCACGTCGAGTTTAATTATTATGAAAATATTATATATCATTTATCTTATAAAATCTTAATATCAGAAACCTTAAAAAAATTCTCATTTTTTTAATAATAATTTATTTATTATTTTTTGTGTCAAAACTATATTGATTTAATAGGTTTCATTACTCATGTTTATTACCAATATAATGTCGACATATAAGATGATAAACAAAACATGAGAACAAACTATGATTATCGTAATATTACTGTAAAAATTTAGAGGACAATTACATGAGTTATTATTGAAAGATAACTCTAATATATTATGAAATTTACAAATTTTTTAAATATTATATTAAATTTTAGAGGAGTCATTATGTAATGAGAAATGATACATTTGTTAATTTTGGAGTTCTAATTGAGGCCTCGTTTGGCAAGAGGCTAAAATAGTCAATTAGCCAAAAAGTTACCTTTTTAGCCAAAAAGCCAACAACCCATACCAAAAAGTCAAAGATTCCCTTTTCTCTCTACTTTTTGCACGTCGTTTAAGTAATTAAAAAAGTTGGCAAACATGAGGTTTTCTTACCAACCTTTTTAGCCAAATTAGCCAAAAGCATTCTTAAATTAGCTGTTAAAGCGAAACGAGTAGAAAAAAAGTCAAAATATCGTATCATAGATAAGACCCACCTATTTAGATCTCTTAGAGCTCCAAAATATTTTTGTTAGATAATATATAAAAAACAAAATACTTGGGACCCTTTTTTTGGGACCCACAACTTCTTTGAATCTCAACCATTAATATATGTGTGAGACCATCAATAATTAAAATCTCAAAAAAATTGTGAAAATTTTCAAAAAAATGAGTCCCAATCATTTTGTGTAAAAAAAAAAAAAACTTAAAATAACATACATATAAAAATTCAAAATTTGCAGATCCTTGGAGAGGGGCAAGACCGCCCTGGCCCCTGGTTTAAATATAAATTATTTTAATTTTTCACATTTAACTTTTTCAGATTTTTACTGTTGGGACCCACGAGAGAACATCATCATACACCTCAGACACAAGCAAACAATCCTCGAAAACGCGATTACGTGCAAAGATTTGGACAAAAAATGATGAAATAATTTTCATGTCGGGACACCCCTGTTTTTCCTCTCTTTCTCACACTCTGTGTCTCTGAATTTACCTCCATTGTATCACCTCTCTCTTCACCGACGCCGAGAAGACGATGTCCCCACTCAAACCCTAAAATATATTTCCAAAACCCAATTCATCAATCAAACCCAATCCCCAAAAAATTTCGAACCCCACCATCAATCAATTCAAATAGAACCCAATTCCCCACTTTCCTTTTCCATGTCCACAACCTAAAATCCCTTCAATCCCCACCTCTTTCACGACCTCACTTTCCCCAAATCCATCACCGAATCCCTCTATTCACCGCAAAAAAAATATAAAAAAAAATGCTAGGCCAGTTCTTCGGGGCTCGCCGGCTATGGAAAATCAAGAGAATCCTCCGAAACGGTAAGCTCACTCTTCTCTGTCTCGTCCTCACGGTGGTCGTAATCCGCGGCAATCTCGGCGCCGGCAAGTTCGGCACCCCACAACAAGACCTCAACGAGATCCGCGAGCGCTTCTACTCCGGCCGCCGCGCCGAGCCCCGCCGTGTCCTCGAAGAAGCCCAATCCACCACTGCCACCGGTACCGGTACAGACTTGGACAACAGTTACGCCACATTCGACATCAAAAAGATCTTGGTAGACGAAGGCGAGGACGAAAAGCCTGATCCAAACAAGCCCTATAGCCTCGGACCCAAGATCTCGAATTGGGACGAGCAGAGAGGTGAATGGCTTAAACGAAACCCTAATTTCCCTAATTTTCTCAGACCCAATAAACCTAGGGTTCTGTTGATTACTGGGTCGTCGCCCAAACCGTGCGAAAACCCGGTTGGGGATCATTACTTGTTGAAGTCAATTAAGAACAAGATTGACTATTGTAGGTTACATGGGATTGAGGTTTTTTACAATATGGCTTTGTTTGATGCTGAAATGGCCGGGTTTTGGGCGAAACTACCGTTGATTCGGAAGCTTTTGTTGTCTCACCCGGAGGTTGAGTTTTTATGGTGGATGGATAGTGATGCTATGTTTACCGATATGGCTTTTGAGGTCCCGTGGGAGAGGTATAAAGATCATAATTTGGTGATGCACGGTTGGGATGAATTGGTGTATGATCAGAAGAATTGGATTGGATTGAATACAGGTAGTTTTTTGTTGAGGAATTGTCAGTGGTCATTGGACCTTCTTGATGTTTGGGCTCCAATGGGTCCGAAAGGGAAAGTTAGGGAAGAAGCTGGTAAGATACTCACTAGGGAGCTCAAGGATAGGCCTGTTTTTGAAGCTGATGATCAGTCAGCTATGGTTTATCTGTTGGTGACACAGAAGGATAAGTGGGGTGAGAAGGTGTATCTTGAGAGTTCTTATTATTTGCACGGTTATTGGGGCATTTTGGTGGATAGGTACGAGGAGATGATTGAGAATTACCATCCGGGTCTTGGTGATCATAGATGGCCTCTCGTGACCCATTTTGTTGGTTGCAAGCCTTGTGGGAAGTTTGGGGATTATCCAGTGGAGAGGTGCTTGAAGCAAATGGATCGCGCATTCAACTTTGGGGATAATCAGATTCTGCAAATATATGGGTTTACACACAAGTCACTAGCAAGTCGGAGGGTTAAGAGGACGAGAAATGAGACGAGCAATCCTCTTGAAGTCAAGGATGAGCTTGGTTTGCTTCACCCGGAATTTAAAGCTGTTAAAGTATCGTCTTCTTGAGGGGGGCACACGGAGGTGATTACCTTGAAATCGTACATTATGATTCTTTTGTGCACTTTTAGGGTGTATACATGTTCTTTTGTATTTTGGTACTATTTTTAACTTGTGGTAGCTCTGGTTATGTATTACATATTTAACTCAATCCTTTGTGTTACTACTAGTCTTTAAATCATATTGATTTTGAATGGAAAGCAAAGTCTAATTTGTGCCATGTTCTCCAAATTACGCCTTATTGATTATTAGAAACAGCTTTTCTATTGTGATGCCCTTTCTTTTGTGATTGGTAGAAACAAGTATTAGCAGTATCTTTTTCATAAGGACTGCGGCGAGCGAAGTACCCAAAATGTCGGATGAAGACGACCTAAAACACTGACTGAATATCCATTTTAATGCTATATAAGGTGGGACCATCTGCTTCCATGGGATTTATTAAATCCCTACCTAAATGGAGTGGTGAGAAGAAATGGTAAGGAGGATGGTGAAGAATTAGAATGAGCCACCAATTTCTGTTGGGTTTTAATGCATTGTTATTCTAATTGCAGTGACATTGTCAACTACATTCGGTCCTTGTAGAGGCTGCAGCTTTTGCTTGTTAAGCTCATTTCTTTTATTGACAAAATTGCACGAGCCCTTGAGTAATAATTCAGAGTAGCCCACCTGATTAGTGAATGAGGTGCTGATTTACCTTCTATTAAGAGGAAGTGAGAAGCATAATTGTGATCATGAAATCAAGTGTTACCCACATCAATCATCTTTTGCAGCTCTAGTTAGATTTGGCGCTGTTCATTTCTGTTCCCTATATAAAGGTAAAAAACTCACAACCTGATTAAAAATTGGTCGGTAGCTGATACATTGGATGCTACAAGTTTTGATGCACTGTTTGGAGGCCATCAGAGAAAGAACCATGGTGACCACTTTGAGTTTAATATTTTTTTCTTGTTGTTAGATTTTATTCTTGACAATCCCGTTTGACAAGGATTTCTATAAGTAATTGGATTTTTTCCAAAACTAAGATTACTTTTGGATTTTCTATAAATAGTTGGTTTTCTCTCAAAACTATTTAATGCCTCCAGATCTTCTTTTTGGTTCTTAAGATTTATATCTGGGGATATTTTGTTAGTTTTCTTTGATGTTTTATTGAGTATTCAACTCATGGTTTAAAGAGAGTACATCAAAGGTTTTGTTTGTTATACACAAGAAAGAGAGAGTTGTTCTTCGGTGGATTCTGAAGAATTCGAGCCTGAAGTTTCGGTGGATTCTGCAGTGGCTCATTGTAAAGACAATTCTGAGGTGAAGACGGGGTTGGAAGAGGCACATACAGGTTGGTTCAATTAGGCGTGGATTCGCTAGATAATTGAGAGTATACCTGTGTAATTTCTTTAAATCTTCTTAGTAGATTGTTTTGTAGCTGTTGTCCGTGATTTTTTAATCACAGTTGGAAGTGTCCAATTGTGATTTTTCTACGTTAAAATCGTTGTGTTGATTTGTCTTGATTGTTTGATTGGGATTGTTATATACTGTTTAAAATTATTATATAATCACAAATCAATATCTAGGGGATTTCTAGATTTTTTAATTGGTATCAGAGTAGGTCATTCTATTTTTTTTTTTTTTTTAAATTCTTTTAGAACGAGATCTTGTTTGATTTGCGATAATGGATTCAATTCGTGAGGGAAATTCTATGGTTCGACCACCCCTACTTGACGAATCCTCGGGGAGTGAAGATGAAGAACTTCAGCAAGCATATCAAAAGTTGTATAAGGAGTCTCCTAACTTATTCAAATTGAATGACAAACTCACAAAGAAACTCAAAACATGTGAAAGTGAGAATGTCAAGTTAAAAAAAGAGATTTCCGAGATTAGTAATGATGCCCTTAAGATTTCTAATGATCGACAAGCTCTTTGTGCAAAACTCTTGACTTGTGAGACAAAGAGAAATGAGTTACAACAAATTTATGCAACATATGAAGAAAAGATTGAAACTCTCGAGATGTCTCAAGTTGTTTTGAAAGAACTAATGATCAAGAAAGAGGAAGAACTCAAGTGTGTTATGGCTACCATTGGTCTTTGGAACAAAGGATCAAAAACTTTGGACAATATCATTGGGTCTCAACAAATTTGTTCTGATAAAAGTGGCATTGGCTTTGGTGGTAAGAAAGAGCAAAAACAGAAGGCTTCCACATCTTGTGATACAAGAACTCAAGGAAATGGAGAACAAAAAATTCAACATGAGGATAGACTTTTCAAACTTGCTAGAGTTGGTAAAGCCAAAAAAAAGAAGGTACACTCTATTTTTATTTGTCATCATTGTGGTACGCATGGTCATATTCGCCCTTATCGTTATGAATTGCATGGGAGAGTATCTCACAGAGATGGAAGAAATTCTAATATCTCAAGGGGTAGGAGACACTTTATTGCTCATAAGGAGGTTAAGGGCCATAATAAACCTTGCTATTTTGATTTGCTTGAGACCAAACATAAACAGAGGTTATGTTTACCTAGACCTAGGAATAGGAAGTTGAAAACCATGTCAAGACGGGTTCTCATTGAAGGGGAAGGGAACCATAACGTCAAGACATCACTCAAAAACCGCAATTCTCACAACTTTGTTTATACTAAAGCGGTTTTGGTGAGAAAACTTGACTTGTGTTAATTTGTTTATTTGTTTTAGTTTTTGGGTTTCTGTTTGTTTTTTTTAATGAGAAAAAAATGTGTGCATGTTCGTTTTTTGTCTTGCTTTGGTTAAAAAAAAAATGAAAAAAAAAAAAATCTAAAAATATTTTCTTAGTATGGTTTTGCAAACTTGAATTTTTTTTTTTTGAGATGTCCTTGGTACATATTGGAATTGATAAGAATATCTATTACATGTTAATATGTGTGTACTTTCTGTGGTCATTATTCATTTTGGAGTGTGTGTTTTTTTGATTAGTATGTCTAATTCTGTACACACTCTTGGATTAGCAAATATCGGAGTCTTCCGCCTTAGTGATTATTTTTTCTTTATGGACTTCTGGCATGGTATCTTTTGTTTTTCTAGAGGAATTGACCTATACTAGCACATCATGAGTAATGTTGAGTCTCTTAACCACCTTCCATCTTTTTGCATCTCCATGGCTTTCTCCTCTGTTCTTTGTAGTTCAGGCATGAGGAAAAGGCTACCTCAGAGTCACCAATCAGGCCATCCTTATTATATCCATGCTTCTCTGGTTCGGTTTCCATACTCTTGAGCGTGTCAGCCGCCAATGAGTGTGCAAAAGAAAGAAAAGAAAATATGTGCAAAAGAAAGAAAAAAACAATGCGCAAAAGAAAGAAAAGAAAAAGATGTAAAAAAAAAAGGAAAAAATAAAGGATTCATTGATTGAGGGGAAGCCTTCGCCTTTACTCAACAAATACCCCTTGATTCCTAGTAGTTTGACTTTCCTTTATTGTGCTTAGATTCTCTAGTCGGAGGTCTAGCTTTCATATCACTACTAGGTTTTGAATCTTATATTTGTCGAACTCCAAGAGTCACACACACACTTTTATCATGGGATTTATGTTTTTCACATAATGCATCATTTTCTTTTATGAAGAATTTTTTAGAAGCTGTACACATTGTGTTTTCAAGTAATTGTGCTTCTTGGATAATCTTGTGTGTTTTAAGGTACAAATCTGAAATTCCCTGCTTGCTTCACCATATTATTGTTTGTCGTTTTTTTCTTGTTCTTTGTTTTTAGTGAGGGGGAGTTTGATGTATCATTACAAGAGTTTGTTAGCATGATTATTTTGATTTGTTTGATAAGGGAGTTTGGCATTAGTTAGTTTGTGTGTTGCTATCCACTACTTGTTTGTTTTTTTTTTTATATATATATATCTCGCAGGTTATTAATTCATGTTTTCATGCACATGTGTCGTAGTGTGATTTCATCCATTCATGTGTTGGGTGCATGTGTCTTAGTTTTCAAAATAATCTAATCATATGGTTATTGTTTTTTTTATATACTCTTGTGACACTAATAGTTGTTTTGGAGATTGTGGTACTAATAGTTGTTTTGCAGATCATGACCGTGAGAAAGAAGTTTTGTTTTTGCTGGTTGTAATGGGTTGGGGTGATTAGGATTTTATTTGTTAGGTGTGTTTTGTCATGGCATTGCCAAAGGGGGAGATTGTTAGGTTTTATTCTTGGCAATCCCGTTTGATAAGGATTTCTATAAATAATTGGATTTCTTTCAAAACTAAGATTACTTTTGAATTTTCTATAAATAATTGGTTTTCTCCCAAAACTATTTAATTCCTTCAGATCTTCTTTTTGGTTCTTAAGGTTTATATCTGGGGATATTTTGTTAGTTTTCTTTGATATTTTATTGAGTATTCAACTTATGGTTTAAAGAGAGTACATCAAAGGTTTTGTTTGTTATATACAAGAAAGAGAGAGTTGTTTTTCAGTGGATTCTGAAGAATTTGAGTCTGAAGCTTCGGTGGATTCTGAAGTGGCTCATTGTAAAGACAATTCCGAGGTGAAGACGGGGTTGGAAGAGGCACATAGAGATTGGTTCAATTAGGCGTGGATTCACTAGGTAATTGAGAGTATACCTGTGTAATTCTTTTAAATCTTCTTATTGGATTGTTTTGTGGCTATTACCCGTGGTTTTTTAATTACAGTTGAAAGTGTCCAATTGTGATTTTTTCACGTTAAAATCATTGTGTTGATTTGTTTTGATTGTTTAATTGAAATTATTATATATTATTTAAAATTATTATATAATCACAAATCAATATCTAAAGAATTTCTAAATTTTTCACTTGTCATTAAGGTATGAATTTACATTTGCAACTTTAGAACTGTCATGGTACCTTTCTTTGGCATTTTCTTTTTAGCTTGTGGTGTGGTTGTTCTAGTTGGATGGTTTCTTCTAGTGTGGTATAACAGTAGAGTGAGCTAGACATTCAATCTTTGAAGATTTAGTGGGTCGGGTTTTAGTTTTTTAAATTTAATTTTTTAAAAATTGAGTTTTTTAATTTTCGTAATTTTTTATTTTTAGTAAATATTTTTAATATTTTAAGTAATTTTTTTATTTTTTTAGATGTACCTTACTTAGATGTATTTAAATAATAAAATATTTGTGAAAAAATATTTTAAAAAATTAATAAATACACAAAAATACGAAAAATGTACTATTTTTTATATATTTTTTGATATTTAGTGTATTTTTTAAAGATTTTTTTCATAAATATTATACTTTTTAAATATATTTATGTTAAGTGTGTTAAAAAATTTTAAAAAAAATTACTTAAAATATTAAAAAATTTTATCGAAAACATTAAAATATGAAAAATAAAAAGTAAAAATTTTTGAAATATTTTTTTTTTAAAAATCAGAACCAAACAAGCTGTTGTAACTATGTTATTAGTTTTGTTTTACTTGAGAGGGGGCAGAAAACTCTAAATTTAAATTAAATTAATTTTTTAATTTTTATTTTTTATTGTGGCTAACATAAGTCAGTTAGGAGTTGTTTGGAATGACCTAAATAAGTATACTTTTTGAATTTTTATGAAATATGAGTTGGGTTTAAACTGATGTGGTAGAGATGTGATGTGATTTAGGGATTGTTTGGGGTGTCATAAATAAGTGCACTTTTTGTCTTTTTGGACTACAAAGTTAAAGAAAAAAATATGATTGTTTGGGTTAATTTTTTGACTTTTTATGAAAAAATGTGTATTAAAAAATTGTATAAATTAGTGTGTAGCTGAAAATTAGGATTGGGAATTGTGTAGCCGTAATTTTTTACTTTTGGTGAATAGTGATAATTTTTTAATTTTTTGAGTAACTTTTTAACTTTTTGGTTTTTTTTTTCACTTCTCAAATTTGGCCTTAAATAAGATGATGAGACTTAAATAGGATAGTGATTTTTTAAATTTTTAATTTTTTTGTGTTATGCCAAACTTGACCTTAGTTGGAGTAAATTTTATTTTTTTTTTTTTTTGAAGTATTTATTAATTTATTGACCTGAGTGGATAAAGTTGATGTCTTCAAATTGACGGCAAAAGAGTGATTGGAGTTGTGGAAGTCACACTTTTGACTAACGCACACATGAGATTTTGAGGGAATTCTTTAATCGACCAAAGTCCTTAATTTCTACCAAAGTAGTTAGAGAGATGTTTCATTCCCATGGGTAGAAAATAAAAAAAAATAAAAAAAAAAAATGTAAGCTGGAAAGACTTTACCCTCTATATCATCAAGTATTGAAATAATATATATATTTTTATATATTTCAATAGTGTTTTTCTACGTTCACCTATAAATGATTTATCTTATTTTATTATCCTTGTTTCTCATGCAATATTGTTAGAAATAATATTTTATATTGGAACTAATAGAAAAAAGGAAAAAGATTTTGATTCTACCATTGGTTAAGCTGATTTATGTGCCATAAAACACATAACCACATAATTATGGAATTGGGGCCTCTGCGTTTCCGCAAGGCAGATGGTAGGGAAGGGTGCCCCTTTTTGGGACCCATTGGGGGACTATTTTCATATCCTAAGGCCATGTTTGTTTGGGTGGACATGAGCTTGGGATTGGACTAATAGTCCAATAAAATTATTAATCCGATGTTTGGTTAAACAATTAAAGTACGAACTAAGTATTTTAAACTTGACTATTAGTTAAGATAGGATATATAATCCAACGAATTCATAGTCTTAGGACTATTAGTCATGGGAATGCTAATCCAGTCCGCCCAAACAAATATGGCCTAAATTGTTTAATTTATTTGGCAAGTGAGGTTTTCATAATGAACTATTCAAGTAATGTGATTATTGATTTTTAATTTATTATATAGATGATATATTAAATCTTACAAATTAAATGTTTTTAATCATGAAAATAATCCTAGAATGGGACAGAAGGAGACACGATCAGGAGCCTAACCTCCATAATAATGGACTATGATTACCAATAACAATTTTACAATGATAGTTCTTTTTGTTTTCTTTGACAATTGGTAGTTTAAAATCTAAATTATAAAGAGTTGTTTAATAACATTTTTATTTCTTATTTTTTTATTTATGTTTTTGTTTTCCTTTTTTATTTTTTTAAATTGAAAATGAAAATTTATTCAGTATATTATTTTCATTTTCAAAAATATAAAATTAATTTTAAATTTTTTTTAAAATTCAAAAAGTAAATTTTCATTTTTTTCACACTGTCACCACCGACAGTAAGGGGTGTTTTGGGAAGTTGGTAAAAAGCTGGCTTTTGGCTTTTTACCAAGTTTTTTGACTTTTTTGATAGTGATTTGGGAAGTTGGTAAAAAGTTGACTTTTTTATTTTTTGGTTTAATATTTTTTAAAAGTGTCACATCACTATAAAATTACCAAAATATCCTCAACCAATTGAAGAAAGCTACCTAAGTTGAGGGTAGTTTTGTAATTACCCAAGCTGCGTTTTGGCAGCTTCCCAAATGGCATTTTCAACTTTGTGCACAGTTCAGCGTTTTGAAGTCGGATAAAAAAACGCAGCGTTTTTAAGAAGTTCCCAAAACGGCACTAAGTGGTGAGCTTCAACCAACTCTCAGACGGTGACGATTATCATCCTAATATTTAAATAAAGAAAAATATTATAAGTTTTAAATTTTCTATTAATTAAATGATTGGATGTCTCATATGAGAGTACTGTTATGGCGTGCAACTTACGCCTTACACTTACGCCTTTTCTGTTTGCAGTCCTGCTTACCCTTGAGGGTTGCACACTTAAGAAAAGTCCCTTATATGAATGTAGAGTTCACATTCATACCATCCCTATGCAAAATATTTGGTTATTTATTTAGTAGAAAATTTGAATTGCATTTGGTAGAATTTTAGAATTATGTTTGAAAATAAAGTTATATTTTAAGTTTGTGAGTTTTGAAATTATTATTTGAGTACAAAAAAATTGTTTGGTTATAAATTTTGAAAAGAGTTTTGAATTGAGTTTGGAATAATTGAGGTGACATATGATATTTGATTCAAAAGCTTATAACTCATAACCAAATACACAACCCAAAGTTCTATTCAAAACTCATAAAAAAATTTTAAAAATTTTACAAAATATTTTTATTTAATATATAAAAAATAATAGGTGCCAAGTGCTAAAAAAAACATAAAATAAATTTGCACTGTTTCAACCAACCGACTGGACGACCGACCGGATGTCTGAAAAGACGATTGGATAGACTAAATTTCAAAATTCAAATCTCTCCTAAAACAAGTTTTTAAAAGTGATGTAAATTTAATTTTTAAAAATTCTAACCAAACATAATACTCAAAAGAAGATGTAAAGTCGTGATTTGAATTCTACACCGAACATAATCTTGGTGTCTCTAATATTACTCTCAACCAAATAGAATCACCTTGTGATTTTTCATAAATTTAGGCCAAATTTGACATACACAAAATAATTCATCTTTTTATCTTTTTTTCATCACATCATCTCTCTACTTTTTTGTACATTTTAAAAAATAAAATAAAAAATACACTTATTTAACTCATCCCAAACAATCCCTTAATCACTAATTCTCTAGTAAAGACCACCAACGACTACTGGCCATGGCCACCACATTCATCCACTATCACCAACTTTGAACACTTTGATTCCAGAGAAACATGGACACATGGGGAGCACCGAATAAATATTTGGTGGAACAATAGGCTTTCTTTTCAAAAGCAAAAGCATTTGTCTGCGTTTTGTCCCCTAAATAGTTGGAAACTCCCCCCGAGTTTTTCTCATATATATCTAGGCACAGACGAAAACGATTCTCTAACTCTCCAACTTCGCGCTCTCTCTCTCTCTCTCTCTCTCTCTGTGTAAACCCTAATTCTCTCTTCTCTCTACCTCCATACATAAAATCTCAGGTCTGAGCTTGAATAACATGGCAATGGAGATTGCAGTGGAACAAAACCACAAACAACAGGAGTTCGCTATAGCCTCCGTCTCTCAGCTCTCTTCGTCCTTTTCTACGGCTTCTTCTTCGCCGGTTACTGCTCGTTTCAGCTTCGATTCTGGAGTTGCAGAGCTTCGATTCTACCGAGACTCTGAAGCGAAGGAGCCTGTTCATATTGATCTTCGAACTGCTCAGGTTACCATTTTATTTGGGAATTGTAATTCAGTCTCTGTTTGGCTGCTGAAAAATTGCAAAAGCAAAATTTGAAGCGTTACGTCTTGTCATTTCTATTGAATACTAATTGACTAAGCGAAACAACGGAACTATTTGAAGAGTTTAAATATCATGTAATTTTGGTTTCTTTGATTCTAATTTTTTTAAAAATAATGTTAGTGTTGGATTTTGAATTGCTTTTTACATTAATTAATCTAACTGCTGGTTTTATTTTTTTTTTTTACTGTTTTTTTTTTTTTTTTTTTTCTTCAGATTTTCAAGTTAAGCCCTGTTGAATCAGTATGCATATCTGATGGTTCTGATACCGATAAAGAGGTATGAAATTTAAATTTTTTTTCATAGGTTACGGTTTTTTTGTTTTCTATATGTAGATTGGACACACTGTTTGGCAGCATCTAGTTTTCTTTCTTCGCTAGACTCCATGTTTTGAAGGTTCTTATCGTTGTTGTTATTGCTGTTTACATTAAATATTTTATCACCTTGGATATAGTGAAAACATGTCGATGTTTACATTTTGGTGGCTTTATGATGCAGTTTGGTTTTGCACTGCTAAATGTGCATGTTTGTTGACCCCTTTACTTTTGAACCAGAACTCTTATTCAAGGGGAATCACAATTCAATTTAGGAAGGAGGAGGAAAGTAGGGACTTCCATTGTGCATTTGACCAATGGAAGAATGAAGTGGTTGTCCAAGGTGCTCTTTTGATATCCGCCTATAATTTTTGTTGAAAAAATGGATGTATATCTAGTCACCTGTTTGATACAATTTTTTTTGTTTTGATTTGTTGCAACCCTTTTTCCATATTTTATATTTTGTTTAGTTGTTCTATTGAGTATTGTTTGGTCATTAAGATTCTTTAGTGCTTTGCTTGTAATTTGTACAAAGAACAATTGTATCTTGCATGGAACTTTAAATGAGGTGAAGCTTCTATTTGAAGTCATATGTCCCAACTTATTTTGAATGCTTTTGCATAAGATTGTGCCCTAATAGCTATAGGCACTTCAATTGGGTGCTGTATCTCTATTGGGCTTGCGTTTAGTATTGACACCTCTTGGGCATACCTCGGTGATGTGTCCCTAACTCAAATTAAATTTAATTATTTTGGACACTTTCACACGTCTCAAATACTTCTTAAGATTGGCCAAGTGTTCATTAAAAAAAAATTTTTGACATTTTTTTATAAGTAAAATTACATTAGAGAAGGTGCCAAGGGGGCACCATCCTTGTACAATGAGAAAAGAAAAAAAAAAATCCCTAATTAAGATGGAGAAATTGAGATTTTGAATGAGGAGCAGTTGTAAATCATGGTTTAGAGAAGCCTAATTGTTTCTTGTTTTCCCTTCCAGGATCATGTGAACCAAATGGAACATTATCAGCTTCTAAAAGCAAGTTTGATGATAAGATAGAGTCATCTTCTGCCAAAATGTATTTTCATTACTATGGACAATTGCTACATCAGCAAAATATGCTACAGGATTATGTGAGGACAGGTAATATCACTGAGCTTTGATTTGTTGCTTGCTGATCTTGTTGTAGGTGTTTACCTTTTATGTTTGTAATTAAAAATTCTTTGTTAAAGGCATATGTGCCATTGTGCTGCTGGTAAAATGCGTTGCATCTTGTCAAACGTTTGTGTTTTACTTAATTGTAAAGAAATGCATGTCTATATTGAGTAGTTATAGATCACAAGGTGCATGCGTGAGTGACATGATAAACATGCTTGTTTCAGGAACTTATTATGCTGCAGTCATTGAGAATTGCACTGATTTTGTTGGTCGTGTGGTTGTGGATGTTGGTGCTGGTAGCGGTATTCTGTCCTTATTTGCCGCTCAGGTTGCCTAAGTTTTGTTTGTGTTTGTGCATGAAAATATACTGACTTAATGGATTTATCTTTGTTTGTTGGTCTTCTAGAATTCTATCCCAACTCCACCCTCTCTTTTTCTCTGCCTCACTTTTTTTTTCTCATATCAGGCTGGCGCTAAACATGTTTATGCAGTGGAAGCATCTGAAATGGTAGAATATGCCAGGAAACTTATTGCTGGGAACCCATTGTTGGCTCAAAGAATTACGGTGCAATTTTTTGTTTTCTTACATTTCAATTTAAATGTTAACGGAGTTAGAACACTGTTTCTTATTCTTTTTGGGGGGCATGTTTTCACTTAAATTATAGGTAGTCAAGGGTAAAGTTGAAGAAGTTGAATTGCCTGAGAAAGTAGATATTTTGATCTCGGAGCCAATGGGTAAGCTTATCATGGCATGTGCGCTATTGATAAATTCTAGTTAACTATGGCATTTTCTGTGATATTAAACATATAATGCCATGGTTGTTTTTTTTATTATTACTATGCAATTTAGTGACACCATCAATGTTATGTTACAAAGTGTGTGTGTGTGTGTGTGTTTTTTTAACCCTCTTTTCTGGTTAAGTAATGGAGACACTTTTGTAACATTATAGAATTGGCATGAAATTAGTATATGCTTGGACACAAGTGAAAATTGGGAAAGATATCTATTAAAAAAGTGACACATTGTGGTATTTTAGAATGGCACTCAGACCAGTCTGCATGTTGGACAATCTATTCTATTCATAGTGATGGGGAGATTATCTATTGTTTTTTATGCACAGAATGAAGTCTCAGAATCTTTTTTTCTTCTTTTAGGGACCTTGTTAGTCAATGAAAGAATGCTGGAGACATATGTAATTGCAAGGGATCGGTTCCTTGTTCCTAATGGAAAGATGTTTCCTACGATTGGAAGGTGATTGTACATGTCTTATTTTCTATGATCTTAATGATTTTTGTACCTACACAATACCATGGAAAAATGTTTAATGGTTCTCATTGTCATACTCCCTTAATCTCCTGTATTAAATTAGAAGACTTTCAAATACTAGCTTGACTTCCCTCTGTGAACTTATGTGCTTTGACTTTTCTGCATACGTTATGGTGCAAATATCATGCATGGAACATATTGGAAATTCTATAAGAGATGGAAGAAACTCAATTCAAAAGCAGCCATGTTAGTTGGCAGGATTCTGGCTTTAGGCCTTGCTTAGGATGTTAAGTACGTTAATTATTGATGTTTCTGTGTTTTTCTTTGATATTTATGTCCGGAACAGTTTTTAAATTTTCACTATGGACTATAAGTGGGAGGGTAGGTGTTATTTATTTATTTATTTGTTAGTGGCTTAGGTATATAGTGGGGTTGGGGTTGACTGAACCCAAAGTGTAGCAAGGCTCCCTAGGAGTGCCTACATATATTTGTTTCACTGTGTTTTATCATATTTGTTGCAAAGATTAATATGTGTGCTTTGTTATGTGTCATTTGTTTGGGTTCTGATGGTTAAGTTCGATTGCTCCTGCAGAATACACATGGCACCATTCAGTGATGAATATTTGTATGCTGAGATTGCAAATAAGGTAAGTGAAATGAGTTGAAGCATTTGTAGGGTTAATCACTATCATGTACCCTGTGATTAAGTGAAGGTTAAGAATGATATGTGAAATTTGCATGACCCCAATTGTAGGTGATTTTCCCCTCCTATTTCTTGTCAAAAGAATTCAATTTCATTTTTTTAAAAAATTTATTTATCAAAAATAAAAATAAAAAATTCAGTTTTTAAATGTAAGCTGACCTTTTGGAATCTATCCAATTAAATAGTGATCGAACTAGTCTTACACCTATTTGTATGCAAATTGTAGTGCACGTTGCATTTTACTTGGACAAAGTCCTGGATCAAAAAATCAGGAACTTGTTTGTGCTGTTATTTTACTTGAGCAATTAAACAAGCAAAAAGGGGACTAAAAACAATATTAGGTCATTGAATTATTTGTAATTTTGGGTAAGATACATTGAATTATATCACTGCTTTTGCCCTTCATTATTTTTCCTTGCAAATATGCTGGGCTCTTGTGCTCTTCTTTAATGAAGATAATATCTTCACTAGGAAAATTGTCTTCTGTTTTAGAATCAGTTTATTTTTGTTTGGTCACTTGTTCCTAAATGCATCCATTTGCTTTATATTGTTTATTTCTTACTACCATAAAACTTGTTTTTTGTTGTGTTTTGGTTTTTTTGGCAATGAAAGTGGTCTAATATTTTTTACTCTTATCTACGCAGGCCCTCTTTTGGCAGCAACGAAGTTATTATGAGGTTGATCTAACACCTTTATATGGATCTGCTTTCCAAGGGTACTTTTCTCAGGTTCGTCTTACTTGCAAGCATAATTGTCAAATCGGGATTCGTATCATGAATCGAAATGGTCTCGTACCGAATAGAGAATCGTGAATCGTGAATTGTAAATATTCGGGCACTTTTTTAAATTACTTAAAAGCATATATCTATACATTTAGATGTCAAATATATCTTATGAATATAAAATATTTAGACTTAAATCAATGAAAATGTTATTTTGAATGATAATCACGTAGTTTAATAGGTAAAAAGTTAACAAAGTTCCTATGTAGGATCTCCATCTTACCTTTTTCTTTTTTAGATAGTTTTTATCAATCATTCTTAATAAAGATAATAACAAATAGATAAAACTATCAATTTTCAAAGTAACAATAATTAACAATGATATTGATATTTGGACAATAAACATACATACTTTTCTAAGTAATAATGAGCAAATAATAAGAAAGAATTAAAATATTTTAAATGGTATAACTAACCTCACACATGTAATATTCAATTTAATAAACTAACAATAGATAATTCATAGTGTAACTTTAATCTTAAACATCTTTAGAAGATATATTATGATTTTTTAAAGGGAAAAAAAATGAGAAAGTTAAAAATATGTCGAGTTTGACTGAATCTGATTGGATCTTATTAAAAACTCCATGATCCCTAAAATAACAACAAATCATGTATATATGTTGGTTATTTTGGTATTAAATGTTATTAGAAGTTGTTTGGCATTTTCACTAAAAAGATAGAGAAAAAACGTCTAAAATATGTCAGACATAATAATTTCAAAAATTACATAAATCGTAAAAAGTGAATTGAATCGTGAATCGATTGTGAATCGTGCGATTCACTAGAGATTCACTTCGAATACCCATAGATTTGTATCGATTTTGCAAGAATCGCGAATCTTAAGATTTTAATAGCAGAACTTGCAAGTACTACAAATATTATTGAATTTTTAAGATGGTGTCACAGTTTTCTCATTATGCTTGGCTTTAAATGTCTACAAGTGCATTATAATGCATCTTATTTGTTGAACCTATTCCTGATCTTTTCCTTCGATAATTTAGTTGTTGATACATAGAGTTTGGTTTGTAGAGGTTAGTTCTTTGAAGTTACATCTTTTGTTTGTTATGCAAATTTTTCTTATTATAAAAAATCACCGTGAAGAACAATATCACCATTTAAAAGCTCTAGAAGGGTATTTTGATTAATAAAATTGGGAGTAGAGAAGAAGGATTTATGTAAACGATCCCATTTGATGAGTTTGGAGGCTTGGTTTGGTTAAAGTTGGGATAGCTGTAAGTAGTGATCATTTGAAGAATGTAAATTTTTCTGAGAACTTCATTTTCATGTAGTATTTAGTTATTTCTATATTGCATGGGTACACACCAAGCTTATGAGTTTTGATCCCATTTGTAAGAGTGTCTTCTTTACCAAGCAGTGGAGATTTTGTCCATGCACATCTAATTCAGATTATCTATAACCTTAGATTGTAAGCAATTTTTAAGTATGTGTACCTTCTAGAATGTCAATAAATTTCATTCTCTTGTTAACACTGAAATAACTAATAATTAAATCCACTAGCATGAATCATTCCCTATTTTACTGGGTTCACAGTGGGATTTTTTTTTTTATGAAAGGCAGCCTGCCCTTTGGATTGCCACCCTCAAAATCTTTTCAAACATATCGAAATGACATTATTTAAGATATCATAACAAAAAGCAGATGGTCTCAAGGCTTGTTTGAGATGATTTTATTTGTGGCAGTTCAATGTTCATTGAAGTGTGTCCTTTTGGAAGAATCTGTTATTTGTCTTCATTAGAAGAGTTCTCTCTCTTCCATGATGTGGATGATGTGGTCTGTGTAGAAAGAAAAATTAGGAGAAACTTTTAAGGGATTCTAGTTGAAAGTAGAAACTGTGAACACTCACATTGTTAGATTGTGGTAAATCTTGATACAGTCAATGACAGAAAAAAGCTGCCTGCAGCTTCCACATATGAATTGAATTAGGTCAATTTGAACACTCATATTATAAATGTGTTGGCAGGAAAGCATTGTTGAAAGGTTCTTGAAGCATTCAAGTACAATGTGTGTGTGTGTGTGTGTGTGTGTGCACGCCATGGTTACCATCAGCTTGATGGTAAAGCATTGTTCAAAGGTTCTTGAAACTTTCGAGTACAATGTGTCTGTGCATACACTTCTGTCTGTCATGTTTATTGACAGTAATTATGTTGGCTTTTCTGTTATTATCATGGCGACCTCTGATGATCTCTCTCTCTCTCTCTTCCCTTTACTTTCTGTACAGCCAGTGGTGGATGCTTTTGATCCTAGTCTATTAGTGGCTCCAGCAATATCTCATACGATTAACTTCACTTCTATAAAGGTATTAGTTAACTGTCTAAATGAGAACTATCACTTGCCAACCACAGTAATATTTATAAAAAAAATACTTGTTTCTTTATTGGCACAGCAATTGTTCTTTCATAGTCCATGACTGGTGGGCATTCTTGGATTTGAAGAGGTCAAGTTAAAAAGGTTTTGTGGAATGGAATTACTGTTTCTGTAACTATGGAACTGCTGAAATTATGGATCACAAAGGGGGTCTACTAGGGTACAAAAATGTCGGAGGTTTTGATAGCTGCTCACATTGTCTTTCTTTGCAGGGTATATATGGATTTCTGTTTTGTAAACTTTGTGGGATTGTTTGGGCGATGGAATATGATGCAACCTGATTATGAAACTATCCATAGAGGCTGTAATATATCCATGTTGAATGGGATTTAAGTATGGAATAAAGCTTGATGATTGTCTTATATTTTTCATTCTGCAGGAAGAGGAGTTGTATGAAATTGATGTTCCATTGAAATTCAAATCCCCTGTGGGTACTAGAATTCATGGGTTGGCATGTTGGTTTGATGTATTGTTCAATGGGAGGTAATCATTTGATGTTTGATTAATAATGTTCTCTCTCTCTCTCTCTCACTCACAACCATTGTTAATTCCTCATCTACAGTACTGTACAAAGGTGGCTGAGCACAGCTCCTGGTGCGGCTACAACCCACTGGTATCAGCTGCGTTGTGTCCTCTCTCAGCCATTTTTTGTCATGCCAGGACAAGAAATTACAGGCCGACTCCACATGAATGCACACAATGCTCAGAGTTATTCTATTAACCTAACGATGACAAGTTAGTGTTCATGATCTAACTAGTTCAGTTGTATTTGTTTGTTAATAGGATTCTTCAAATAATCTAATTAGTGGTAAATGAACTTAAATAGCTAAAAGTTGGGGCGCTGGTGCCGGACAAGGAGGAATAGTCCATACATCGTCCGGCAAATTTGATCTCAAAGAGCCCTATTACCGAATGTCTCAACCCCAAGCCTATTCAATTGCCCAAGATCAGCCAACACATCATCTAAAAAATACACAGGTATTGAATCATCTTTGTCATCATGTTGTGATCCTTATGATTTAGTTTTGAAACAAAGGAATAATGGCACACCATGCCTTGCCATTGTTTTGCTTTTCCTATGCATTTGGACATTTTTCGTAGTGTCGGTGACTTGGTTTACTGCTTGGCAGGATATACAAATACAATCACAGGATGAAGAAGCATTTGAGTTGATGCATCAACCATCTCAAAATGTGGATACTGAGTACATTGAGTGAGTCACTGAAAAAATAAATAAAAAGAATAAAGAAAGAGAAGTTACTGAATACTGATTGATTCCCTGTAAATTATATCAAAATGGGAAAAATTTCATTGTTCAATACCGTAGAATATCAAGATTTTGACTAGTTGAATAATCAAATGTGGCTTGCTTCAAATGATGTTATCTTGATAACCATTTATACAAGTACAAATTTTCACGGTTATACGAACAAACCTACCAATTAAGTGTTTCTGAAAGAAAATTTCAAATTTCAGAAAATGTTGAAGTGGTGACTGCTAGTTTCTAGGTGCAAGTTCTAGTTATACCGTCACTGTTACTTCTTCCGAGATGGAGAAAAACAACAAATATTGAATTATACCACTTTTTCGATTAAATCTCTAGAAATTAAAATTTTCATTCAAATATGCCTTCTAATTTTTCAATTTGATTTTGGGAACAAGTTTATAAGCCAAATTTGTTGACTTATTTATGTCAAATTACCTCTTTACTTTTTTAGACCTTTTTTTGTAATGAAGTCAAAAAACTAACTTATAAAACACTTCCTAAAACATTCACTTTTGAAAGTTAAAAGCATAGTTTGTGACCACCAACTTAAAAAATAAATTGACAAAATTAATTTTAAGGAGTTTTTATACTTCTTTTGAAATGTTTGAAGAATCATACATTGTTTTGGAATGTTTAAAAAATTTTATATTTCAAGTCATTTATGTACTCATTTTGAAATGTTTTTTAAATAAAAAAAATTCACATATAAAAATTCATTTCAAATTTGATTCCCATATATTATGTACCTTAATCTTTTTAGCACAAGAGAAAAAAAAAAAAAGAAAAAGAAAGAAACATAATAGAAATAAGGGTATAACTAAATCTAATTTTTAAATAATATATTAAGTCTATCTTTCCAAAATCAATAGGACTAATTGATTTATAAAAAAATCTTTAGGGTTAAATAAATCACCATTACTCAAGATGAAATTTATAAGTAAGTTTTTCATTTTAATATTTATTTATAACCAAACCAAATCAAATGGAATTAAACTTTGCGTATCAATCAATTGGGTCAACTAATTCGTATATTTTTTTTAATATCTATTTATATTCTAAAAAAACAAGATAAAATGAAAAATTTAGTCAGAATTTTTTAACAAAAAATAAAATGTAAAAACATCCCACTTTCTTAAATAATATAATTTTTTTTTAAAAAAAAAATCTCACCATTCCCTAGGACATACTTTTTAAGTTTATTATAATGAGATTCACATATTCCTTCTCTATAATTCTTGTCATCCGAACATAATCAAATAGAAAGAATTGGTTCATGAAAGAGATATCAGATCAATTCTTGAACTTA
Source organism: Camellia lanceoleosa (assembly GCA_025200525.1). Classification (NCBI taxonomy): domain Eukaryota; kingdom Viridiplantae; phylum Streptophyta; class Magnoliopsida; order Ericales; family Theaceae; genus Camellia; species Camellia lanceoleosa. Next base: position 179,137,847 of record CM045766.1, read on the forward strand.
TTTTTATCCATTCAATGCTATACAATTCAATTTAAGAAAATTCCTAAAATTCAAGTCTAATCATCTCTTTAACCACTGAAAAAAACAAAAAAAAAAAGAAACTTAATTTCTACTTTTATCTCTTCATCTCCTCTCCTCTCATTTGTGTCATCCTAAAGAGCAAAAAAATAAAAAAATAAAAAGATAAAAAGAAAATATAAAAAAGAAAAGAGAGCAAAAGTTATATATAATTATGTGAAAGAATTCATCATTCACTGGGAGTCAAAAATATTAGTCTCAGCTAATTCTAGACTCTGTTTGAAAAGTCTCATGGACCTTGACTTTAATTCCACACTAGTGGTTCATCATCGTCTACTGCACACTTTGCACAAAAACAACACCAACCATTTAATATACTATTTATAAGATTCATACATGATATTTCATTTTCATTGTATTTAGATTATAAATTTAAATACTGATTTAAAAAATTAAAAAAAAAATTTAACTTATATTTCATTCATATTATTTAAAGAAAATTAATCTAACATCCCTCTCAAACTTTTAGTAATGGAAGAGGTCCACAGTAAAAATTTTTGTAGTCTAAGGTCCCTCACCCATACCCATATATAACACCCACTCTTTCATTTTCTCTCCTCTCCCTTCTTGCACCAAACAAGTCTCTTTCTCTTTCCTCTTCGTCCGCAACATTGTTCAAAGCTTCATTGGCATTGACTACAATAGAGGAATTCGCACTAGCAAGATTTATAAAGCTGATCGTCGATTTATATGAAGATTCCTAATAATGCTTTATACAGCAAGATTTATATGAAGCAGCGCACTAGTCCTCATTATTGTTCCTCCAATCATTAGTCCTCCGATGAAGATTTCTCTGTCGACAAATATCACTATCCTCGGAAGACAAATATCAAGAAGCAGAGCACTAGTAATCTTTATAAAGCATTATAGCAGATATGAAAACAGAAACAAAATACATCAGTTACATATCCACAAGCACAACTGAAAAATATTTGTCATTGCTTCTCTTACTTTTTTCTTGTTTCTTTTTAATTGTCTTTATTGTTGATCTCAATAAACCAAATCTTAAAATCTTCATACAACACTTAATGAAGAAATCCACATAAAAAGGTGTATTCGGGAGCTGAGGACATGAATTCAACAAAGAAGGTGTTTGATGAAATGCCAAGGAGAGAATGTCTAAGATCTCTCAAATTAATCCAGAGAAATTTCAATCTAAACTAAAGAATTTCTCTGTACCAACCTAGAGAAAATTTAGTTCAAACCAAAGAATTTCTCTAGTCATCCAATATACGAAACAGAAGCAGCGATCATTATGCACAAAAGTAAAAGACAGTCCCGCCAAGAAAACACAACATCTGCTTGGTCAAGATGTGCATCTATAGATGTGAACAAAGCCAAAAAAATTTGTGAACAAAGTTGGGACCATGAATTCGTTTAGTAACTTGTTACTGTGGATCTTGGGCGGGGCTTCATCTAAAGGGTTCAACTCATTTCTTTCGATGTTTAGAGACGTGCGAGATCAAGGCGGCCAAGTTTATCCAGATCTAGCTAGGTAGGAAAATCATGCAACATAAAATGCTCCCTAAGGATTAGAATGTTGGTTGGTCCTTGTATTTTTTGAATGTTTAATTCTAATGTTATTGTAAAGGGTTTTGTAGAAATATTAGTTTATACATAAATGGTTGCATAAACTGGATATGGAGTAATGGTCAACAACAACAGTATTGTTAATAAACAGAAGTTGAAATAAGAAAAGGAAAAAGAAAAAAAAATTATCTAGTTTAAACTCAGAGAAATTTCAATTTTCTCTGGTTTGAAACCAGAGAAATTTGGTGTTGTGATGTGTAAAATTTTCTCTGTGATGTGTCTAGAGAAATTTGGTGTTGGAGATGTGTAAAATTTCTCTGTGATGTGTCCAGAAAAATTTCATGTGGGTGATGTGTAAAATTTTCTTTGTGATGTGTCCAGAGAAATTTGGTGTCGATGATGTGTAAAATTTTCTATTTGATATATCCAGAGAAATTTAGAATTTTCTCTATGATGTGTACAGATAAATTTGGAATTGGAATTGGAATTTTCTCTGTGATATGTCCAGAGAACTTTAAAATTTTCTCTGTGATTTATCCAGAGAAATTATCTGAATCGAATTTTCTTTGGATCAATGTTGAGGGACCTTAGATATTATGAAAATATTGAGTCCCCTTTATGCTATAAAATCTTAATATCAGGGCCTTTTAAAAAAAAAATCCCCATAATATTTTTCTTCATACATGATCTATAGTGAAGCACGAATTGAATTCAATCTCCACCACATATATTCATTTGTGGATAAATTTGGGGTGCCAAATTCTGAGACCTAGTTTTTTTGTAAATAGAATAGTCTATGCGGTTTGTCTTCAAAAACATGTTTGGTTGAAAATTTTTAAATTTTTTTTCAAAATCATTTTTTTTTCAACTACACATTAATAATCACTTTTTCATTCTCTTCTCTTTTTCTCAATCACTTTTTCTTTTACACCCATTTAATCAACTACAAAAAAAATAATAATAAATATTAAATCATTCCAAACTCCAACATTTGAAAATTATTTTCAAAATATATAATTAAACAAATTTTCAAAAATTTTAAATTCTCTTAAAAAATTTATTTTTAAAATAATATGTCAAAACACAAACCCTATATTTGCTTCCTTTTCCTCTCTTCTGGTACATCGAAGACGAACTTGGTTCTCCAGCATTGACTGGATTCCCAAGTAGACCACTCCGGCCACATGGCACAGTCGGAAATCGGTAAGCTCAGCTGCACCTGATAAATCTTCCCAATTTTCTTTATTTGGCATTCTCACTCAATTCTTGCTTTTATATAAGTAGGTGATTGATTACATTTCTTGCAAAATCGCATGAGATTCTCTATAGATTTCGTGGGTTTTATTTTCCTGTTCGTTTCTATCTAAACCCCCTTTATGATAAACTTTAAAACCCATCAAATTCATTTAGATTCCCCAATTTAACTTTCCTCATTTTTTTCTATTTGATTCCACATTTTTATTTATTATTATTTTATTTTTTCAATTTTATTATTATTTTATTTTTCCTGTGAGTTTGCTGAGATAAGTGAGGATAACTGGATGTGTAGTTGTTGAGAAATAGTTTGTTTTTGTAAGAAAATGTAATTTAAAATTGGATTTCTTAGGGAAAAAACATGCCTTGTTTTGATATAAGCATTTTGCATTAGATGGTTACCATGTTAGGTAGGGACTGTTTTACTGAGAAATGTAATTTGGAGGTTTTGATAGGCTAGGTGTAGGCAATGGAGATAGTAGGTGCTAGGTGTAGGCTAGGTGTCAACTGGGAATCGTGTGCCTCAATGTTCGGTTTAGGTAAACAATTTGATTCAAATTTTAATTATAATTTACGTTGCTTGTTGTGGTTGATGATTTATCTCAATTAGATATATGAATCTCTTGAGTTTCGAATTCTAATTCTAAGCTCTGTATAATCTGAACCTTTAGGTTCTTGGAGAATCATGTCCTGGTTTGATTTATAATGTTTGTTATTGAACTCAAACTGTTACACGACAATTATTAATCATTATTGTTGCTCCCATTCTAGGTATTTCTCTTGTAATTGACTTTGGATTGTTGAGTTTTGCACTAGTTCTTGGGATATTCATGGTTATATGATATGATGCATGGACATGGATATAGGACACGATACGAATACAGGGACACATAAATTTTTAAAAAATAAAAGACACGACATGCTGGAGACATGTTTAATATATATAATTTTATTTATTTATTATATATCTAAAATAAAAAGAAAAATCATTAATTTTTATAAAATTACAATAATAATAAAATTAATAAACATATTTTTAAAATTTTTTAATAAAAAATGAGTTTTTTTAAATAAAAATAATTTATTTTATGAATTTTAGGGTTAATAAAAATAAGGATAAAAAAAGAAAAAAGAAAAAAAGTGAGGGAAGAAAATAGAGGAGAGAGAGAGAGAGAGAGAGAGGGGTGAATCAGCAAAAAAAGGGAAAAAAATATAAAGGAAAAACAGAGGGGAAAGTGAAATGAGAGAGAGAGAGAATAGGAGAAGACGAAGAGAAGGGACGAGAAGAAGACGGAGACAGAAGACGAAGACGAGGAGGAGAAGACGGAGACAGAAGACGAAGAATACCTCAGTTTCTTCAATTGATCTGAACAGGTTAGGGCTCCTCTCCTCTCCTCCCCTCCCTCGATCTCTCTCTCTTTGTCTCTTTCTCTCCAACAGTTAGGGCTTCGATCCACCTCATGCGTGTCATTTGCATTCGATTCGTAGATGTTGGATTTGAGATCAAACTACTTTTATTCGTTTGGTTTTTTATTGTTGTGGCCTAAGATTTTAAGCTCAAATATGGACTTGGCTGATGTTGTTTTTGATTTGAATGACTTTGATCTGCATCGAACGGATGCAGATCCTGAGCTAGCTAATTCGAAATGCTACAATCTAGAGTTTCTGGTTCTCTTAGATTTAGGGCTTTGATTTGGTATTGACCTAGAGTTCTATGTACTATCTTTTTCCTTTTCTTTTCTATCTTTCTTTCTTTTTCATTTAAAAAAATAAAATAAAAAATTAGCTAAAGATTTAAAAACTGATGTTATAATTCCAAAAACAGAGAATGGTTACATAATTACCATAATGCCGTAGTTTTATACGCAAATATTTTTGTTTTTGGGTTGATTTGTTAGCTTGCTTTTTATGAATCCATATTAAGAAATTAGACCAAGTTATGAGCTTTCTCTCTACATTGAATTGGCTTTTCCTTGAGCTTCTTATGGGCTCATGAATTTGGCAACAAAGTGATTATGATGGGTCAAACAGATTATTGTCATGATGATACTATTGCTAGTTTAAACAAATTTATCTCATCTCATGCTTATGTTTCCTGTAGAGCTGATCTTATATTTGTGTTGTTTACTCTATTCTGGGGTGGTATGACTTCACTTTTCTTATAAAAATACAATGACATTCACCATATGTTGTTGGGTCCTTATTGAACATCTCTTTAATATTGGATTCATTGCAGGGTAGAAATGTCGATGCCTTGATTTTGTATTGACAAGCTGTGCCCTCTCTGTCTCAGATCCAAATATGATTTTCCTTTGCCCTATAGGTATGTGTATGTATTGTTTCTTTTGATTTTGCTGTCAATGCTACTTTCTGAATGTGTTTTGTTTAAGTGGAAGTGTTTTAGCTTTTCATTGAAGTGAATAGGTGAGGTTGTTCAATCATAATTCGATTCAATTTACACTTCTTCTATGCGTCTGCTACATAATAAGACTTGATTCTTTCACTCTTTCATTTTTTATTCAGATAGAAAACTTGAAGATCTAATGATAAATTTTTGGTGAAAATCCAATAAAATTTTAGCACATTTTGCAATAGAGTTTGAAGGCAGTGATTTATTGTGCTCCCCTCTTACAACTTCAAGAAATTTGACTTATTTTAAATTGTTTCAAGTGTCTCCTCGACTAAAAAACTTATAGAAAACAGTAGGTTAAAATAGAATTCAGAATAGTAGTAAAACAGAACACAATCTAGTTTGAGATTTATTTAAAATTCATTTATTGGGATTTTCTTCTATTACACAATATACTAGGCTCATGGAGGGATTGCCAGTTAAAATTTCACGAAATTACAAGGTAGAGAACTATTTTTAAAAATTCATCAAAGTCAGGCCTCTGCACAATTTCAATTCTGTGCAATCATGAAAACTCACCCCCAAAATAGCTATGCTTTTGCTTTACTAAAGCCTCTTTTCATTCCATCTTGTAAACATGATTTAAAATACATAAAAGATCAATAAATTCATGCTTGAAACAATTTAATAACAAATTAAAAATTGAATTGAAAAATTTACAAACTAAGAACTTTTTGTCAAGCTCTCTAGAAATTGAGTGAAGTTCTGCTTAAGGACTTGTACCTCATCGTGTTTCGAATTATTTTGCAGGGGAAGTGTGGTATTTAGAAACATCCTTTTTATTTATATATTTATTTATTTATTTAGTTTTTTTTTTTTGGGGGGGGGGGGATTGCTCTAATTGAGACTAGGTGAGGCACAATTTTTAAGGTCACAATTTCTAGATAAGGAAAATTGCTTCTACTAATCATCTTCTTCCTTTTATTGGTTCTTTCGCTCTTTCCAAATATTTAGTTAATCATGAACAGTAGAGTAGAGTCCAATTATATCTTTTGTGCTTGTATAGTATTTTGGTCCTTAACTCTCAAATCTTTGAAGCCCTTTGAACTGTCTCTTTACGATGCTAGCTGTTTAGACATAATTGATAGTTACCTAAATCATTTTGAACTGAAATGATGCAGAAGTGGCTTTGGCAGAGTTAGTACTAGTTGTGGAGAAAAATGTGTTAGAATCTGCTTCTCTTGATTCTGTTGTTAAAGCCATATTTTTCTTGTTACCAGATATATTCTTGGTGTTACATGGAAAATTCCATTTTGTGGGGTGTCCAATAAGTATCCACTTTATTTTATTTATTTATGTATTTATATATTTTTTGGGGGACTTTTAACCTCTTTTCCCTTTTAACCTTAACTATGATTTTTTTTTTTTTAAATTTTCTGAAACAAAATTTCAGTATATAGAGAAAACCAATTGTATTGAAGAAATGCCCTAGCACTGTAAAACGTAGCTAAGGTTTTGCATAAACAATGAAATTCTGATACAAGGAATGAAACAATTACTCATGATAGAAATAAAGGAAGGAACAAAAGAACTTCAAAAATGGAATATTAACACTTAGGTGATTTAGAAAGCCTTAAGTGAGGTGCTTAAGTTAAAAGTAATATCGTTAAGCTATAATTACTCTGTAAATTCTTTTTCTTAGAGACTAAGCGTCATTAGTTTGAGTTAAACTTGGTCACTTAAGATAATGAAACAATTAGTGGCTTAAGCCATTATTTCATACAACAAAAGAGAGAAGGATAAAGTTAGAGAGAAAATTTCTTTTTGAGAGGTAGAAGAGAAAAAAAACTGTAAGTGAGGTGCTTAAGTTAAACTAAGATCATTAAGTTATAATTAGTCAGTAAATTCTCTTCCACAGAGAATAAGCATGATTAGTTTGAGTTAAACTCGGTCATTTAAGAAAATGAAGTTGATTATATATAAATTTTGGTTTAAATTCACTTAAATGGGTAGCAAAAGCAACCCTACCAATGAAAATCTTTCCCCACATACAAACAGACTACCTGATGAAATACATGTTATAGCAAGCTCTCTTATCATGGTTCGTAAGATGTTTCATTGTTTATACAAAATGGTAAGGTTTATGCATGATTACAAGTCTGTGGTTCGAGATGACTTACTTTGCCTTGTCTGGAGGAACATCTCTCAACCACTCAAGGTCAATGCTTCCATGTTTTCTAACCATTCGGTTTTAGGAAATCTTGCATAATCATGTAATCATTATTAACTTTATTTATTTATAGGTTTCTGCATTTAGTCATGGTTCGTAAGATGTTTCACTGTTTATACAAAATGGTAAGGTTTATGCATGATTACAAGTCTGTGGTTCGAGATGACTTACTTTGCCTTGTCTGGAGGAACATCTCTCAACCACTCAAGGTCAATGCTTCCATGTTTTCTAACCATTCGGTTTTAGGAAATCTTGCATAATCATGTAATCATTATTAACTTTATTTATTTATTTATTTATAGGTTTCTGCATTTAGCTTGTTATTACACATGACTAGAGCCATTTGAAGCTGATTTTGACAAATATGAAACTTTTAAAATATGATTTGTACTCGTACCTTGATTCACTCTGCTAGCAAGTTGTTCATTCCTAGTTCTCGAATAGAATTAGAAATCTCATTGACATCTGCACATTGTATTGCTTCATAGTCCAGGGAGTCCATAGCAATAACTGATTTACCCTTTTCTGACCAAACTTACCTTTTGCATATAGGGAGCATTAGCACTTTCCAAACTAGGGCAAGATATCCTCCTTTCTAGGATTGTATTATTGCCTTTTTGAATGATTTAGTGAATTCTAGATCTCATTTCTAAATTAAGACAGGGCAACTCTACCCCCCAATAGGCATGAATGCAAATTTTGTGTTTATGTGATATTTTGGAAATGATTTGATTTGATTCCCAGGATCAACAATGAGAAAGACAGTGATTTCATTCTCAAACTTTGGGGAGTCTTATATGGCAGTGATTTGATTCTATGGCAATCCGAGTTATTTGGGGCAATGATCCAATTACAAAAATTTGGGGATTCAATTTAGGCAGTGATCCATATTTTGATCATGATTTGAGTAATCAGTAGTAAATTAGGGGGTAGTTTCCCAATTATAAAGAATTTGAGTTTGAATTTGGGTTCTTACCTTAATGATCAAAAAAAGAAAAAAAGAAAAAAAGAATGATTGCCTTTTTAAAATTTAAATCTCCAAGAAAACATGTGAATAAAGAATAACTTCTAAAAAAAAGAAACTTTCCAATTTAAGTAGAGCCTCGGAGATTATGGAAGGTGTTTGATTGAATAAGAATCTTTAAGTCATTGACTTTAGGGGGAATTTCAATTTTTATGAAAAATGGTAGACAAGGAAGTGGTGACCAAATCTTCAATTTTGAATAAAATTCGGAATCCCCTAAAAGATATTTGACTAAGGAGACAATTGTTTGGTTAGATACTTGGAATAAAATCGAAAGTTCCTCGGGAGGAAAATTTTTTGAAAGAAAACCTGAGTAGAATTTTAGAAATTATGAAAAGTTTTTGATCAGACAGAAATCTTTAGATTTTTGACTTTAGAGGGAATTTAATTTTATGGAAAGTGTTGATAAGGAGGTAATGACCTTGTCTGTCACTTTGAAATGAAATTTTGAATTTCCTTAGAAGACATTTGACTATAAGGTAACTGCTTGATTGATTTCTTGGAATTAGATTTAAAATTCATTAGAAATTTTTTCAAAATAAAATTTGAATAGAGTTCGGAAATTATAAAAAGTTCTTTTCATCAAGTAAAAATCTTTGGGCCATTGACTTTGAAGGAACCTTAATTTTATGGAGAAATGTTAGACAAGGAAGTAATGACCAAGTCTTGCATTTTGAATAAAATTTTGGTTCCTCTATAAGATATTTGGCTAAAGAATGATTGTTTGATTGATTCCTTGGAATAAAATCCAAACTCCTCAAAACATTTGAAAAGAAAAGAGGAAAGGAAAACATTGAAATTTTAAATAAAAAATGGCACTTTATTTTGAAAATGGATTGTGACAAAAAAAAAAAAAGAGTTGAAATTTGATCACGCACTTTTGAAAATAAATTGGGCCACATTTCGGTAAACAATAAATAATGAAAAGACAATTGTTTAGATTGATCACTCTGGTAGGATTTCTTAAAATTCCTCAAAATTGCCTTGGTTGGGAATGGGTGATGATGATGACTTCGAGATCCGATGCTAAGTGTTGAACAAAATTGACTGGGTCCATTCACCTATCCTCAGGTTTGTTGCATAATATCCCGGACATTATTCGTGGGTTATGTTATGTCAATATGGCAAGCATCAAATTATGCTACTAGTACTGTTTGATCATTCTCTTGTGGAAGGAGAGGTATATTGATAGTATTAACTGATGTACTCTTTTGTGACCAAACTGACCTTTTGTGTATAGAGAGCATTAGCACCTTCCAGACTAGGGCAGGATATCCTCCTTTTTTGGATTGTATTATTGCCTCTTTGAATGATTTAGTGAATCCTAGATTTCATTTCTAAATTAGTACAAGGCAACCCTACCCCCCTATAGGCATGAATGCTACTTATGTGCTTATGTGACATTTTGGAAATGATTTGATTTGATTCCAGAGATCAACAATAAGAAAGACAATGATTTCATTCCCAAAATCTGGGGAGTCTGATATGGCAGTGATTTGATTCTGTGATAGTCCAAGTGATTTGGGGCAATGATCAAATTACAAAGATTTGGGGGTTCAATTTAGGCAGTTATTCATATTTTGATCATGATTTGAGTAATCGGTAGTAAATTAGGGGGGTGGTTTCCCAATTATAATGAATTTAAGTTTGAATTTAGGTTCTTACCTTAGTGATAAAAAAAAAAAAAAGAAAAAAAAAAAGGAATGATTGCCTTTTTAAAATTTAAATCTCCAAGAAAACATGTGATTAAAGAACAACTTATAAAAAAAAGAAACGTTCCAACTTAAGTAGAGCTTCGGAGATTATGGAAGGTGTTTGATGGAATAAGAATCTTTAAGTCACTGACTTTAGGGGGAATTTCAACTTTTATGAAAAATGGTAGATAAGGAAGTGGTGACCAAATCTTCAATTTTGAATAAAATTCGGAATCCCTAAGGAGACAATTGTTTGATTAGATACTTGGAATAAAATTGAAAGCTCCTTGGGAGGAAAGAATTTTGAAAGAAAACCCGTGTAGAATTTTAGAAATTATGAAAAGTTTTTGATTAGACAAATCTTTAGATTTTTGACTATAGAGGGAATTTGATTTTATGGAAAAGTGTTGATAGGGAGGTAATGATCGAGTCCCTCACTTTGAAATGAAATTTTGAATTTCCTTAGAAGACATTTGACTATAAGGTAACTGTTTGATTGATTTCTTGGAATGAGATCTAAAATTCGTTTGAAATTTTTTGAAAATAAAATTTGAATAGAGTTCGGAAATTATAAAAAGTTCTTTTCATCTTGAGGGAACCTTAATTTTATGGAGAAATGTTAGACAAGGAAGTAATGACTAAGTCTCTCATTTTGAATAAAATTTTAGTTCCTCTATAAGATATTTGGTTAAAGAATGATTGTTTGATTGATTCCTTGGAATAAAATTCGAACTCCTCAAAACATTTGAAAAAAAAGAGGAAAGGAAAAGATTGAAATTTTAAATAAAAAAAGGCACTTTATTTTGAAAATGGATTGTGAAAAAAAAAAGAGCTGAAATTTGATCGCGCACTTTTGAAAATAAATTGGGCCACATTTCGGGAAACAATAAATAATGGAAAGACAATTGTTTAGATTGATCACGCTGGTAGGATTCCTTAAAATTCCTCAAAATTGCCTTGGTTGGGAATGGGTGATGATGATGACTTCGAAATCCGATGGTAAGTGTTAAACAAAATTGACTGGGTCCATTCACCTATCCTCAAGTTTGTTGCATAATATTCCAGACATTATTTGTGGGTTATGTTATGTCAATAAGGCAAGCATCAAATTATGCTATCAGTACTGTTTGATCATTCCGTTGTGGAATGAGAGGTATATTGATAGTATTAATTGATGTTCCCTTTTGTGACAACATACCTTTTGCGTATAGAGAGCATTAGCACCTTCCTGACTAGGGCAGGATATCCTCTTTTCTAGGATTGTATTATTGCCTCTTTGAATGATTTAGTGAATCCTCGATTTCATTTCTAAATTAGTACCGGGCAACCCTACCCCCCAATAGGCATGAATGCTACTTATATGCTTATGTGATAGTTTGGAAATGATTTGATTTGATTCCGGGGATCAACAATAAGAAAGACAATGATTTCATTCCCAAAATCTGGGGAGTCTGATATGGCTGTGATTTGATTCTGTGATAGTCCGAGTTATTTGGGGCAATGATCCAATTACAAAGATTTGGGGGTTCAAATTAGACAGTTATTCATATTTTGATCATGATTTGAGTAATCAGTAGTAAATTAGGGGGGTGGTTTCCCAATTATAAAGTATTTGAGTTTGAATTTAGGTTCTTACCTTTGTGATAAAAAACGGAAAAAAAAAAAAGAAAAAAAAGAAGAATGATTGCCTTTTTAAAATTTAAATCTCCAAGAAACACATGTGATTAAAGAATAACTTCTAAAAAAAAGAAATTTTCCAACTTAAGTAGAGCCTCGGAGATTATGGAAGGTGTTTGATTGAATAAGAATCTTTTAAGTCATTGACTTTAGGTGGAATTTCAACTTTTATAAAAAATGGTAGACAAGGAAGTGGTGACCAAATCTTCAATTTTGAATAAAATTCGGAATCCCCTAAGGAGACAATTGTTTGATTAGATATTTGGAATAAAATTGAAAGCTCCTTGGGAGGAAAGAATTTTGAAAGAAAACCCAAGTAGAATTTTAGAAATTAAGAAAAGTTTTTGATCAGAAAGAAATCTTTAGATTTTTGACTTTAGAGGGAATTTGATTTTATGGTAAAGTGTTGATAAGGAGGTAATGACCGAGTCTCTCACTTTGAAATGAAATTTTGAGTTACCTTGGAAGACATTTGACTATAAGGTAACTGTTTGATTGATTTCTTGGAATAAGATCTAAAATTCGTTGGAATTTTTTTGAAAATAAAATTTGAACAGAGTTCGGAAATTATAAAAAGTTCTTTTCATCAAGTAAAAATCTTTGGGCCACTGACTTTGAGGGAACCTTAATTTTATGGAGAAATGTTAGACAAAGAAGTAATAACCGAGTCTCTCATTTTGAATAAAATTTTGGTTCCTCTATAAGATATTTGGCTAAATAATGATTGTTTGATTGATTCCTTGGAATAAAATCCGAACTCCTCAAAACATTTAAAAAAAAAAGGAGGAAAGGAAAACATTGAAATTTTAAATAAAAAATGGCACTTTATTTTGAAAATGGATTGTGAAAAAAAAAAAAAGAGTTGAAATTTGATCACGCACTTTTGAAAATAAATTGGGCCACATTTCGGGAAACAATAAATAATGGAAAGACAATTGTTTAGATTGATCACGCTGGTAGGATTTCTTAAAATTCCTCAAAATTGCCTTGGCTGGGAATGGGTGATGATGATGATGACTTCGAGATCCGATGGTAAGTGTTAAACAAAATTGACTAGGTCCATTCACCTATCCTTAGGTTTGTTGCATAATATCCTGGACATTATTCGTGGGTTATGTTATGTCAATAAGGCAAGCATCAAATTATACTACTAGTACTGTTTGATCATTCCTTTGTGGAAGGAGAAGTATATTGATAGTATTAATTGATGTATCATTTTGTGACCAAACTTACCTTTTGCGTATAGAGAGCATTAGCACCTTCCAGACTAGGACAGGATACCCTCTTTTCTAGGATTGTATTATTGCCACTTTGAATGATTTAGTGAATCCTCGATTTCATTTATAAATTAGTACAGGGCAACCCTACCCCCCAATAGGTATGAATGCTACTTATGTGCTTATGTGATAGTTTGGAAATGATTTGATTTGATTCCAGGGATCAACAATAAGAAAGACAATGATTTCATTCCCAAAATCTGGGGAGTCTGATATGGCGGTGATTTGATTTTTTGATAGTCCGAATTATTTGGGGCAATGATCCCATTACAAAGTTTTGGGGGTTCAATTTAGGCAATTATTCATATTTTGATCATGATTTGAGTAATCAGTAGTAAATTTGGGGGGTGGTTTCCCAATTATAAAGTGTTTGAGTTTGAATTTAGGTTATTACCTTAGTGATAAAAAAAAGAAGAAGAAGAAAAGAATGGTTGCCTTTTTGAAATTTAAATCTCCAAGAAAAAATGTGATTAAAGAATAACTTCTAAAAAAAAGAAACTTTCCAACTTAAGTAGAGCTTCGGAGATTTTGGAAGGTGTTTGATTGAATAAGAATCTTTAAGTCATTGACTTTTGGGGGAATTTCAACTTTTATGAAAAATGGTAGACAAGGAAGTGGTGACCAAATCTTCAATTTTGAATAAAATTTGGAATCGCCTAAAAGATATTTGACTAAGGAGACAATTGTTTGATTAGATACTTGGAATAAAATCGAAAGCTCCTTGGGAGGAAAGAATTTTGAAAGAAAACCCGAGTAGAATTTTAGAAATTATGAAATGTATTTGATCAGACAGAAATCTTTAGATTTTTTACTTTAGAGGGAATTTGATTTTATGGAAAAGTGTTGGTGAGGAAGTAATGACCGAGTCTCTCACTTTGAAATGAAATTTTGAATTTCCTTAGAAGACATTTGACTATAAGGTAACTGTTTGCTTGGTTTCTTGGAATAAGATCTAAAATTCGTTGGAAATTTTTTGAAAATAAAATTTGAATAGAGTTTGGAAATTATAAAAAGTTCTTTTCATCATGAGGGAACCTTAATTTTATGGAGAAATGTTAGACAAGGAAGCCTCTCATTTTGAATAAAATTTTGGTTCCTCTATAAGATATTTGGCGAAAGAATGATTCTTTGATTGCTTCCTTGGAATAAAATCCGAACTCCTCAAAACATTTGAAAAAAAAGAGGAAAGGAAAACATTGAAATTTTAAATAAGAAAAGGCACTTTATTTTGAAATTGGATTGTGAAAAAAAAAAAAAAAAAAAAAAGAGTTGAAATTTGATCACGCACATTTGAAAATGAATTGGGCCACATTTCGGGAAACAATAAATAATGGAAAGACAATTGTTTAGATTGATCACGCTGGTAGGATTCCTTAAAATTCCTCAAAATTGCCTTGGTTGGGAATGGATGATGATGATGACTTTGAGATCCGATGGTAAGTGTTAAACAAAATTGACTAGGTCCATTCACCTATCCTCAGGTTTGTTGCATAATATCCCAGACATTATTTGTGGGTTGTGTTATGTCAATAAGGCAAGCATCAAATTATGCTACTAGTACTGTTTGATCATTCCCTTGTGGAAGGAGAGGTATATTGATAGTATTAATTGATGTGTCCTTTTGTGACCAAACTTACCTTTTGCATATAGAGAGCATTAGCACCTTCTCGACTAGGGCAGGATACCCTTTTTTCTAGGATTGTATTATTGCCTCTTTGAATGATTTAGTGAATTCTAGATTTCATTTCTAAATTAGTACAAGGGCAACCCTACCCCCCAATAGGCATGAATGCTACTTATGTGCTTATATGATAATTTGGAAATGATTTGATCTGATTCTGGGGATCAACAATAAGAAAGACAATGATTTCATTCCCAAAATCTGGGGAGTCTGATATGGCGGTGATTTGATTCTGTTATAGTCCGAGTTATTTGGGGCAATGATCCAATTACAAAGATTTGGGGGTTCAATTTAGGCAATTATTCATATTTTGATCATGATTTGAATAATCAGTAGTAAATTAGGGGGGTGGTTTCCCAATTATGAAGTATTTGGGTTTGAATTTAGGTTCTTGTCTTAATAATAAAAAAAAATAAAAAAAGAGAAAAGAATGATTGCATTTTTAAAATTTAAATCTCCAAGAAAACATGTGATTAAAGAGTAATTTCTAAAAAAAAGAAACTTTCCAACTTTAGTAGAGCCTCGGAGATTACGGAAGGTGTTTGATTGAATAAGAATCTTTAAGTCATTGACTTTAGGGGGAATTTCAACTTTTATGAAAAATGGTAAACAAGGAAGTGGTGACCAAATCTTCAATTTTGAATAAAATTTGGAATCCCCTAAAAGATATTTGACTAAGGTGACAATTGTTTGATTAGATACTTGGAATAAAATCAGAAGCTCCTTGGGAGGAAAGAATTTTGAAAGAAAACCTGAGTAGAATTTTAGAAATTATAAAAAGTTTTTGATCAGACAGAAATATTTAGATCTTTTACTTTAGAGGGTATTTGATTTTATGGAAAAGTGTTGATAAGGAGGTAATGACCTTGTCTCTCACTTTGAAATGAAAATTTTAATTTTCTTAGAAGACATTTTACTATAAGGTAACTGTTTGATTGATTTCTTGGAATAAGATCTAAAATTTGTAGGAAATTTTTTGAAAATAAAATTTGAATAGAGTCCGGAAATTATAAAAAGTTCTTTTCATCAAGTAAAAATTTTTGGGCCACTGACTTTGAGGGAACCTTGATTTTATGAAGAAATATTAGACATGGAAGTAATAACCAAGTCTCCCATTTTGAATGAAATTTTAGTTCCTCTATACGATATTTGCCTAAAGAATGATTGTTTGATTGATTCCTTGGAATAAAATTCGAACTCCTCAAAACATTTAAAAAAAAAGAAAGGAAAACATTGAAATTTTAAAGAAAAAATGGCACTTTATTTTGAAAATAGATTGTGAAAAAAAAAAGAGTTGATATTTGATCACGCACTTTTGAAAATAAATTGGGCCACATTTCGAGAAACAATAAATAAAGGAAAGACAATTGTTTAGATTGATCACTCTGGTAGGATTTTGTAAAATTCCTCAAAATTGCCTTCGTTGGTCAACTATCACCTAATGGGTGAAGATGATGACTTCGAGATCCGATGCTAAGTGTTTAACAAAATTGACTGGGTCCATTAACCTATCCTTAGGTTTGTTGCATAATATCCCGGAAACTATTCGTGGGTTATGTTATGTCAATAGGGCAAGCATCAGATTGTGCTAGCACTGTTTGATCATTCCCTTATGGAAGGAGTGGTATATTGATAGTAATAACTGATATACCTTTTTTTGACCAAACTTACATTTTGCATGTTGAGAGCATTAGCACCTTCCAAACTAGGGCAGGATACCCTCCTTTCTAGGATTGTATTATTGCCTTTTTGAATGATTTAGTGAATCCTTGATCTCATTTCTAAATTAAGACAGGGCTACCCTACCCCCCAATAGGCATGAATGCAAATTATGTGCTTATGTGATATTTTGGAAATGATTTGATTTGATTTCAGGGATCAACAATGAGAAAGACATTGATTTTATTCCCAAACTTTCAAAAGTCTGATATGGCAGTGATTTGATTCTATGGCAATCCGAGTTATTTGGGGGCAATTATCCAATTACAATGATTTGGGGTTTGAATTTCGGTAGTGATTCAATTTTGATAATGATTTGTGTAATCAGTAATAAATTAGGGCGGTGGTTTCCCAATTATAAAGAATTTGAGATTGAATTTGGGTTCTTTCCTTAGTGATAAAAAAAAAGAATTTAAAATTTAAATGTCGAAGGAAACATGTGATTAAAGAATAACTTCTAAAAAAAAGTAACTTTCCAACTTATGTAGAGCCTCGGAGATTATGGAAGGTGTTTGATTGAATAAGAATCTTTAAGTCATTGACTGTATTTGGAATTTCAACTTTTATGAAAAATGGTAGATAAGTGGTGACCAAATCTTCAATTTTGAATAAAATTCGAAATCCCCTAAAAGATACTTGACTAAGGAGACAATTGTTTGATTAGATACTTGGAATAAAATCGAAAGCTTCTTGGGAGAAAAGAATTTTGAAAGAAAACCCGAGTAGAATTTTAGAAATTATGAAAAGTTTTTGATCAATCAGAAATCTTTAGGTTTTTGACTTTAGAGGGAATTTGATTTTATGGAAAAGTGTTGATAAGGATGTAATGACCGAGTCTTTCACTTTGAAATGAAATTTTGAATTTCCTTAGAACTTTGACCATAAGGTAACTGTTTGATTGATTTCTTGGAATAAGATCTAAAATTCTTTGGAATTTTTTTGAAAATAAAATTTGAATAGAATTCGGAAATTATGGTAAGTTCTTTTCATCAAGTAAAAATCTTTGGGCTACTGACTTTGAGGGAACCTTAACTTTATGGAGAAATGCTTGACAAGGAAGTAATAACCAAGTCTCTCATTTTGAATGAAATTTTGCTTCCTCTATAAAATATTTGGCTAAAGAATGATTGTTTGATTGATTCCTTGGAATAAAATTTGAACTCCTCAAAACATTTGAAAAAAAAGAGGAGAGGAAAACGTTGAAATTTTAAATAAAAAAAGGGACTTTATTTTGAAGAAGAATTTTGAAAAAAAAATAGAAGTTGAAATTTGTTCGCACACTTTTGAAAATAAATTGAGGCACATTTCGGAAAACAATAAATAATGGAAAGACAATTGTTTAGATTGATCACTCTGGTAGGATTACTTAAAATTCCTCGAAATTGCCTTGGTTGGGCAACTATCACCTAATGGGTGATGATGATGACTTCGAGATCCGATGGTAAGTGTTTAAGAAAATTGACTGGGTCCATTCTCTTATCCTCAGGTTTGTTGCATAATATCTCGGTCACTATTCATGAGTTATGTTATGTTAATAAGGCAAGAATTAGATTATGCTATTAGTACTGCTTGATCATTCTGTTGTGGAAGGAGTAGTATATTGATAGTCATAATTGATGTACCTTTCTGTGACCAAACTAACCTTTTGCATATAGAGAGCATTAGCACCTTCCAAACTAAGGCAGGATACCCTCCTTTATAGGATTGTATTATTGCTTCTTTAAATGATTTAGTGAATCCTAGATCTCATTTCTAAATTAGGACAGGGCAACCCTATACCCTAATAGGCATGAATGCTACTTATGTGCTTATGTGATATTTTGGAAATGATTTGATTTGATTCCAGGCATCAACAATAAAAAAGACAATGATTCCATTCCCAAAATCTAGGGAGTCTGATATGGCAATGATTTGATTATGTGATACTCAGTTTTTTGGGTCAATGATCCAATTACATAGATTTGGTGGTTCAATTTAGGTAGTGATTCATATTTTGATAATGATTTGTGTAATCAGTAGTAAATTAGGGCGGTGGTTTCCCAATTATGAAGGATTTGAGTTTGAATTTGGGTTCTTACCTTAGTGATAAAAAAAAAAGAAAAAAAAGAAATGATTGCCTTTTTAAAATTTAGATCTCCAAGAACACATGTGATTAAAGAATGACTTCGAAAAAAGAGATCCTTTCCAACTTAAGTAGAGCCTTGAAGATTATGGAAGGTGTTTGATTGAGTAAGAATCTTTAAGTCACTGACTGTTCGGGGAATTTCAACTTTTATGAAAAATGGTAGATAAGGAAGTGGTGACCAAATCTTCAATTTTGAATAAAATTGAAATCGCCTATAAGATATTTGAGTAAGGAAACAATTGTTTGATTAGATAATTAGAATAAAATCAAAAGTTTCGTAGAAGGATAGAATTTTGAAAGAAAACTCGAGTAGAATTTTAGAAATTATGAAAAGTTTTTGATCGGACATAAATCTTTAGGTTTTTGACTTTAGAGGGAATTTAATTTTATGGAAAAGTGTTAATAAGGAGGTAATGATTAAGTTTTTCACTTTGAAATGAAATTTTGAATTGCCTTAGAAGACGTTGGACTATTAGGTAACTGTTTGATTGATTTCTTGGAATAAGATCTAAAACTCCTTGGAAATTTTTTGGAAATAAAATTTGTGTAGAGTTCGGAAATTATGGAAAGTTCTTTTCATCAAGTAAAATTTTTGGGCTACTTATTTTGGGGGAACCTTAATTTTGTGGAGAAATGTTAGACAATGAAGTAAAATGACCAAGTCTCTCATTTTGAATAAAATTTTGGTTTCTCTATAAGATATTTGGCTAAAGAATGATTGTTTGATTGATTCCTTGGAATAAAATCGGAACTCCTCAAAACATTTTTAAAAAAAGAGGAGAGGAAAACATTGAAATTTTAAATAAAAAAAGGCACTTTATTTTGAAAAAAAAAAGAAGTTGAAATTTGATTGCACACTTTTGAAAATAAATTAGGGCATATTTCAGAAAACAATAAATAAGGGAAAGACAATTGTTTAGATTGATTACTTTGGTAGGATTCCTTAAAATTCCTCAAAATTGCCTTGGTTAGGCAACTATCACCTAGTGGGTGATGATGACATCGAGATCCGATGGTAAGTGTTAAACAAATTTGACTGAGTCCATTAACACGTCCTCAGGTTTGTTGCATAATATCCCGGACACTATTCATGTGTTATGTTATGTCAATAAGGCAAGCATCAAATTATGTTACTAGTACTGTTTGATCATTCCGTTGTGGAACGAGGGGTATATTGATAGTAATAACTGATGTACCTTTTTGTGACCAAATTTACCTTTTGCATATGGAGAGCATTAGCACCTTCCAAACTAGGGCAGGATACCCTCCTTTCTAGGATTGTATTAATGCCTCTTTGAATGATTTAGTGAATCCTAGATCTCATTTCCAAATTAGGACGGGCCAACCCTATCCCCCAATAGGCATGAAAGCGACTTATGTGCTTATCTAATATTTTTGGAAATGATTTGATTTGATTCCAGGGATCAACAATCAGGAAGACAATGATTTGATTCCCAAAATCTGGGGAGTCTTATAGCAATCCCGGGTTTACCCCTTGTTATACAGTGATCCGGACATGTGTCCGTGGATGTTAGTAGTTGATTATTATCTGGTTTACATCTTTCCCTACCTTGTATTTGCGTTATGGGATGTGCTAGGCAAGTTTGTTATAGGTTGGTTAGACTTAGGAACCAAAACTAGTTGCCCAGATTTTGGCCTGTCCGCTCGAGCGGAGCTTTCGACGCTCGAGCAGGGATCTTGTTGTTGCTTGTCCGCCGGCGGGTTTTGACTCAGCGGGAATACACCCATCTAGTATTTCCTGAGTAATGTTGGACGCCGAAGCGGGAATTGGCCTGGTTCGGCGAAGGTGGAATTGGGCGCTTCGGCGAGGACTCGGTATGTCGAGATCGAGAGTTCATCCGCCGCTCGGCGGAGTTTGGCCGGCGGGAGTGCGTGAGTGGCGCCGGCGGGCGACTCTTATTTAAAAGCGAGATCCGACTTTTTGATCACTTTTTTCAAGATCTTTTCTCTTACTTTTCCCCAAAAGCCATTTTCAGAGCTTCTCACACTAAAACCGGCCCTTCTCTCTTAGATTTGATCTAGTAGGAGTTGTTTGCTCACTTTTGGCCTTTACAAAAGTTGTGTTGATCGTCGAGGGCTATATTTTAATCTGAAAATTTCAGAATTCGGAGCATTTTGATTTTGGTCTTCATCTCCATTGGAGCTCAAACTTTGAGGTAGGGATATCCTACTCCTCTTTATGAACTTTGTCTTTAAATTTTGGTATTTTGAGATGTTGGGGGTTGTTGCGTAATTTTGAGAGAGTTTGGGGCTTTTGTGTAATTTTACAAAGTAGGGTTTTATTTATAATAGACCCATGAGCATTTCTAGCTTAGGGGAATGGAATCATTGATAAAAATGGAACCTAAGGATTGTAATGTTAATTATGGAAAATGCCTTAATTACATTGATTAATTAATGGGGATAATTAATTGTGAGAAATGAGAAATTAAAGGGGAGATGTTGAGATTGGGAGTGCATGGGATTAAAGGGTGTAGTTGAATTACTTATCACTCATTGAATTGAAATGTTGATTATATATATCCATTTGTTGCATTTATATTCTGTATACAAATAACTGCTTTGGGCTATCGGTGGAGGATAGTCTTGATCGTTATAGACAATGCATGATGATTAGGCAAACTAAAACCGATCGTTGAAATGTGTCATTGAGTATGACAGTTGAAAGAATACATTAATTTTATGTATTGATTGATGATGTGTATAATGGTTGTTTATATGCATTGTGT
This sequence comes from Camellia lanceoleosa, assembly GCA_025200525.1. Taxonomy (NCBI): domain Eukaryota; kingdom Viridiplantae; phylum Streptophyta; class Magnoliopsida; order Ericales; family Theaceae; genus Camellia; species Camellia lanceoleosa. The sequence goes on from CM045766.1 coordinate 179,159,236, forward strand.
TGTGTTGGAGGAGATAGGGGATGTACTCCACGGTTTAGGGGATAATAGGGGATGGACCTCTAAACCGGAAGTTGTTTGGGAGAAGATAGGGAATGGACTCTATGGATATAGCTCATATGCTTATCTAGTAATGTGTTGACACAACTCATACGCTTGTCTTTGGAAGTGTGATATTGCCCTTAGGCATATCTATGGAAGTGTTGATATAGCTCATATGCTTGTCTGTTGATGTGTTGATATAGTTAGTATGCTTATCTTTTATTTAAATGGAAAAAGAATGTTTAATATGAGTTACAGTCTCATACGGGTTGTTTGGCCAGATTCTGAGCCATGGTTATGAATTGAGAATTGAAAAGAAATGGAAAATGAATTGTAACATGGACCCGTATGTCATGAAACTGTAAGATGATATAAGTGGATGTATCTGTGTTGGCCATCTATCAACTGCTAATCTTTTAGTCATTGTTCATAGTTGGTTTAGTGTATTTTTACTGGGCTGTGGCTCACCCTATATGGGAACATCATTTTCAGGTACAGGTAGTATGCCACCTCCAAGGACATAGCTTGGGAGGCTTGAGGCCGATAGATTTTTGTTGACTATCTTCTTTTGATGTATTACATGTAAATTCAAGCCAAGGGCTTAAGGTGTAGATGAGTTAGTAATTTTTTTTTTTTGTAACCAAGTGTTAACTTGGAAAGCCGTAGGCCCTTAGGGCATTTGCTTTGTTGTTAACTTATAATATCTTTTGTATTGAAACTCTGATGAATGGAAGAATGTAGATCTTTTGTATATATCAATGCATGTCTATATTGATGGGTTTAAGGTTATTATTTTGAGGGCGTTACAAGTCTGATATGGCAGCGATTTGATTATGTGATAGTTCGAGTTATTTGGGGCAATGATCTAATTATAAAGATTTGGGTGTTGAATTTAGGCAATGATTCATATTTTGATAATGATTTGAGTAATCAATTGTAAATTAGGGGGGTGGTTTCCCAATTATAAATAATTTGACTTTGAATTTGGGTTCTTACATTAGTGATGAAAAAAAAAATAAAAAAAAAATGAGTGATTGCCTTTTTAAAATTTAAATCTCCAATAAAACATGTGATTAAAGAATATCTTCTAAAAAAAAGAAATTTTCCCACTTAAGTAGAGCTTCGGAGATTATGGAAGGTGTTTGATTGAACTAGAATCTTTAAGTCATTGATTGGATGGGGAATTTCAACTTTTATGAAAAATGATAGATAAGGAAGTGGTGACCAAATCTTCAATTTTGAATAAAATTCGAAATCCCCTAAAAGATAATTGACTAAGGAGACAATTGTTTGATTAGATACTTGGAATAAAATCCAAAGCTCTTTGGGAGGAAATAATTTTGAAAGTACAAAATCGGAGTAGAATTTTAGAAATTATGAAAAGTTTTTGATTAGTCAGAAATCTTTAGGTTTTTGACTTTAGAGGGAATTTGATTTTATGGAAAAGTGTTGATAAGGAGGTAATGACCGAGTCCTTCACTTTGAAATGAAATTTTGAATTTCCTTTGAAGACATTTGATTATATGGTAACTGTTTGATTGGTTTCTTTGAATAAGATCTAAAATTCCTTGGAAATTTTTTGAAAATAAAATTTGAATAGAGTTTGGAAATTTTGGAAAGTTCTTTTCATCATGTAAAAATCCTTGGGCCGTTGACTTTGTGAGAACCTTAATTTTGTGGAGAAATGTTAGACAAGGAAGTGATGACCTTGTCTCTCATCTTGAATAAAATCCCCTATAAGATATTTGGCTAAAGGATGATTGTTTGATTCATTCCTTGGTATAAAATCCGAATTGCTCAATATTTTTGAAAAAAAAAGGAAAGGAAAATTTTGAAAATTTAAATAAAAAATTTGATTTATTTTGAAATAGGATTTTGAAAAAAAATTGAGGTTGAAATTTTGATCTTGCACTTTTTAAAATAAATTGGGTCACATTTTGGGAAACATTAAATAATGGAAAGACAATTGTTTAGATTGATCACTCTGGTAAGATTCCTTAAAATTCTTAAAAATTCCCTTGGTTGGGTATCTATCACCTAATGATTGATGATAATGACTTCAAGATCCAATGGTAAGTGTTAAACAAAATTGACTAGGTCCATTCACCTATCCTCAGGTTTGTTGCATAATATCCCGGATGCTATTTGCGGGTTATGTTATGCCAATAATGCAGGCACCAGATTATGCTATTAGTAGTGTTTGATCATTCCATTGTGCAATGGGAGGTATATTGATAGTAATAACTGATGTACCTTTTTGTGAGCAAACTTACCTTTTGCATGTAGAGAGCATTAGCACCTTCCAAACTAGGGAAGGATACCCTCCTTTCTAGGATTGTATTATTGCCTCTTTGAATAATTTAGTGAATCGTAGATCTCATTTTTAAATTAGGACCGGGCAACTCTACCCCCCAATAGGCATGAATGCAACTTATGTGCTTATGTGATATTTTGGAAATGATTTGATTTGATTCCAGAGATCAACAATGAGAAAGACAGTGATTTCATTCCCAAACTTTGGGGAGTCTGATATGGCAGTTATTTGATTCTGTGGCAATCCGAGTTATTTGGGGCAATGATCCAATTACAAAGATTTGGGGGTTCAATTTAGGTAGTGATTCATATTTTGATAATGATTCGAGTAATCCGTAGTAAATTAGGGTATGATTGCCTTTTTAAAAGTTAAATGTCCAAGAAAACATGTGATGAAAGAATAACTTCTGAAAAAAAGAAATTTTCCAACTTAAGTAGAGTCTCAGAGATTATGGAAGGTGTTTGATTGAATAAGAATTTTTAAGTCATTTACTGTATGGGGAATTTCAACTTTTATGAAAGATGGTAGATAAGGAAGTGGTGACCAAATCTTTAATTTTGAATAAATTCGAAATCCCCTAAAAGATACTTGACTAAGGAGACAATTGTTTGATTAGATACCTGGAATAAAATCAAAAACTCCTTGGGAGGAAAGAAGTTTGAAAGAAAACCCGAGTAAAATTTTAGAAATTATGAAAAGTTTTTGATTAGATAGAATTCTTTAGGTTTTTGATTTTAGAGGGAATTTGATTTTATGGAAAAGTGTTGACAAGGATGTAATGGCCGAGTCTTTCACTTTGAAATGAAATTTTTAATTTCCTTAGAAGAACTTTGACTATGAGGTAACTGTTTGATTGATTTCTTGGAATAAGATCTAAAATTCCTTGGAATTTTTTTTAAAGTAAAATTTGAATAGAATTCGAAAATTATGAAAAGTTCTTTTCATCAAGTAAAAATCTTTGGACCACTGACTTTGCGGGAACCTTAATTTTATGGAGAAATGCTTGACAAGGAAGTAATGGCCAAGTCTCTCATTTTGAATAAAATTTTGGTTTCTCTATAAGATATTTGGCTAAAGAATGATTGTTTGATTGATTCCTTAGAATAAAATCTGAACTCTAAAACATTTGACAAAAAGAAATGGAAAGGAAAATGTTGAAATTTTAAATAAAAAAAGGCACTTTATTTTGAAGAAGAATTTGGAAAAAAAAATAGAAGTTGAAATTTGTTCGCACACTTTTGAAAATAAATTGGGGCACATTTTGGGAGACAATAAATAATGGAAAGACAATTGTTTAGATTGATCACTCTGGTTGGATTCCTTAAAATTCCTCAAAATTTCCTTGGTTGGGCAACTATCGCCTAATGGGTGATGATGACAACTTTGAGAAGTATTGTTTGATCGTTCCCTTGGGGAAGGAGTGGTATATTAATAGTAATAACTGATGTACCTTTTTGTGACAAAAATTACCTTTTGCATGTAAAGAGCATTAGCACCTTCCAAACTAAGGCAGAATACCTCCTTTCTAGGATTTTATTATTGCCTCTTTGAATGATTTAGTGAATCCTAGATCTCATTTCTAAATTAGGATAGGGCAACCCTATCTCGCAATAGGCATGAATGCAACTTATGTGCTTATGTGGTATTTTTGAAATGATTTGATTTGATTCCAGGGATCAACAATAAGAAAGACAATGATTTAATTCCCAAAATCTGGGGAGTCTGATATGGTAGTGATTTGATTCTGTGATAGTCCGAGTTATTTAGCGCAATGATCTAATTACAAAGATTTGGGGGTTCAATTTAGACAGTGATTCATATTTTGATCATGATGTGAGTAATCAGTACTAAATTAGGGGGGTTGTTTCTCAATTTTAAATAATTTGAGTTTGAATTCGGGTTCTTACCTTAGTGACCAAGTCTCTCATTTTAAATAAAATTTTGGTTCCTGTATAAGATATTTGGCTAAACGATGATTGTTTGATTGATTCTTTAGAAGAAATTCCAAAGTCCTTAAATTTTGGAAAAAAATAGGAAAGGAAAATTTTGAAAATTTAAATGAAAAAAGAGACTTTATTTTGAAAAAAAATTGAAGTTGAAATTTGATCATGCATTTTTGAAAATAAAGTGGGGCACATTTTGGGAAACAATAAATAATGAAAAGACAATTATTTAGATTGATCACTCTGGTAGGATTCCTTAAAATTCCTCAATATTCCCTTGGATGGGCAACTATGACCTAATGGGTGATGATAATGACTTCAAGATCAATTGGTATGTGTTAAACAAAATTGATTAGGTCCATTCACCAATCCTCAGGTTTGTTGCATAATATCCCAGACACTATTTGCTGGCTATGTTATGTCAATAAGGCAAGCATCAAATTTCGCTATTAGTAGTGTTTGATCTTTCCCTTGTGGAATAAGAGGTATATTGATAGTAATAACTGATATACCCTTTTGTGAGCGAACTTAATTTTTGCATATAGAGAGCATTAGTACCATCCAAACTAGGGCAATATACCCTCTTTTCTAGGATTGTATTATTGCCTCTTTGAATGATTTAGTGAATCCTAGATCTCATTTCTAACTTAGGACGAGGAAACCCTACCCGCCAATAGGCATGAATGCAAATTATGTGCTTTTGTGATATTTAGAAAATGATTTGATATGATTCTAGAGATCAACAATCAGAAAGACAGTGATTTCATTTCAAAATCTAGGGAGTTTGATATGGCAGTGAGTTGATTCTATGGCAATCCGAGTTATTTGGGGCAATGATCTAATTACAAAGATTTGTTGGTTCAATTTAGGTCGTGATTCATATTTTGATCATGATTTGAGTAATCAGTAGTAATTAGGGGGGTCGTTTCCCAATTTTAAAGAATTTGAGTTTGAATTTGAGTTATTACCTTAGTGATCAGAAAAAAAGAAGAAAAAAAATGAATTATTGCCTTTTTAAAATTTAAATCCCCTATAAAACATGTGATTCTAAAAGAAAAGAAACTTTGCAACTTAAGTAGAGCTTTGGAGGTTATGGAAGTTGTTTGATTGAATAAGAATCTTTAAGTCATTGACTTCAGGGGGAATTTCAACTTTTATGAAAAATGGTAGATTAGGTCGTGGCGACCAAATCTTCAATTTTGAATAAAATTCCAAATCCCCCAAAAGATAATTGACTATGGAGACAATTGTTTTATTAGATACTTGGAATAAAGTCTAAAGCTCCTTGGGAGGAAAGAATTTTGAAAAAAAAACCGAGTAGAATTTTAGAAATTATGAAAAGTTTTTGATTAGACAGAAATCTTTAGGTTTTTTACTTTAGAGGGAATTTGATTTTATGGAAAAGTATTAGATAAGTAGGCAATGTCCAAGTCTCTCACTTTGAAATAAAATTTTGAATTTCCTTAGAAGACTGTTTGATTGATTTCTTCGAATAAGATTTGAAATTCCTTTGAAATATTTTGAAAATAAAATTTGAGCTGAGTTCGGAAATTATGGAAAGTTCTTTTCATCAAGTAAAAATCCTTGGGCCATTGACTTTGAGGGAACCTTAATTTTATGGAGAAATGTTAGACAAGGAAGTGATGACCAAGTCTCTCATTTTGAATAAAATTTTGGTTCCTCTATAAGATATTTGGCTAAATGATGATTGTTTGATTGATTCCTTGGTATAAAATCCAAACTCCTCAAAACTTTTGAAAAAAAAAAAGAGGAATGGAAAACTTTGAAAATTTAAATAAAAAAAGGGACTTTATTTTGAAAAAAAATATAAGTTGAAATTTGATCATGCACTTTTTAAAATAAATTGGGGTACATTTCGGGAAACAATAAATAATGGAAAAACAATTGTTTAGATTGATCACTCTCGTGGGAATCCTTAAAATTCCTCAAAATTAGCTTTGTTGGTCTACTATGACCTACTTGGTGATGATGACGACTTCGAGATCCAATGGTTATTGTTAAACAAAATTGACTGGGTCTATTCCGCTATCCTTAGGTTTGTTACATAATATCCCGTACATTATGCACGGGCTATGTTATGTCAATAAGGCAAGCATCAGATTATGCTATTAGTATTATTTGATCATTCCCTTGTGGAATGAGAGGTATATTGATAGTAATAACTGATGTACTCTTTTGTGACCAAACTTAACTATTGCATATAGAGAGCATTAGAACTTTCTAAACTAGGGAAGTATACCATCCTTTCTAGGATTGTATTATTGCCCTTCTTTGAATGATTGTGTGAATCTAGGATTGTATTATTGTCCTCCTTTCTAGGATTGTAGTATTGCCTCTTTGAATGATTTAGTAAATCCTAGATCTCATTTCTAAATTAGGACGGGGCAACCCTACCCGCCAATAGGCATGAATGCAAATTATGTGTTTATGTGATATTTTGAAAATGATTTGATTTGATTCTAGGGATCAACAATCAGATAGGCACTGATTTCATTCCAAAATATGGGTAGTCTGATATTGCCGTGATTTGATTCTGTGGCTATCTAAGTTATTTGGGGCAATGATCCAATGACAAAGATTTGGGCGTTCAATTTAGGCATTGATTCATATTTTGATCATGATTTGAGTAATCTATAGTGATTAGGGGGGTGATTTCCTAATTTTAAAGAATTTGAGTTTGAATTTGGGTTCTTACCTTAGTGATTAGAAAAAAAAAAAAAGAAGATTTATTTCCTTTTTAAAATTTAAATCCCCAATAAAACATATGATTAAAGATTAACTTCTAAAAAAAAGAAACTTTGCAACTTAAGTAGAGCCTTGGAGGTTATGGAAGGTGTTTGATTGAATAAGATTTTTTAATTTACTGACTTTAGATGTAATTTCAACTTTTATAAAAAATGGTAGATAAGGATGTGGCGACCAAATCTTCAATTTTGAATAAAATTCCAAATCCCCCAAAAGATAATTGACTAAAGAGACAATTGTTTGATTAGATACTTGGAATAAAATCCAAAGCTCCTTGGGAGGAAGGAATTTTGAAAGAAGACCCAAGTAGAATTTTTTAAATTAAGAAATGTTTTTGATTAGACCGAAATCTTTTATTTTTTGACTTTTGAGGGAATTTGATTTTATGAAAAAGTGTTAGATAAAGGCTAATGACAGTCTTTCACTTTGAAATTAAAATTTGAATTTCCTTAGAAAACATTTGACTATAAGGTAACTGTTTGATTGATTTCTTTGAATAAGATCTAAAATTCCTTGGAAATTTGTTGAAAATAAAATTTGAGTAGAGTTATAAATTATGGAAAGTTCTTTTCATCAAGTAAAAATCATTGGTCCACTTACTTTGGGGGAACCTAAATTTTATGGAGAAATGTTAGACAGGGAAGTGAAGACCAAGTCTCTAACCTGTGTAGTAGCTAAATGTTAGACAAGGAAGTGAAGACCAAGTCTCTAACATGTGTAGTAGGTAAACAAGAAATCGGACTTTCCTCGACTAAACATTTGGTAGATAAAACAACACTATTGGCGACTAAAAATTTGGTCCCTGTAGATATTTGAAGTTTTGGCGACTAAAAATTTAGTAGCTGAGGATGTGATTTAAATGAAATTTGTATGTTTTGAGCGACTAATAGATTAGTTGCCAATTTGCCTCATCAGCGACTAAATCTATTTTTGTCGCGAATACCTTTCACTTTTCCCTACTAAAATATTAGTCGCCATTTTTTTTAGGCCGTTTGGTGACTAAATGTTTTTTTAGTCGCCAAAACCTTCCTCGACAATCTTGCTGCGACAAATTCTGCGACCAAAATATTTAGTCGGGAAAATATTTTGGCGACTAAAAATTTAGTTGCCAAAAGTGCACTTTCTTCTTGTGCATTTTGGCTATGTGATGGCAGACGTCATGTGGTGTTGGGGTATTGATAGTGGCGATAACGATGATAGTGATAGTTGGAACAATAATGATGGTAATAGTAATAGTAATGATGGCAATAACAGGGGAGATGGAGGTGAACTGCATGAAATTGCTCAAGTCTACATTGTGTTCTTCGAGGAAACTAATGAACTCCATGAAATTCTCTTCTGTTGGGCAATAGTGACCACTATATGGCCATATAGCCTGAAAAATATAGAGAGAAAAAAAAAAATCAGCAAATTAAGCATTGGTTGTGATTAAGGCTTCGTTTGAAAAGTTGAGTTGATTTTTTAACTTTTAAATTTTTTGGTTATTCTGAAATTTTGGTTAAAAAATTCGTTTGGGTTGATTTTTTTAACTTTTTTGACTTTTGTAAAAAAAATGATAAAATGATTGTGGTTTAAATGTGATATTTTTTCTTATTAACTTTTTAACTAATTTTATTTTATTTTTTTGACTAATTTAGTCACAAAAAAAAAAAAAACCCAACTTAACCCACATCCCAAACCACACCTAAAGGTCTCTTTAACTTTTGGATTTCCAATCCCCCAAATGGAAGGGTTAACTTGTCAGCAGGTTAATGGCCTTGGTCAAATCAACCTGGAAACATTTAGGGTGTGTTTGGTTTGTGTTTTGGGATAAATTTTTAAAAAAAAAAATTTGAGAAGAGAGTTTAGAAATTTTTTTAGTTTGTTTGGTTGTATATTTTGAAAATAGTTTTGGAGTTTGAGAATTTGAGATAATTTGATATTTTGTTGTAGTTGAGTAGATATGTGTGAGAGAAAAAGTGATTGAGGAGGAGAGAGGAGAGAGAAAAAGTGATTGATTGATGTGTAATAGAGAATGAAGTAACTTTAAAAAAATTTTGAAAAAATTTGTACTCAAACATGTTTTTAGAAATTTTCTTCCAAAAACATGTTTTAAAACACAAACCACCCTTATTGATCGCAATTATGGATTTGAACTGGTTTAAACATGTTTTAATTGAGTAAAATTGAACAAGCTTACACTTTCACATTCTTGTCGCATCCAATACAAATGAATGGTATTTATGTCATTGCTTGGTTGCACATTCGTGTGACTTAGGAGCAATTATTTAATGTCATTGGCATAGCAATGTCACAAGCACATCTTGAATTTTAATTTCTATGACTCACATAGGACTTACTTGAAATCAAAGGGTCGGGATAAGTTTATGGCGTGACACTCAATAATTTTTTGTTGACATATACGCCCCTCATATCCAAATACCTGAAGAAGGCCATTATGGGCAACCAATCTCCCAGATTGCAGTTGTGGCACCTCTTGCTAGAATTTGATTGAATTTGATTTCATTCATCAGAAATTGAAAACTCAATCCCAAACGAACCCATCAAATACATATAGCTAAGACATGTATAGCTATGAAAAAATTGAGTAAACAGTGATAAAGAGAAATTTTTTTTATAAAAAAAATAGTTACCAGAAAAGCCCGAAACAAGGTCTGGATTCTGATCGCGGCCCACTCTTGCCTGACCACCATGAACTCTTTGGTCGTAGCTCTAACCACAATCGCCACAGCAGTACTGAACACGTCATCAACCCTAGGTGACGAATTAGACGCAGCCACGTGGCCTGCTTTGTCACTCCTTCATAGCCTCCACATTCAACCCTCACCACTACTGCTCACATTTCCCTACCAAAAAAGAAAAAAGTTGAAAACACTTCCTACAAACAAAGAAAACAAGAAAATCAAGCAAATGGGTCAGTGACGGTTGAGAGTATGGGATTACTTGGTGGCTTGATTGGGTCTTCTTGAGACCAATCAGTGATTTCAGGGGAAAACGTTGTAGGTAGGTTTTTGTCAAAGGGGAAAATGTATTCACTGAGTGATTTCAGAAGGTTTTTGTCAAAGGGGATAACTGTTTTTGCTGAGTGATTTCAGAAGTGTTTTATAGTGAAAACAGTGATGGATGAGAGAGAGAGAGAGAGAGAGAGAGAGAGAGAGAGAGAGTAATTAAAGGAGGATCCTTCGGTGGATTATATGTTAAGTTCCTAATATGGGAAGGCTTGAATTTTTTAATTCGAATTAAGAAAAGGAAAAAAAGGATTAAAAAAAGTGAAAGCACACTGGTCCTAATTTAATTTTTTTAAAGGTAAATTATAAACACACTCTGGAGGTTTATTTAAATTATAAATTACTTTATGTAATTTTAGAAATTATATTATACCTTTAAGATTTCTAATTTCATAACAAATATGTCTTTTTATTAACAAATTATCAAGTTAATTAATAATTTTTAATAATGTTAAAATTTTATTTTATTTAATAATTCAGATAATTTTATTATTGTATAGGTGAATAGTTATAAATTTTATTTTTTCTATTAATTCTATTAAATAAAAAATTCGAATAGGGAAGTATTTGTAATTTTTCAAATTACACAGGATAATTCGTATTTTAAGCAAAATTCAGTGATTGTATTTGTAATTTATCCTTTTTTTTTAAAATGTTAAAATACTATTTATATTTAAATTTAAATTTTATTTTATTTTATTATGATCTTACACTTTTAAATTTGTGCCCTTATAAATTATTATTTAATAATCAAATCTAAAGTTATACGGTCCGTTTGTTTTCAGAAAGAATGAAAGAAATTGATAGTAAGGAGATTACGTAAAATTATATTTGTTTTGATAATAGTTGTTAGTTCTGAGATTATTAAATTATTTTTATATAAAATAATAAAATAAATAAAAATCATGGTTTTTACTTAACAAAAAATTAAATATTAATGTTCAAAATGTACTGTTCAAAATGTAGTAAAAAAAATAAAAAATTGCACTTGGCCGAACGATTAGCCGGTCGTCCAGTAACACCCTAAGCCGAACGGATTATTTTCTAATATCATCTCATCGCCTAAACTATCAATCCGCTCATGTGAAGCCTTTTATAGTCCGAATGGATTACAAATCTGGACCACAAACAAAACAAATTTGATACAAATTTATAGGTATGGGGTTGCTAATGTGCCTCAATTTGAGGCTTATTATGGGCTTATTTTTATGATATGAATTGTTCATTTTGTAGGGTTCATCGAGTACTTTATGCATATCAAAAATTATATTGATCGGATATTGATAGTTACGTGATTGGGTTGCATATTTTTTTTTTTATAATATTTCTCAAAAGAAATACTTCGTTTATTTTTTTTTATGATAAATATAATTTGATCGTATGGTTATCGATATTTGATTAAAATAATTTTTGACATGCTTAAAGTATTTGACGAACCCTACAAAATGACAGTTTGAATCATAAAAATAAATGGGTTTGTGTGGGAAGTGGGTTGACTTTTTGGCTTTTTGAATTTTTTAGTCGGGGGCTAAAAAGCCTCATTTGGGAAGAGCTTTTTGATTTTTTTTTTTTTTGTCTTTTTGTGAGAAAAAAATGTAATGATTATGGGTTAGATGTAATGTTTTGTCTTATTAGGTTATATTTCGTCTTTTTGTGGCTAAAATATCCCAAATCCAACCTGTAAACACCCTATTTTTGACCGTTCTCAAGACTTGGACGTCACCGTTTGAACACCCGGTGGTCATCCATGTTTGTGTTCGTTTGGAGTTCCCGGAGGTCTCGCCACGTGCCTTGCCTCGTGATCTTCGAACTCATCGCTTAGTGTCTGGTTTTGCACCAAACACTTGTGTTTTGCCTTGGAGGCGAGGAATGCCTTGTGAGGCATCCCCACATCACCGCCATGGCTAGAGGCCACCGGTGTTTTGTTGCCATCGGCAATGTATATTGCCGGTCGGCATTCTTTGTTGCCGGTCAGCAGTCCATTTTGTTAAAATGGCAATTTTGAGCAGCCGACTACTGTTCATCTGCTTTTGTAAATATTTTAATACAGCTGTATGGCATTTTGTTCCCCTCCATACATGCGTATGGAGGGATGGCCTTCTTGATTAGCTTCTTGAGTAAGCTTTACAAGATTGGCTTCTTTATAAAAGGAGCCCTCCTCTCTTGGCTTGAGGGTTGGAGATTTGTTAGAAAAGTTCAGAGGGAGCTCTGGTTCTAGGTTTAGGATTTTGTATCTATCCTATATCTATATCTCTCATTCTCTTGTATTTGTGTGTGTTTAGGCTTACTATTACACACAAACACATAGTGTTACACCTTTTCTTAGTCTTTGAAGGACCAGAGGTCTGTTCTTGAGGTTCTTGGGTGGTTTTAAGCTCAAGGAGGCAGCTGGTCCGCCATTTGTGAAGAAGGTCAACAAGGGTAAGAAACTTGCTCCTTTTTACCCCATTCTTGCATACTATTTTTTCCTATCTTAGAACTGTTTTTGAGCTTAGTGTATAATATAAAAAAGTTCTGTTTTTGGGCCCTCTAAATAGTTTGTTTAGAGTGTTTTGTGGTTTGGAGGTGTTTGACCCCTCTTAAGCCTTGAGGGGCTCCATTTTGTGCTATTTTGAGTGAGCTCCGGGACTTTGGTGTTTGGGCCTCCTCACCACTGAAATCTTGAGGGATTTCAGTGGTAAGGATGGTGCCTTGAAGTCCCAAGAAGGAGAGGGCCACCCCCTCTCCTTATTGTCCTTAAAAAGGGCCATTTTTGCCTCTCTAATGAGCACCTAGCTAAGCCTCATGTTGACCATGCCTTGGCTGTTATTTATGCTTATTTTGCCATGAAATAGCATTGTTGTATGTTGGTTTTGGTATACCATGCTTTCTTAGCATACATGCCTTGTAATGCCATTTTGTTGCCTTAACATGCCTTAGGTTGTAAACCATTGTTCTAGCATGTTTTAGGCTTGGCTTTGTGAAACTTTTGTGCTTATTTTGCTATGTTTGAGGTCTATCCTTAGTTGTTTGGGTCGACTTTGGCATGCTTAGTATAGCCCCTCTGCATTTTTGGTTTGTTGGCCTTAAGTGTGTGAATGTATAGCATGCATCCTTGCCTTAATTTAGTGGGTTGGGACCATTTGCCATGTTATTTCAGTCCCTTTAACATGCTTGTATGCTTGCCTTGGATGCCTCTTTGAAGCTTTGAAAGCTTGTCTTGCATGCTCCATGTTTTGGCCATTGTGCATACCCTTTGAATTTGAGCCACTTAGATGCCATCTAGATGTCCCTTGGGTGTTGTCTAGGCCTGCCTTAGACTTGTTTTAAGTCCTCTTAGCCTTGTGAGGCTTGGTGGACTTAGTCTTGGTTTAAGCCTCTTGGTTTGTCTTGGGTTTTTGGCCTTGTTTGCATGCCTTGTTTGTCTTGTTTAATTGGTTTAGCACCTTTTGTAACATGATTTCCAATGCTTACCTTGCATGCCATTAGTTCCTGTTATGCCTCTTTCAAGTGTGCTTGAGAGTTGCCCTTTTGTGCTTGAGTGTTAGCCCTTTAACATGTGCATGTGTGTATGTGTGTTTAGTCCTCATTTCATAGCATTTTGGCCACTGTTTTAGGTCTATTTAAGGCTGCCTAAACCATGTTTAAGTCCATCCTATGCTTGTTTGCATACTTACCTTGCATGCTTGCATGTATACATTGCATTGTCCATGTTGCATGCTAATTCATATGCCTAGGTTGCATTGCATCTTGCATGCATGCCTTGTTCCTTGATCTAGTGATAGGAATTGGGCCCCTTTGGTTTGTTGGTTTGCATTGCATTTGACATCAAAATGTGCACACTTGGTCCCTTGGGCCATCACGCATGGAAATGCGCGATTGATGGTCCGAGAACCAAGGAGCATGTCCCTTTGAGTCACTAACATGATAAGGGACATGATTGGTGCATTTATGGCTTGAATTGCATTGCCATGCAAAGCTCTGTCCTCTGCTGCTGTCAAACAGGTTCTGCAGGAACTTTTTGCCGATCGACTACACAGAGTGCTGACTGGCAAACAATTGGTGGCCGATGGATTCATTCTCAGCCGACAAACATCTCCTACGGCCGGTGGCCATTCTATCCAGCTGGTGGTACTGTAAAGTGCTCAGAGAGGCAACCCTGAGGCTTTGGAAGCCTTCGAAGGAGTATAAGAGGGAAAACAGAAGCAGCTTGCGCATGGCAGTGCATTTCCGAGCAAGACCGAGCATGCATTGCATCAGGCTCTCGTCCCGAGGTGGTTTACTGTTTTCCCTAGATTAGTTAATTTGCTTAGCTAATTAGATGGCCTGTAATATTTAATTAGCTTGTAGGTTAATTATCTGTAATATTTATTTGGTCCCTCCGGGCGAGGGCGAATCTATAATAAGTATGGGTGCGTGTGTGTGCATGTCTTCCAATCCCCACTTCTTTCTTCCTTTTTATTTACCCGCTTATGATGGTAGATTAGGGCATGTTTAAATTAGCATACCTTATGCTATGCATGCGTGCATCCATACATTTGTCTTGCATGCACCAGGCTCATGCTAACTGTATTTGTACTTCAATTCCAAATTGAATACGTGCATCAATTGATTGCATTTCACATGTCATGTTTAGGTTAGCCGAGCCTACCCTAATTGCATCCTGTATGTGTTGCATTAGTCAATTTGACATGAACTAGGACCATGCATGTTTGCTAACTAGTTTATTGTTTTGGCACGGAGTACGATGTAAGTATTTTCATGCTTTAGCATATCGCATGTGTGTGAATGCTATCATGACAGCATGCTTACCATGTGGCTAGATGCTTATGTGATAAACTGTTTGAATGCCTGTGGGTGAAGGTTGGATTGTTTGAGTTGGAAAAACTCGTTGAAATCCGTATTTTAGCCTACTTGCGAGTAGCAAATTCCAAAGTGTTTTTCAAGACAAACGGATATGTAATGCTTATTTCCAAATTAGGCAATCTAGTCTATACTTGTTTGCTGTGCGCATAACATAGTAATTCTAGGCTAATAACTGGAATAAGAGCACATAACGTCTTCAAAAAAGGATATCACGGTTAGTAGAGGCCGGTGTTCGGATCGGGCGAGAGGGGGTACTCATAGCTGACCTTCCCTAATCGTACCCAAGCTCCCGAGTCGAGGCAACTTTGGTGATGACGGACACGTGGCCTTTGGCACCGAGTCAGGATTTCCTAAATTTCCCCATTAAAAAATATTTAGGTGGCGACTCTGTATCTGGCAAAGCAGTCCATGTTTGGCACTTCTTTCAAAATCTATTTTTTTTCAAAATGATTTGCCGGATTTGGACTCTTTGGTTCAGATTTAGAACCGTGAAAATCGAGTCCGAACTGTAGTAGACCCGCAAAGTGAACGAAACGGGGGTCATCCCTCCCGGGGCGTTCGGGGACGTCTACAGTTTCTGGCGACTCTGCTGGGGATATTTAGAGAGCTTGACTCGAACTCGTGATATCCTATTTTGACTACACCTATGTGTTTCTTTGCATTGCATGTGCATTGGTGCGCCTAGAACACCGTGTTGGCCATCTGCTATTCCTGAGCGGTTTGCCGGAGGCTTGACTTTGTCAAAGCATGCCATAAGGCTGACCGGTTGCGGGCTCTGCCAGTATGGGAACACAAACCCCGGTTTTACCGGGACACCCTTTCGACCATTTGACCTAGTGCATATTCGGAATCCATAGTGACCATTCCAAACTAGGACAGGTTGCTTACCCGATGTTAGGTTGTTTGAAACCATTGCGTTCGTAGTGAAACCTTAGCTCTTGACAAAATAGGACAGGGAAACCCTACCCCAACATAGGGGTGTATTGGCTCTCATTTATTTGCTATGTGCTTTTAGAGTGTATCTCTACAGGAACGCACATATCAGTTTGCAAGTTTGAGTATCAGGCCTGAGGGCACCAGTATCAGTATTTGTGAGAACCAGTTATATCTGCGGGTATCTGATTCAGTGTTTTGGGACAGTGATTTCTGGGGAACAGTGATCAGCAGTAGAGTACAGTTGTTCAGCTACATCCGTGTTTGATCCATTTGGGCTGAAATGCTACTTGTTGTCTCTTTCAATTCGGACAGCTGGTACAGAATAGCTAGTGTTCCCCCTTGCTGAGGCAGGACTTATGATGATGCAGAATTCAGAAGAGATCGTGGTGACGACAGATGCATTAGATCAAGGGATCACTCTGCAAAGTGAGACCAATGTTGATATGCCACATCCACCCAGGTCGCCTGTTGCGCACCCGGTCTGGGCCCCCAAGCTATATCAGGCTCGCGAGCCTACTACATTTGAACTAATAGGGATGATAGGTGATCTCCAGAGGTCTGTGGCAGATCTCACCTACGGAATGTCAGCTTCACCTCCAGTCGTACCATATGCCGGGAGTTTTGTACCCCAGGAGCCCCCGCTATTGGGACGGATTGTGATTGAACTTAGCCAATCGGAGATGGCCTCCAACTATGGCAATGACGTATCAACATCAACCCAAACCCTCGATCAGGCTGAGGCTAGAGGAAAAGACAAAGTGAAGGCAGATACCAATCCTAGTGAACAGCTGCTGTGGGCAGTCGAGGCTTTGAAAGCCGCGGGGATGAACAAGCAACAGATATCTGCAGTTGTGACAAAAATTGTGGAGGATGCTTTCCCCACTCCACCTGAGGGTAGTTCAAGTCAGTCAAAAAATCGGGATAGGCCCCGTCATGCCAGAACAGTTCCTCCCATTCCCAACCCTGCACCGGGAAAGGATCAGAAATCCAAGGCCACGCCGGCCGACCCTTTCACTAGTGCGTCTAGTAAGAGCGCTCAACCTTCAAAGTATCTGCCTCGAGGGCGCAGGGTCTTCCATGCTCTCTACATGCCGTTGTCCAAGGCACTCTAGATCCTTGCTGAAAGAGGGCACCTTAAACCCTTGGAGCCTCGACCTCTGCCAAAGAATCTCCCTGCTACGCACGATGTTGCTCAGTACTACGCGTACCACCAGCAAACTGGTCATGCTACCGATAATTGCTTCCGCCTCCGTCATAAGGTACAGGATTTGATTGACAACGAGGTTATCCTCCCACCCACCTCAGCCAAGTCCGTTACTACTCAGCTGTTGGACTTTGAGGACACTGATACTGCGAGTATGTAATCAGAGAGTGAACCACCTGCGGGCGGCGCTTGGTATATTTTTGATGTGGCGTCTGGCACACATTTTTGAGCATCTGCGAACACTAGTTTTGTAAATTCTGGCTTGGGTATCGAGTCAGTCTTTTGTTTTGAGTCAGTCTCTTTGCTTAAGGGCCTGTCTTGATGTAACGAGTCAGTCCCCTTTGTATAGAATACCAGGTGATTCCAGGGTTGTTCCCACGAACACCGTTTTGTCTTGTAATTACCCGTTTTCGTTTTTTGAGTCTGTCTCTGCCGAGGGGCCAGTTATACCAACAAATCTGAATGAAACAGCTGTGGCTATCTCATTTTCATGCTTGCTTTCAGTGTGAGTTAGTTGTGCCAGAGGAGGCGAATGGAACGGCAGTACATTCTACCTACTCTCTTGTGCCTTGAACATCGTTGTAATGACCTAAGTTTTTTCAAAACCCCTTTTTGAACACTGTGGCGGTAAAAACGAAAAGGAAGGAATTCCTCGGGTTTTGCAAAACTTGATCATATTTGAGAGAAAGATAGGCATGCTAAGCCTTTTTATGAATGAAATCATGCTCGTCAGCGTGAGTACTGAGAAGGACCCTGGCTTGATCCAGACTGGTTTCACACTATCTTCTGTGCGAGCGATTTGTCGCTTTCTTAAAAACTTTCAAAAAATAAAATATTTTGCGTGGTCCTGTGAAGACATGTGTGGAATTGCTCTTGAGATTGTGCAGCCAAGGATCGCTCTCAGCCTCAAGATTCAACCTATCTCATAGAACCTAGAATTGCTCAAAACGCCAATGTACCAATTGCCATGATAGGCCTGTGCGACCCGATTTGAAGCAGCCCTCGAGCAAGAGGCATCAAACTCAGATCAAGAAGATTAGATCTCACCGGAAGAGGCTTGTGAAGCGACCGTGATGGATCCTTCTGCAAATCAGTACAACAGCCATTCTCTTGGACTCAGATGACTTCAGGATCTCAAAACCATTTGGCATGGACTATGCTACACTTTTACCCTTTGAAAGGCTCGCTGGGCTGAAAACTCGAAAGGGCTACCTAGGCAAAAGTTAGAGCAAGAAAGAGATAGAAAAGAAAAGAAAAAAAGAAAACAAATGCAGAAAAAAAGAAAACAAATGCAAAAAAAAAGAAAAATATATGTACAAGAATGAAAAGAAAAGAATTAAAAAGGAACAAAGCTTGCAAGGTCGAAAACCCGCGACGGGCGCCTTGGCAAAAGTTAGAGCCTGAAAAGTGAAGGTTAATACTCGAGTGTACCTTAACCGGAACTACGTAAGGCTTGATTTCCATGTTTGGGATACGTAGGCAACTTCACCTTGAAGTCCAGCCCCCAGCGCTTTCACAGCGCCCCAGTCCATGTAATGGTTTTGATCATCCTTGCCTCCTCCGAATCCGATAGTTCGGTTGTGACAACCGGAATTACATAGGCAGCTTCATCCTGAAGCCCAATCACCAACACTTTCAAGGTGATTGTGTCCATATATTGGTTGTGACCGTCCCCGTCCTCTCCGTGCCTGAGAGCTCGGTTGTAATCAAGCATTAATGCGATAGCTTACAAAGATGTCATGCGGCACCATCCAAACAAGGCAACTTTCCGCTGTCGCAAGTTGCCATTCGCACTGGGCAACTTTCCGTTGCCATGCTGTCCTTCCAAGCAAGGAGCAATTTTCCATTGCCTCCAATCCGAGGTTGTGCATCTCGAGAGTAAGCTCCGTGCTCGTTGAGCATTGGCTGTTTGCAAAAAATAATTTTTGAAAATTTTTACTGAAGTTGACTATTTTCTCGAAAACTATTTTCCTAAAATCGGACCATCTTCTTGGACCCAAAAGGAAAATTTTCGGCTCACAAATGACTTGCATGATTTTCAAATCAAAAATTGAATGAGTGTGTTAATCTGGCTCTCATTTTGGTCAAAACTATTTTAGAAAACAAAAAATGGTCAAAGTGACGAACTAGGGGCGCAATTGAGTCAGGTCTTCTGTCTTTTCCCCGCCGTCAACATACTTGCCAGAAGGGCACTCTATCCACCGGAAGAAATAGCCGTGAGCTAACGGTGTTGGGCATGAACCCACAACTCCCTATTCATCCATCAATCGCCCTGGAGAGGGATGAAAAATGAGAGAATAAAGAATAGAGAGGTGTAAGTGGAGAGAGAAGTGAGCAAGAGGGTTTTGAGAGAAAAACCGAGCCTGAGGGCCGAGTGATGTGAGAATCAGAAATCAGAAAGGGTGGGAACAAAACCCGGGGAAACTGGCTCCTCGTGATTTGAGATCTCTCATTCTTGTAAACGCGTCCGTGAGTCGTGTCTTTCGCTTTGTTTTGTCGCAATCCTTGTCTTGAGTCTTTTCCGGGCGTGTCTCGTTGTGTTTGGGTCGTGTACCTTTTGTTTGAGTCTTTCTCGCTGTGTTTAATTGTAGGCTCGATACCCCGGTTTTGGAAAACCTTCTTTCAATTTCAAAAAAAAAAATCGCTTATGCTCAGAGTGCTGTGCCATTCTCTACATTTAGGCGAAGCAAAAGAAGAAAAGGAAAATTTGGAGCATCTGAGTGTGCTTCAATTTCAGGGCCACCTTCGTAGTCCGCCTTTGTCGATTGGGGTCATGGTCGTTTCTTGTCAAGTGCGAATAAACCAAGCATTGTGTTGTGGGCTGTATGCAGACTAATTCTCAGCAGAGTATGGGCTGTGTGTTCAGACTGAGCAGTGGGTTATAGGAGTGGTTTGCTATTAACTAGTTCATTACCTGGTTACTACAATGCAAATATTTAATTTTCAGACAACAAATCAATCCCATTGTGATGTGATGCAGCATGATGCAATGCAGTGCAAAGAATGAAATGTACAGATATAACACTTTTTTAGACAAAAAAGGGGCTTGTTTCATTTCATCATCTTTTTCAAGTACATAGTTTTGAAGAAAACAAAAACTCGCCTGCGGCGGTACAAGATACTGGGGCTACCAACTAAAAAGAAGAAAAAGAAAAAGTACAAAAAAAGCGAAGAAAGTAGCAAAAGTCCGGTCGCCATCAAGAGTCTCGGGGATCTGCTCGCCTCTTCTTGGACAAAGGTCCAGAGCATCGCCATCCGGCACCATCATCTCAACTCGAAGTTCGAACTGCCTCAGCCTCCTCCTCGATGATCCCGCCGCCGCTTCGCCTTTCGCCGACTCGGACTCGGACTCATCATCCTTGTCATCAGGAATGGGTGCCTGAGAGTACTCCCGACATGAGCACGCCCCGCCCTAGCACGGGAATGTCCAGTGTCTCCACGCCCTCCACGAACAGGAATAGAGGGCCCAACTGGAGCACCACCCACCGGAGGGATCTGGAAAGGAGGCTAAAAAGCATAAAAGGCAGATGCATCAAGATATCGTGAGCACCGAATCGCTATCGCAGCAGATGCGAGTACAAGACATGTATGCCGCGAAAAGGAATCGCCGCGTAATACAGCAGGCGAGTACGCAGTGAATGCCGTGAGTAGTGAATCGCGCATTAATACAGGCGAGTACAAAGATATGTATGCCGTGAGCAAGTGAATCAATGCAATACAGCAGGCGAGTACGCATACGTATGCCGCTGAGCAAAGTGAATCAGTGTAGAATATAGTGTATGAGTACAGTATATGTATGTCGTGAGCAGTGAATCAGTGCAGGATGCAGTGTGTGAGTACAATGTATCAGGTGCCGTGAGGGCTGGGTGTTAGGTGTTGTATCGTATCGACATGCGAATCCGCTTTGTATATGGTTTGAGGTCGTGGGTCGAAAGAACATACCGTATCATCAGAAGGGTTAGAAGATCGAAAGTCCACTGCAACATCCCCATCATGGAGGCATTCAGCTCCAGAGACTGCCGGGTGTACTCGGAGGACGCCTGCAAAAGTATCGGATGCATCAGTATTCTACGGGATATCAAATAAACTGAAATGAAATAACAGTGCGAGATGCGAAATGAAGTAATACATACCGGAGGCAAGTCGGGGACACCGACCAACTCGTGATCAGCCGGGGAAGGAGCAAAGGGGATCTGGTAGGTCGCCCCACCCTGCCCTCTACAGGTCAGTGAAGTGGGCAGAGCAGGCCAGCCGATCCCCCGCCCTCTCTGAACTCCACCCCTGCCACGGACTCGAGCCTCCCCGCCTCCCGCTGTTTAAGGCCGGGTCTCCCTCCCACTGGGCGATCACCGCCTAAGGGTCGATGATGTAGGTCCGGATGTACGGATAGTCGCCTTGTCTGTGGACGCTCATGCGCCACCAAGGGTATACTCCTCAAAAGCGCGAGGGAAAGCTCTCAGATGCCTCATGTGTGTAGGAGGCGGACCCGAACTATCTGCTCAGAAACCTGTGGTCCGACGAAGAAGCGCCTCAGTACCAAGCCCGACAGACCGGCCCTCCAACAATCCGGAGACGGGCGCCTTCTCAAGACTTTCATAGTGGTCTTCACCACGGCCGCAACGGAGAGCCTAAGGTCGCCAGTGATCTCAAGTACAAATGCAGTTTGTTATCTATCTGTTATCAAAAATACAGTGCTATGCAAAGCTTAAGCAAACTCTACAGTTGAACATACCTCCACGGCGGTGATGGTGTCGAAGTAGCGGCGGAAGAAGATGAAAGACTCCCGAGGTCTCCGCACACACCGCACATCAAAGCGATGAGAAAAGGGGACGTCGAGCGGGATCTCCACATCGCATCGGGCAAGCTCGAAAGTAGGCGACACCCACAATCGCAGTAACGATATCAAGATGATTATCGACAAAGCGTAATGCGTAATAAAGCAAAAATGGCAGAGCCGTGTGTCGTGCGGTGTATTGTGCAGAGTGTACAGGTGCGGTAAGCAACAAGGTAAAGTAGAGTATATGTGTGTGCTGCAAGATATAGTCATGAGAGATAGACCGCAAAGGTATTGCATAATACGTAAAATGTAAAGCGTAAAATGAAATGTAAAAGGGAAGAAGATGTACCTCCCAAGCTCGCCAAGATCCGCTATGAGCCGTTCACGAGGCGGGAAGAAGAACTCATGTAACCATACAAAGTGGCCAAGCCTGCGCCCCCCCAGTCGTAGTGGCGGATCCGCCTGACATCCACTAGTGCGCTCAACAGACATGGAGGCACGGTGTTCGCCCAGTGGGTGAAAAGGGTCGTCCCGAGCAAAAACATGATGAAGCCCCGCGCATATCAGTCCACCTCCTCCGGGGTCATCTGCGCCTCCTCTGCCAAAGCTGGCTGAATCCGAAAGTGGCTCTCGAACCACGAGTACCTCACAAACCCTGCTCAAGCAAGGGGAGGCTGAGCGCCAAGCACGTACAGCTGGGCGGCGTCTCACTCATCCATATCAGTGTCAAAGCGGATCGAATCACCCCCTACCCCGATACTAGTAAGCATCGAGAAGTCATGAGGGGTCATCGTCATATCCCCTGCGATGGAGAAGTGGAAGGAGTTAGTGGTATCCCACCACATCTCCACTAAAGCAGCGAGCAAGGGTCTGCAAGTGGTAAGCTGGGAGAGCCCCTTGCAGAAGATGCCGAAACCCGCCTCGTCGACTATGTGGCGAACCGCATCTGGCAACTCCGCATACCAGTCTCGAGCAACGACGTTCCCATACCCGCGGATGGTATGGGAGTCCCCCTGTAATCAAAAACAACAATTGTGAAGCAATATTCAAGATGCAGTTTTGAGAAGCATACAGATATAGTGTGTGTGTGCGCGTTTTCAAATGAAGAGTCGGCATTGGGTGTCAGTGTGCTAGCAGTGAACTACGACGTGTGATGTGTCAGCGTGTTTGAGTGGTTCAGGGCAAATACGGCATGTGTGCACGTTTTTCAGAAATCAAACAGATACCGGGTGCCGGTGTGTCCACAGTGAAGTACAATATGTGTTGTGTCAATGTGTTTGAGCAATTCAGTATTAGCAGCGCAGTGTGTGCGCAGGTAAGTTTCAGCGCTTATCGATTGCAAGTGTATTCACAAATAACTATAGTGTACAAAGGCATCACAGATTAACTAAGCAATTAAAGAATGTAATCAACTATAGCAGTTTAAGTGTTCTACATTGCGAAAAATTGAAACCGGGGGAAGAATGTACCTCGAAGGCGCCGTGCAACAAGTGTGACTCTGGCTCACGGAGTAGTAGCTCGGCATACGCCTCTCGAAGCTCCGGAACTGGCGTAGTCCATTAGGGAGCATCATGTGAACCACCGGCCTGTAGGTCTCCGGATCAAATGGCCGGATGCGAAGCGGCAAGGGCTCGGCCTCGGGATCCATCTCGAGCTCTGGAGGGGTCCCGCCCTGTGGAAGGTCGTCCGCCATCTCGAAGAGAATGTGAAAATGGCCGAAAGGAGGAAAAA
Source organism: Camellia lanceoleosa (assembly GCA_025200525.1). Lineage (NCBI taxonomy): Eukaryota > Viridiplantae > Streptophyta > Magnoliopsida > Ericales > Theaceae > Camellia > Camellia lanceoleosa. Next base: position 179,182,799 of record CM045766.1, read on the forward strand.
TGGGCGAGAATACGAGAAGTCAACAAAAAGTCAACCCCGAGAGGGCCGGAAATGGTCAGAAAAGTCGAGGTGTGGAAAAGGCACAGATGTCGAGGAAAAATCGAGGGAAACAAGCCCCGAGTGGTGGAAATCAAAAACGGGACACCGAAACGAAGTTTCGTTCGGTTGAAAATGTCCGAAACGCGAAGGAGATCGCGAATCGAACAACGAAACGGGAGCTAGAACGCAAGAAAATGAGAGAATCAAGGGAGGAAAATGCCCTAGAGAGGAGGGGGGAGGATTTTCGACCAAAGGGAAGTGAAGAAAATAGGGTTAGAAATCCTATTTTAAAAGACCCGTGGCCAATTGACAAAACTGCCCCGATACAGGAATTCTTTGCCGGTCGGACACATTCTTTGCCGGTTGGCAATATATTGTGCCGATGGAATTGTATGAGGGCCGATGGACGGCCGGTGATGTATTTTGATGGCTAGTGGTTATCCGATGGTGTCCTACAGTGGTTTTTGAGCCTTCTACATCCTTGTTTGGGTTATATGTGTGGTTCAAGGCCTTCATTGCTCAAAACAGTGCAAGACAGTGCACTTCCGAAGCTCGATCGGCCTCCGTTTTGACCTCGGACCGTGTCTTCTGTGTGTGGCACTCGAATTCATGCAAGGTGTATCCTTTCCGTATCCTTTTGGCTTTTACAAAACTCGAAAGTTGCCCCCATATGCATTTGGCATGCATTCAATTACGCTGTTTAGCGCATTGCATTGTCTTGCGCATCGCATTTCATTCGCGTTGTCCAACGCATCACGCCGTTTCGCGCGTCTTATTGCATTTGGCATACACTCATTGTTCGCGCTATTTTGCGCACCTCACATGCATTGTCATGCACATGGTCTGGCGAGACCTTAAACACGCACGGTCCGGCGAGACCAAAAACACGCACGGTCTGGCGAGACGTTAAATCCACTCAGTTGCATTGTCTTGCATTTCAAAGGACATGCATTGTCATGCAGATGGTCTGGCAAGACCTTAAACACGCACGGTCCGGCGGGACCAAAAACACGCACGGTCTGACGAGACCTTAAATCCGCTCAGTTGCATTGTCTTGCATTTCAAAGGACATGCATAGTCATGCAGATGGTCTGGCGAGACCTTAAACACGCACGGTCTGGCGGGACCAAAAACACGTACGGTCTGGCGAGACCTTAAATCCGCTCAGTTGCATTGTCTTGCATTTCAAAGGACGTGCGTTGTCACACACTTGCATCAGCGTGCGCTGTCATGCATCTCTAAAAATCGCGCTTAGTCGCTCATTTCAAGTTCACTCGCATTGACATGCATTGCCCCAAAATGGGTCCGGCGGGACCGAAAACACGCCACGGTCCGGCGGGACCAAAAACACGTGCGGTCTGGCGAGACCATAAACCTGCTCGGTCGCATTGTCATGCGTCTCAAAAGCCGCGCATTGTCGCGCATCTCGAGATCATACATCTTCATGCATTCTCGCCCATTTGCATTGTCATGCATCTAAAGCCACGCTGCCGCCACAAGATCAAATTTTCATGCATTGTCATGCATTTCAAGTAAACTTGCATTGTCGCGCACTTCAACATCATGCATCATTTGCATTACAAAAAAAATAAAAACATGCATTGTCATGCATACATTTTGCATCTCGGTCTAGGAGACCTTAAATCCTCTAAAGGTGCAATTCCTTTGGCGTTTGTCATGCCCGAACGACTTTCAGTGGTCTGGTAAAGCCACCTGCCTGTGTTTGCGGTGAGTTCCTAGAAGACCAACTGGGACGGTGGAAACTAGAGTTCGAACGGCTTATGCCTAGAACGCAAAGGTTCGGGAGTTCCGAGACTAAATTCTGGTTTAAATACCTAAGGGTGTATCCTCGGCTTGAAATCTGTATGGAAGCCCCATAGGTTGAGGCAGCATGTCTGCGCCTCAGTTCTGGATACTGAACCAACCTAGTATATCGCGCCGTTAGTAAGATAGGGAAAGCTGCAATCATAGCCGTTGCATCATAGTGCATTGTCATGCATCCATTGTAAGTAGTGCATTGTCATGCATACATGGTAAATATTGCATTGTCATGCATTGTAGAAAATAAATATGCATTGTCATGCATTTCCATTGTAACCGGGCTGCGGCCCCTCCTGTGTACCTGTTTTTTACTTCAATGAAAATCTTCTTCTCTTGCTCCAACTGTTATTCCGGTTTGATTGTTATGCTTGTACTTGTAATGATTTTTTCATGATCTTTTTGCTCCAACTGTTAACTCGGTCTAAATACTTTATTCCGGTTCTAGCTTATCAATCTGACTAGGACTACTTAGCCAACCACTCTTTAGCCGGTATAATAACGTCGGCTGAAGAGTATAGAGAGCTTAGTCCAGCAAACCACGTTTTCAGCCCATACTCTTACTTCGGCTGAAGAGTAATAAAAGTTGGTTTAATCCAGCCAACCACTCTTTAGCCATACCCTTACTTCGGCTGAAGAGTAACAAAAGTTGGTTTAATCCAGCCAACCACTCTTCAGCCATACCCTTACTTCGGCTAAAGAGTAACAAAAGTTGGTTTAATCCAGCCAACCTCTAAATTGGTTTTTCCAGCCAACCTAGAAAAAATGTTTGGGTATTCTGACCAAACATCCTGCAGCCTGGATCCTTATCCTGGGCTTAGGAGGGGTGTTGGTTTAATCCAGCCAACCTCTAAGTTAGTTTTTCTAGCCAACTTAGAATAAAATGTTTGGTTATTGCAACCAAACGTCCTGCAGCCTGGATCCTTATCCTGGGCTTAGGAGGGTTGTTGGTTTAATCCAGCCAACCTCTAAGTTAGTTTTTCCAGCCAACTTAGAATAAAATATCTAGTTATGCCCCTAATTCACTAATTTACTAAAACAAACTGTTACAGAGAAAAATGTTTATTCTGAAAAGATAACTATTTCTTTTATTGAGAAAGGGAAAAAATTACACATACTTAAAAAAAAAAAGAAGATAAAAATAAAATAACTTGAGATTGACAGTATTCCATGGCCTGGGAATTGTCTTGCCGTCCTTATCTTCTAAGTAGTATGCCCCTTTGCCTGCTAATCCAACCACTTTGTAAGGTCCTTCCCAATTAGGCCCTAACTTGCCATCTCCGGGCACCAAGGTGTTTCCCATCACTTTGCGCAGTACCCAATCTCCGACCTTGAATTGCCTTGGATGAACTATCTTGTTGTATTTCCTGGATAACTCTTGTTGGTACGAGGCGATGTGAACTAGTGCTCTTTCTCTTCTTTCCTCTACTAGGTCGAGCTCCAATGTTATGGCTTCGCCATTCAAGTCTGGATCAAAATTCTCGCTTCGAATTGTGGAGAGGCCAACTTCCAGTGAGATTACTACTTCCATGCCGTAAGCTAAGGAGAATGGTGTTTCTCCTGTTGATCATCGGGGCGTGGTGCAGTAAGCCCATAAAACATGAGGGAGCTCTTCTGCCCACTTGCCTTTTGCTCTTTCTAACCTTTTCTTTAATCCATCAAAGACTACCTTGTTTGATGCTTCTGCCTGTCCATTTGCTTGGGGATATGCTGGTGTAGAATTGTAGAACTCTATCTTGTATTCTTCACAAAAGCCTCTAAAGATTTTGTCGTCGAACTGAGTGCCGTTGTCTGATATCAGTGCCTTTGGTATGCCAAATCAAGTGATGATATTCTGCCAGACAAACTTTTTCACATCTTTTTCCTTGATTGACGCCAAGGCTTCTGCTTCCACCTATTTTGTGAAGTAGTCGGTTGCGGCAAGGAAGAACTTTCTGTTCCCTGGTGCTGTTGGAAGTGGTCCTACTATGTCCAATCCCCACATTGCGAAGGGCCAGGGGCTAGTTAGAGGTAGAAGTTCTCTGGCAGGTTGGTGTATTTGGTGTGCGAATTTTTGACATTTTTCGCACTTTTTGACATACTTTTCTGAGTCTCGCCAAGATATATGGCCACCAATATTCTTGTGAAATTGCTCAGATGCTAGTGATCTTCCTCCTTGATGGTCAGCCATACACCCTCATGTATTTCTGAATAAGAATGCTTCCACTTTACTGGGTGAACACACTTTAGGTAGGGTCCCGAGAACGACTTTTGTACAATGCCAAAGATGGGGAGAGCCAAAATCGCCGCGACTTCGCTTATTCTCATATTCTTTCTTCTCTTCTGGTAGGATGCCGTCTTTTAAGAACATGATGATTGGATCCATCCAAGAGGGGCCTAGCTCTGCTCAACATACCTCTTCTGCTTCGGGGTCTTCAATGCTTGGTCTAGGTAGGTAGTCGATCAGTAATGGATGAGGGATGGAAGTATCTGCCATTGAGGCAAAGCCTGCTAGCTCGTCTGCTCTGCCGTTTTCCTCCCTGCCGATTTGTTCTATCCTGACTACTTCAAATTTCTTGATCTCTGTTCTGACCAACTCTTGGTACTTGGCCATCCTGTCATCCTTTGCTTCGTAGTCGCCAGATATCTAGTTTACCACCAGCTGTGAGTCGCTGTAAACCATTAGCTCGGTGGCCTTCATGTAGAATGCTGACCTGAGACTTGCAAGAAACGCTTCATACTCCGCTTCGTTGTTTGATGCTGGGAAGCCAAGGTTGATTGCCTGCTCCACTACTAGGCCGTCTGGAGAGATGATGACTATGCCCAGTCCTGCTCCATGCCGGTTGGATGCTCCATCTACAAAGAGCTTCCACATCTCTCCAACGAACAACTTCCAGCAAGTGGAGGGATCAGATGATGCCTTGGGATCTCCCTGGTCGCTGGTGTCTTCTTCAAGGTTCATGCTTGCTGTCTGCCCCTTGCTATCTGATTGTTCCAAGTCTTTATTTGTTGGTGAGTCTTGACTTGGCGTAGCTTGGTCTGCCTCTTCCTTCCCTACTTCGTTTTGGTCTGCCTTGGCTCGGTCGAGTATCCTGCACTAGGGGTTGCGCTATTCGGCCAACTTCCATCCCTAGTTCGGTTGTTTCACCAGTCAATTGGCGATGTGATGACTTCTGGTGAATTTCGCGACAAAATCCGCCAATGCTTGAGCTTTTATCGCGGTCTGGTTGGAACTTGATGTCGATCTTCCCAACTCTCGCCCACTTCGAATTTGCCCAAAAGTTCGCCCTTTCAAACAAAGCTTTTAATGGGAAGGTCAGGAAGACAACTATGGTGTGGGCATGAAAGTAGCGACAACTTCCTTGAGGCCATCATTAAGGCCAATGCCGCTTTTTTTTCCATGGCAAGTACCTTGTTTGGCGCCAATAATGTCTTGTCGACGAATAGATGGGTAGATGTTGATTCCTTCACGGACCAACACCGCGCTAATTATGCGCTACGGGAGATTGCTGTGTATAGAAAGAGTTCTTCTCCGCCATCGGGTGACAAGTAGTGGTGAAGAAGACATGTATTCTTTTAAGCTTTCCAGGGCGTGGTCGCATTCTTCGTCCCACTCAAACTTGGCTTTCAAAGCGTGGAAGAATGGTCGTAGTCTGTCTGACGACCTGCTTATGAACCGATTGAGCGCAGCAGCCATGCCGGTGAGATGCTGCACTTCTTTTACCGAGTTTGGTCTCTCCAATTCCTAGATTGCTTTGATCTGGGAGGGGTCTGCTTCGATACCTCGGTTGGTCACCAGGAAGCCTAGGAATTTGCCAGATCCTACTCCGAATGCACACTTAGATGCATTGAGGCGCAACTTGTGCTTCTTCAGGATCTCAAACATCTTGCCTAGGTCCTTGAGATGGTCATTCTCATCCTTGCTCTTGACCACCATGTCGTCGATGTAAGCTTCCATTGTTCTGCCTAACAACGGTTCAAACATCTTGGTGACCATCCATTGGAATGTCGCCCCTGCGTTCTTTAGGCCAAAGGGCATGACCTTGTAACAGTACAGTCTTCTTGGAGTTGTAAAAGATGTGACCTCCTGGTCTGGTTCATGCATGGCGATTTGGTGGTAGCCTCTGTATGCATCCAGAAAGCTAAGTCGGTTGTGCCCTGCCGTTAGGTCTACCAGTTGATCTATCCATGGTAGAGGAAAGCTGTCTTTTGGGCACGCCTTGTTGACTGTTTTGTAGTTGACGCAGACACGCCACTTGCCATTCTTCTTTGGCACTACGACTGTATTGGAGATCCATCTTAGGTAGTGCACCTCTCTAATTGCTCCTGCCTCCAGCAGGTTTCCTACTTCTTTCGCCACTATTTCGGCGTGGTGGAGTGCTGATCTGTGCGTGCGCTGAATGATTGGTCTAGCAGATGGGTGGACATTGAGTTGGTGACAGATGAAGTTGGGATCAATGCCTGGCATGTCGTATGGTGTCCAGGCGAACACTTCGATGTTAGAGGTCAAAAATTCCAAGACCTCTAATCTCTCAGTGCTGGACAACAACGAACTGAGCAAAAAGAACTTATCCGGGTTCTTTTCATCTATTCTTACTTCTACCAAGTCTTCCACCGCTTTCTGACTAGCCGCTTTGCCAACATCTGCGAACAGTTCGTTATTCTTAGGTTCTTCCACCGAATGAACGTATCCTTTGGCGGTGCGGCTGCCATTCACTGTAACAAAGCACTGCTTCGACATGATCTGATCTTCATAGACTTCTTCTATTACTCCGATGTCGTTTGGGAACCGCATTACTTGGTGGTAGGATGACGCCACCGATTGCATGGCATGCAGCCACGTTCTGCCCAAGATGATGTTGTAAGTGGAGGGGACCTTCAACACCCAGAACTCCACTTGTTTCGTTACACTCCCTGCTCGGACTGGGAGGATTATTTTCCCGACGGGCCATTCTGGCATGGAGTTGAATCCAATTAGGGGAGATACGGCAGGTGCCAAGTCTTTATCTTGTAACTTCAATTGTTTAAATGTTTCGTAGTACATGATTTCACATGAACTACCCTGGTCAATCAGAATCCGCTTGACGTCAAAATCCTTGACTCGGAGAGTGACGACTAGGGCATCATTGTGAGGGCAATATATCCTTGCCAGGTCTTTATCCGAAAAAGACATGATGTTTGTGGCCTCTGCCTTCCCCTTCTTGATGGCAAGTTGGGCACTTAGCACCTCTCTTAAGTGTTCAGTCTTTTTGATTGATCCTCGAGCTCGTGATACACGCCGTTCAAAGACTCCATGTATCACATTGATAGTGCCTTGAGGAGGGGCGTCGATTGGCATCTCATTGGGGTTATTGTGGTCCTGGGGGGCTGGTTGCGCCCCTCCTTCAATGTATTTATCCAGGTGTCCTACTACCACCAACTCCTCCAGGTGCTGCCTTAACGGCATGCAGTTTTCAGTGCGGTGCCCCTTTTCTTTATGGAAGGTGCACCGTGACCTGTCGTCGTAGTCCTTCTGAGCCTCGCCTAACTTGGCTGGCCATCTGACGAAGGGCTCGTCTCTTATTTCACTTAGAATTCGGTAGATCGGTTTCTTGAAGACCGTGGTTATGGCAGTGCGGACTCTCAACCATCTTTTATCCTAGTCTTCTCCATTGTCTCGTCTGCCACGTCCGTTTCTGCTCGGGTGATCTACCGCGTTGACCTTTGCTGAGGCCTTCTTCTTTGGTACTGTGGTCGTGCCGGACTTTGCTTTGGCACGTGCGCCATCCTCCTCCACCCTGATGTGCTGATGCACTCTTTCCATCAAGGCTTCTATGGTGAGGGGCGGCGTCATGGTGATTGAGTCCTTTAGTATGTTCCCGACTGGAAGGCCTCTTTTATACTATGCAATGGCGAGATTGGTGGGACAGTCCCCAATCTGGTTAAAGGTCTCCCAGTAGCGACTGTTATAGGATCTTAGGGTCTCCTTGTCGCCCATGTCGATGGAGAGTAATTGATCGATCTCCACCAGAGTTTTGGTGTTTGTTCGGAACCTTGTTACAAACGCCCGCTAATCGTGCCTGTGGAGGCTATGCCGCCTCGGAAGTTTCTCAAACCAAGTCAAGCCTAGGTCACCAAGGCTTGAGGGGAATAGGATGCACATCAAGGCCTTGTTTCGCCGGTATACAGCCATGACCTGGCAAAAGTGGCTTAAGTGTGAGTAGGGGTCCGTCTTTCCCTCATATGTAGTGAATTTGGGCTGTAGGAAGCCTGATGGTAGGGGCGCGTTCTCTATTGCCGGAATAAACAGTGAGGTCTGCAGCCTCGCCAATGCCTTGTCCGTTGGTTCGTAGGCGGGGCGCGGTATTGGCATTCCAACCTTGACGCTTCCATGCGTCTGAGGAGCCAACCGCTGTAAGGCAGAAACTCTGTGTGAATCGCGCGCCCTGGCGTCCTCCTTCCACCGTGCCTTCTCTTCTAGCACGGTTCATAGGTTGGACGATCTGGGCAACTCTGTCTGTCTGGATCTCGTTTGGTGCGTATGCGAGGGCCAATATGTGCTTCCCTCGATGTACGACCTCTCAGATCTCGTCCTCTCGCACTGGAGGACGAAGTTCTCGAAGATTTGGATTATGACGCTTGTCCTAAGGCTTCTGCCCTCTACTTGAGAGGGTGTAGTATTCCTATTACGACTTTCCGAGTGGCGAGGGGGCGTCTTGTTTGTGCGCCGCTCTCCTGTCGCCACTCCTTTTCCTTTCACCTGGCGCTTTAGAGATTCCATGTCCGCCGCCATCCGACGTATCAATTCGTCTTGTTCCCTAACACGATCCTCCAAAGTTTGAGGATCAATCCTTCGCCTTTGTCTTTCTGGGCTTTGAGAACGAGAGTGATGGGGGCTGTTAGTCTGCTTCCTCCCCCTTGTATCCCTCCTGGGATTCTATCTGTGTGGCTCCAAGTCCGCCATAGGTGGGATAAGAGGTAGACCTTCGCGTCTCGCACCTCCTTCTGGTGTTTGTCCGTCGATGGCGGACTGTGGTAACTCTTCGTTGTGCACCATTGATTCTTGAGAGGAAAAGCTTGATCAAGAGGTTTTGTTCTTGTCTGAATTCACACAGACGGCGCCAATTGTACGGGAAAGAAATAAACCTTCTCGTATAATCTTGTTGATCAAGTTTGCGTTCCTCCTTACGTCGTCGTTTTACCACCTGAAAACACAGACGTGAGCTAGCCGGCGGGTGTGTACCGGAAACCTCTTCGATGCCTAAGTCAACAAACTAGACAAATAGACAAGGGCTCTGTGTATTTAGAAATCAAAGTTGCATTACGTCTCCATAGGTAATGTTTGTGAGCTTTTATAGGTTCCATGTGGCACAATCCTAGTAGGACTTTTACTTCTCCATGTAGAGTCCTCCTAGGATTCATACTCCTGAAAGATAATGCTTATCCTTCAACACCCCCCTCACTGCTTAAACCAAGTGAGATGGTTTTATCATGGCCGGACTACCATATGACCGAAATAATCATTGCCATGCAAGACTAACTGGAGTAACTGATCAGTTAGTTCGGCTCTTGCTTCACTCTCTTACCTCGGCTTAAAATGCTTAAGACCGAGCTATCCATAAGGAGTTTCAGCCGAACTAACCCCCCAGACCCAAGTCCCTAACAGAGGCACAACATACCTCTGTTATATATACCACAATCGAACTAACTTCGGTGGCCGAAGCATCCACAGTACTCTTCTGAACCGGACTATAAATAAGGCCCTTCAAGGCCGGACTAACTAGTACGACTTGGGACCGGGCCAACTTAATAGGCCCATTCAAGACCGGAATAACTTCGTGGCTATTCTAATCAACACTCCATATAGCGGCCCATAACGGCCCATTATCCAGCTCGGCCCAATTTATATAAATTACCCTCTCAATTACAATACCAACTTGGCGAATAAAATGCTAGGAAGCCATTTTGATAGATAGAGAGAGAGAGAGAGAGAGATGAGAGAGTGTTTGGATTTGGTTTTTGTTTTATTTTACTGGCTGTCTTCCTGTTGAATCCTTTCAACACTTGTATTGATCCTTCTTGTAGGTATTGTTGATTAGGTAGTTTTTTTGTTCTGGAATTGAGGAGATCAAGGTATGCACTCCAAATACTTGTGATATTGTTGCTCATTTTTTTTTACCTTATTTTATTCTTTGTAAATTTATAAAATACCACAAAATGTTGATATTTCTTCATCCTCTGTGCTTACAGATTAAGGTTAGGTGATTAAGATCCGATTTCCATTTTCCTCCTCCTTTGAATCAGTGTTTCTCTGATTTGGAGGCCATCGAAGTTGGAGCTGATTCACGCTTCTCATCTTTGAACCACCCTATTTTTGTTCATTGCTGGAGTTATGGCGACAATGCTGCATTATGAGTCCAGGCCCTATATAGTCCAGGCCCTATTTTTGTTCATTATCCAGTCCGTCCAACCAAACATTAGATTCACTAAAAATAGTCCAATCTAGACATCTAATCCCATGACTAAACAAACATAGGATACAAATCAATTCCAACCAAATAGTCCAGTGATAATGTATTACAGGACTAACAGTCCGATGGATTACAATCCCTCCTTATTCAGTCCGTCCAAACAAACATACCCTATATTCACTTTTAATCCATAAGCATTTCAAACATACATAGCTTGATAAATATGCATATAAGGGTGTAACTTGATTCGGCTTAATCCAATTCAATTCAAATTTTTTTAAGATTTTAGTAATATATTTTTGAATTGAGTGCGGATTTGAAGAGAAATTATAATGTTTGAATTAAATTTGAGATAAATAGAGAAACCGAGCAATCTAAACGACTTAAAATCTTCATTAAATGATGTTAAAATTATCTAAATTGTTAGATCATCTCACTAATTATTATACACCCAAGTAATACAATACAAAATTCTAACATTTTATTTTCTCTCTCATAAGTGACAAAGATTATCGGAATAGTGCATTGATACCTCGATTCTCATCTCTCTTTCATTATAAAAATAATTTTGTTTTGATCTTGTTAATAATTTTAGAGTTTAATTTTAACAAATTATATAACCAATTTAGTTTTTTTATTATTATTATTTTAAAGATTGAATTTGTGGGTAATTTGGGTTTAGTCTTACTTGAATTTATTATATTCGAATCAAGTTTAAACAAACTAGTTTGGATTGCAAATCTGACTTGAGGAATTCAAAAAAAGTTGAACTAAAAATTTGTGGCAGGACTAGAAATAGGATTGACATCTACAATTGTAAACCACAATTCCAAAAGAAAATGTTATTGTCAATTAAAATATGACTTATTAGCGTGAGGTGTTGATTTATTTATAATGGTGGTATATGTATTAATTAGTATATGAACATATAATGAGATATTATTATTTTAAAATTATGACCCCATCTATTATATAAATTAAAAATATTTAAAAAATTTAAAATTATACCACATTATCCATTAATATATTAATTGATATACTAATTTATGGTATTATTCTTATTTATTAGTTGGTTTTCTCCATTTCTATATTTGATATTAGGAAAATGGATTTTGAATTTGCAAGTTTTGTAAGAGCTCTAAGTTTCTAATTTAAGTTTTATAATTTTATAATTTTTAAAAATTAAAAAAAATCTTCTATTGATTAGTTTTTATTTAAACAAAAATAAATAAATAAATAAAAATAAATATCCCTTTTTTTAATTTGCAAGTTTTGTAAGAGCTCTCTCCTTCCCTCTCTATTCTACTTCTGTTCTCCTCTCTTCTCTAAGTGTTCTCTCTCCTCTCTTCTCTATCTCTGTTCTGTTCTCTCTCTCTCTCTCTCACTCGCCGTGACCGCCGTGACCCCCCTCGTCTCTGCCCAACACTACGGCGGCACAATAAACGGTTCCAGCAACACCACAGTCTACGCCTTCAGAGAGTGCTTGAAAGACCTTTCTCACTCCGATTGCGATCTCTATTTCGCTCAAATCAAAACCCAGATCCTTCGTTGCCTCCCTTTCCAACGTCTGATTCGCGATGGTCGATTGTTCTACGATGGGTGTTATTTGAGGTACAATGATTACATGTTTTTTTTTGTGTTGTTTAACAATGGTGCATTCGCTGTTGGGTCTGGCTCAGCGTTGTTTTTTTTTTTTTGGTGTTGTTTAATAATGGTGTTCTCCTATCTCTTCTATGTGGTGTTCTCCCATCTCTTTATTTTTTGTTTTGTTCTCCCATCTCTTCTTCTTCTTCTTCTCTCTCTCTCTGTTGTTTTTGTTCTGTGTTGTTCACCATCATCCTTCTCTCTCTCTCTCTCTCTTTTTCTTCTCTCTTCCTCTTGCCTCTGTTTCACTGAGAAAAAAAGGGAGGAAGGGAACGAGCCAGTCTATTTTTGAGCAGAGTTGTTTAATTTTTTTATCATTTTTTGTTTTAAATTTTATAAACAAAAAATTATGTCCTTCTAAATTACAAGGACTTAAAAAATAAATTTTTTAATACAAATATATTTTTTTGACAAAATATAAAAATATTTAGAAATGAATGACTTTTTTAACAATTACCAAACATAATGGATTGTATTATTATTATTATTATTATTATTATTATTATTATTATATCTCAATTGTCAATTAAACAAATTAAAATAAAAAAATAAATATATACTATGTGGTTGTTTGGGAAGTAAATTTTTTTTGTAGGTTTTTTAAGGTTGTAGGACATTATTGGAGAAAAAAAATTTGTGTTGGGAAAGATAGTTGGGTTTTTTTGTGATTGAATGTAATGTTTGTAAGATAAAAAGTGAAATAATTATGAGGTTTGATGTGATATTTTGTTTTGATTGGTTTTTTTTGGTTTTATAGCCAATATGTTTTTTAGTGGAAAAAAACAAAAAAAAATCAAAAACCAAACTTCCCAAACACCCCTTATGTATACATTACACAGTTACGTACATTTATTTAAGGTAAAAAAAAATTGTAGTTATGATTTAATTAAATGGGATTATGGAAACGATGATGTTCCTAATTTGACCGCCATTATTTTTTATTTATTTATTTATTAATGCATGCATTAAGTACCAACTTGGCGAATAAAATGCTAGGAAGCCATTTAGATAGATAGATAGATAGATATAGAGAGAGAGAGAGAGAGAGAGAGTGTGTGTTTGGATTTGGTTTTTGTTTTCAACAATGATTGGTGGCCCGAAAATACATGGCTCGAATGGCTCGAAATACTCAAAACGATGTCGTTTTGACATTTTCGGGCCATTTGAGCCACAGAATTTGTGGCCACCAAACATGTTTCTTTTGTTTTATTTTACTGGGTGTCTTCTTGTTGAATCCTTTCAACATTTGTATTGATCCTTCTTGTGGGTATTGTTGATTAGGTAGTTTTCATGCTGTATTGTTCTAGGATTGAGGAGATCAAGGTATGCACTACAAATACTTGTGATATTGTTGCTCTTTTTTTTTTTTACCTTATTTTATTCTTTGTAAATTTATAAAATACCACAAAATGTTGATATTTCTTCATCCTCTGTGCTTACAGATTAAGATTGGTTAGGTGATTAAGATTCGATTCACATTTTCCTCCTCTTTTGAATAAGTGTTTCTCTGATTTGGAGGCCATTAAAGTTGGAACTGATTCACATTTTCGTCCTCTTTTGAACCAGTCCTATTTTTGTTCATTACTGGATTCATGGCGACAATGCTGCATTCTGAGTCTAGGCCCTCGTATTCTTGGTGGTGGGACAGTCACAATAGCCCAAAGAATTCAAAATGGCTTCAGGAAAATCTTAAAGGTGTTTGTTTTGTCACTTAATTTTTGTTGGTTTCTGGTTTTTAAGGATTGATGTATTTTGCTTGCAATTAATATTTCCGTGTTTGTCCTTTTCTTTTCTTTATGTTGTTTATTATTTTAAAGAATCATGAAATTATAAGATAGTAGAAAGCAGAGGCAAACCTCCATATTATCAAGTTAGGGAACTTACTTCTAGGGCTTTGGTCCGGTAATTACTAATATATGTAGGACGAGAGGACTACATGTACTTGGGGGATTAGTTGGGGACTATGTTACATGGACTGAGGTGAAGTACCCGAGTCGACACGACACGACACGGGTGTCGGTGTGGGATCTGTGTCGAATTTGGCTGTTCTCTCTCGGACACGGCTCTTTATAGACAGCAAAAGAAATGAAAGAGGAGAGAGCAAGAGAGAACCTGGTTGAAATCGATCCGGTGGAAGTCGAAGATCGACGACCTCCAGTCGAAGATCGAAGCTCCATCAGTCGATTGAACAGTTGAACACCCCTAGACGACTCTCTCTCTCTCTCTCTCGCTTTCTCTCTCTCCCTCGCGATCGCAATCACAATCGATCACTTTGCTTATCTCTCTCTCTCTCTCTCTCTCTCTCTCTCTCTCTATCTCTCTCTCGTTTTATCCTTGACTTTACTGATTGACATCCCTATCTCTTGATTCACATCTATATCCATTCGTATATATCTATATAAAATAATAATAGTTAATAACTATGGGGATATATTTTCTGAGTACTAACACGTGGCCAACGTGTTAGCCGGGGTGTCACGTGTCCTGGTTGTGATGCCGAGGTGATCTCGGCTAGGCCGAGGTTATCTCCAAAGATATTGGAGTCCAGGATAAGCGGATAAGGGACAAGAGTCCTAGAATGAGGAAGGACCTCAGCCTGGATAAGGATAAAGCTCTTAGGGAGTTTATCTTTATCTATTGGAGAGTCCAAGATAAGCACTGAGCTGAAGTCCATTGAAGCTAGGCTTCTATTGGGACTAGGATTGAGTTGACTATAAAAGAGAGGCACCCCTAATGGGTCTAAGGTATGCAATTTATATTCTGAACAGTGAGTTTAGTACTTTATCTATCTTTGAAAGTTAACTGACTTGATCGTCGGAGTGCTCATGGGTGGACGAACCACCATCGGAATCTCTTTTTTCTGTTATAGGTCATTTAGGCGCCATCTATTCTGCCAATGCTCACCAGTTGAATACTAAGTGGGCAGTGTGGTCAGAAATTCAATCACACAATTTGGCGCCGTCTGTGGGAACGAAAGGAGAATAGATGGTCAACAACGGACAGAAAAAGAAGGTTGGGGACGACACTCCTAATGGGAGTGGGAAACCTGTTGACCTTGACGTCAAAGAAGACAACTACAACAAAGAGACTCACAGAGGAAAGGACGTCGGCCAGGAGTGCGACGCATCGAAGAAATCAGACCAAAACGAGTACTATAACGAGGATAACCTCCAGGTATGGAAAGATAGATGCCTACGGAGGGACGAAGAGATGAAGGGGATGGCGAACAAATTGGCAAACCTGTAATCGGTCGTCAATTTCATGATGCAAAACAATGTCATGCAGCCACCGTTCCCACTGCAGGACACGCCGATTCCAGCGGCCAATGCCCAGAAGGGAGGGCATAAAACAATCCCTGTAGCCCCCCAGCACACTAGGAGCGAAAAACACGCGCACCGGCCTTCAATGGAGGTCGGGCGAGGAGAATCGAGAAGGGAATAATCTCGAAGGACACACTGCACCAAGGAAGCAAACCCCAGAGAACATCGGCATGTTCAAAGGCAGGAGTTGTGCTTCGATGCAACCAATGAAGAAAGGTCGAAAAAGGCTCACAACGAAGCTGAGAGTAGTACACTTAAAAGATTGAAATCAAGAGATAGCCGAGCTCCTGGGCGGACCAAAAAGGACTTGAGAGATTACCTCAAGAGGAAGCAACAGAATGCCGAGGTAACTTCCCCTGTTAAGCCAAGAACACCATTCTCGGTGGAGCTAGACAAATTTGAGGCCTCGAAAAGATTCAGTATGCCGAGTTTTCAGATATACGATGGTAAGTCGGACCCCAACTTCCACGTCGGTTTATACCTAAACTCGATGGCATTGTACACTGGGAACGAGCCATTGCTTTGTAAGGTGTTTCCCTCATCCTTCGGGGAAATTGCATCGGATTGGTTTCACAAATTGCCAAAAGGAAGTGTACCTGGAAAGGCTTGGCCAAGATGTTCGTGGCCAGGTTCATGACAAACAAACTACAGCCATTAAGGGTAGACGCCCTGATGGCTTTGAGAATTAATGAGGATGAAGGTCTTAGGGCCTACGCAAAAAGGTATTATGAGGTGTTCAACCGAATACCCGAGTGCAACCAAGAGGTGGCGGTCGTGTCTTTCAAGAATGGCCTAAAAGATGATTGTGCACTACGAAAGTCATTGGCAAAGACATTGCCAAAAAGTATGGAGGAGCTCATGGCTAGAATTGAGAAATATGCCAAAGCCAAGGAAGACACACCAGGGATTAAGGCGACAAAGCAAGAGAAAGGAAACGGCTCGCTGAGGCGAGGCCGAGGTAACAACGGATCCAACAAACAAGAGATAGGATTGAGGACCGCACAGGCAGTCACAACTGTATTCTGAATCCCAATTCACAAAGTCCTGGATAAAATCCGAACCCAACTGTAGACGTCCTCGAACACATCCCGGGAGAGGGAGTGCGAGTCCCCCCCCCCCCCCGTTAGGTTCGATATTGGGTCTACTACAGTTCAAAGGACTCAAAATGTCACGGTTCTAAATCTTGAACCAAAGAGTCCAAATCTGGCAAATCGTTTTGAAGAAAAACAGATTTTTTGAAAAGTAGTGCCCAACATGGACTGCTTTGCCAGATTACAGAGTCGCCACCTAAATATTTTTTAAAATGGGAAATTTAGGAAACCCTGACTCAGTGCCGAAGGCCACATGTCCGTCATCACCAAAGTTGTCTTGGCTCTAAGCTTGGGTACGATCGGGAAGGTCATTTATGAGCACCTTTTCGCCTCGTCCAAGACCGCCTCTACTAACCGTGATATCCAATTTTGAAAACATTACATGCTCTTATTCCAATTATTAACCTAGAATTACTATGTTATGCGCACAGCAAACAAGTATAGACTAGATTGCCTAATTTGGAAACAAACATTGCATATCCGCTCGCTTTTGAAAGTGCTTCGAAATTTGCAACTCGCAAGTAGGCTAAAACACGGATTTCAATGAGAATTTCCAACTCAGGCACCCCAACCTCCACCCACAGGCATTCAGACAGTTTATCTCACATAAACACTTAGCCGCATGGTAAGCATACCGTCATGTTAACATCCACACGCGATATGCTAAAGCATAAATACTTACATCGTACTCCGTGCCAAAACAAGAAACTAGTTAGCAGACATGCATGTCCCTAGTTCATGTTAAATGGCTAATGCAACACAGGCAAAGATGCAATTTAGAGTAGGCTCGGCTAACCCTAAAGATGGTATGTGAAATGCACTTTATTCGATGCACGTATTCAATTTGGAATTGAAAATACAATGCAGTTTGTATGATGTACCGAGCCCGATGCATGTCAACAAATGCATGGATGCACGCATGCATTGCATAAGGTATGCTAATTTTAAATATGCCCTAATCTACCATCATAAGCAGGTAAATAAAAGGGAAGAAAAAAATGGGAGTTGGAAGACATACACACACTCACCCACACTTATTACAATTATGCCCTCACACAAAGGGACCAAAAGAATATACAGATTAATTAACTACGCAAACT
Organism: Camellia lanceoleosa; assembly: GCA_025200525.1. NCBI lineage: Eukaryota > Viridiplantae > Streptophyta > Magnoliopsida > Ericales > Theaceae > Camellia > Camellia lanceoleosa. Next base: position 179,200,240 of record CM045766.1, read on the forward strand.
AATTAAAATATTACAGTCCAACTAAATTAATCAAATAAATTAATTAATCTAATTAAAGCAGTAAACCGCCTCGAGATGAGGGCCGGATGCAACGCATGCTCGGGACTTGCTCGGAATTGCACTGCCATGCTTAGATTGCCTCTATTTTCCCTGCTTTGCATCTCAGAAGATCGCTAAAGTCTCGGAGTGCCTCCCAGACACCGAGGACATCATCCGAGTGGGACTTCCACCGACATCAGCATGGGGTCACCGGCACAAAATTCATCCATCGGCCATCAATAGATCGCGGTTGGCACTAACACGCCGACCAAGACTGAATGTTCATAGAACTCGCAACTCACAAAGAAATAGAGGGCAAAAATTGCATGGCAATGTAATGCCATCAATGTGTGCACCAAACATGACACTTATCATATTTGTGGCTCAAAGGGCATGTGCCTCGATTCTCGGCCACCAATCACGATTTCCATGCATGATGGCCCAAAGAACCAAATGTGCAACTTCTATTTCAAATGCATGCAAACCAAACAAACACACAAGGGTGCTAAGCCTCTATCATGACTTGGTCAAGAGGTAGAGCATGCATGTTTATGTGATGCAATCCTAGACATGTCAACTAGTATGCAATCATGCCAATGCAAAGGAGCATACAAGCTAACAAACATACAAGGCATGAAACACCAATGTCAACCATCAAGTATGCAAGGTGTAATGTGGGTGTCCAAGCATGCAACCAAGCATGTGACTTCATTCAATCATGTTAGTCCTAATGTGCATTTACTTACCAATACATTACAACACTCAAGGAGCATATGCAAGCAACAAGAGGATGGACTTACACATAGGTTAGGCAGCTCTAAATAAGCCTAAAATCAATGGCCAAATGCCATAGAAGTGAAGGCTAAGATATATGGAATACATGCACACATGCAAGCATACATAATTCAACACTTAGGCATAAACAAGCAACTCTTAAGAACACTTAAAAGAGGCTAACATGGACGTATTGACATGCATATATAAGCTTTAAAATCATGTTGGACATGGTGCCAAGCCAAGCAACAAAATAGACTAAGCATGCAACAAATGGTCCAAGCATCCAAGGCAAGCCAAAGGAGACCTAAACCATGGCTAAGCCAACCAAGCCTCACAAGGCCAAGAAGGCTTAAAACAGGTCTAAGGCAGCCCTAGACCATACAAAAGGGACCTCCTAGATGGCATCTAAGTGGCTCTAGAGCAAGGCACACACAATGACCAAATCACTAGGCATACAACATATGCTTTCAAAACTTCAAAGAGTCATGCAAGGCAATCATTCGAGCATGTCTAAGGGACTGAAATAGCATGCTACATGGTTCCAAACCATTGAAAATAATGCAAGCAAGGCATGCTATACTTTCATGCTCTTAAGGCCAACAAGCCAAATGCAAAGAGGCTATGTGATGCAAGCTAAGATCGACCAAAGTAACCATGGACAGATCTTATTCATGGAAAAATAAGCATACAAGCTTCATGAATCTAAGCCTAAAATATGTTAGAATAGAGGCATACAACCTAATGCATGTTAAAGGACTAAAGAGGCATTACAAAGCATCTATGCAAATCATGCAAGGAGTACTAAAACCAACATGATACAAAGTTATAATATGGCAATATGAGCACAAAATACAGCCATGGCATAACCAACAAACAACCAAACATGAGGCTCTCTCAAGAGGCAAAATAGGTCCTTTTCAAGGACAACAAGGAGAGGGGGTGACCCCCTCCTTCTTGGGACTTCAAGGCATCATCTTCAGTGGTGAAGAGATCCCAACACCAAAATCCCAGAGCTCTCACAAAATAGCACAAAATGAGGTCTTTTCAAGGCCTAAGGGTGGTCAAACCTCCCCAAAGCACAAAAAACTCTTAACCAACAATAAAGAGGACTAAAAAATAGAACTTTTTTGTATTAAATGCTAAGCACAAAAACAGTTCTAAACTATGCAAAAATGGAGTGCAAAAATGGGGTAAAAAGGGGTAGTTTCTTACCCTTGAAGACCACCTTCACAAAGGTTGATGTTGTTGCTTCCTTGAGCTCAAATCCAACCAAAAACTTCAAGAACCAGCCCTTAGAACCTCAGTAACCGAAGGAAGGTGAAACACTAGGTGCTTGTGTGCAAAAATATGGATTAAAGCACCTAGTGTAGAAACAAGAAAGGAAAAGAGAGATAGGATAGATACACAAGTTCTAACCTAGAACCAGAGCTTCTTCTCTGTCTTTTCTCTCTAAAAATGTCTAATTTTTTCTAACCCTTGAGCCAAGAGAAGAGAGCCCTCTCTTGTAGGCAACAAAGCTTACAAGCTAAGCAAACCAAAGGCTCATCCCTCCATACACGTGTATGGAGGGGAAACAAATGCTATACAACTGCTTCAAAATATCTCAAAAAGCAACTGAACAGTAGTCAGTAGGGCAAAATTGTCATTTTGACAAAATTGACTGCCGACCGGCACAATATAGTGCCGATGACAACACCAACCAGCCGGTGGCCTCTAGCCACTGCCGGTGGTGTGTGGGGATGCCTCACAAGGCATTCCCTACCCCTCCAAGGCAAAGCACAAGTGTTTGGTGCAAAACCAGACACAAAACGGTCAAGTTCGGAGGTCCTGAGGCAAGGCGCGTAGCCGAGAACTCCGGGAACTCCAAACAAACACGAACATGGATAATCACCGAGTGTTCAAGTGGTGACGTCCAGGTCTTGAGGACGGTCAAAAATGGGGTGTCTACACCAACCCTATTTATGGGAAGAAGCCTCAGAAAGCATTGTGCTTACCATAATGAAGATGGGTATCTGACTCAGGGTTGCAGAGCCCTGAAGTCACACCTAGAAGACCTGGTAAGGCAAGGCCATTTAAGGGACCTTGTAGATGAGGCCAGGACAAGGGAGGAGCAGGCAAGACTGCCTCAGGCACCAGCAGCTCCACCACCCCTAGCACAACAACCGCAGACAGGCGGACCTCGAGTAATTAATGTAAGTCACTTGAAGGTCAACGAAAACGAAATACGGGGGGAGACCCAGAAGGTAAAGCACTTGCAGCATGTGTACCAGGTCCGGCAAAAAAGACCTCGGGCCAATGAGTGCCGGGAACCAGTAGTGTCCTTTACTGAAGCCGACCTAGAGATGGTTCAACATCCGCACAACGATGCCTTGGTAGTATTCCTCCAGGTTAGGGAGTGCCAAGTGAAACGCATCCTAATTGACCAAGGCAGCTCTTGTGACATCATGTATGTTAGATGTTACAAGGAGCTTGGCCTTCACCTAGACGATATGGAGCAATCCAATGGCCCAATGGTTGGGTTCAATGGAACGCCGATGTGGCCACTGGGAGTAGCAAGCTTGGAAGTGCAAGCTGGCACCAAGAAGATAAAGACAGAGTTCACCATAATCGACACACCCTCCCCTTACAATGTTATCCTGGAAAAGCCATGGTTGCATGCAATGGAGGCTGTTCCCTCAACATTGCACTAGCTATTGCGGTTCCCAACAGAGCATGGGATAGAGGAGGTCAGAGCGGACCAGCTGCAGGCAAAGAACTGCTCCATGGCAGCAATGAAATCCACTTGCAGCATGCGAGAACCAGAAAGGGCAGAGATCGAAGACGAGGACATGGAAGTCCTAGAGGACGTCGGCAATGAGCCAGCCGAGAAGAGTGAAGAAGCCCTAAAGAAAATCCTCGTCCAGCAGAGGGATGAAGAACGCTTCTTCCTTCTCGACTTGGGCATAGCTGAAGAAGAGGAAAAAAAACTGGAGGCTTTCTTGAGAGCGAACATTGAAGTGTTTGCTTGGACGCCCTACAAAATGCCAGGTATTGACCCTGAGGTCACTTGCCATAAGTTAAACGTAGATAGGTCGGCCAAACCTGTAATCCAACGGGCAAGAAGACCGACGTTGATGCACGTTGAGGCAGTGGAAGAGGAAGTAGACAGACTTGTGGAGGCCAGAGCCATTCGAGAGGTAAATTACCCGACGTGGCTATCGAATACAGTGGTGGTGAAGAAAAAGAATGGTAAATAGAGGGTCTGCATGGACTTTACCAGCCTAAACAAGGCCCGTCCCAAAGACAGTTTTCCTTTACCCAAGATTGACCAACTGGTGGATGCCACTTCAGGGCATGGAAGGATGAGCTTCTTAGATGCCTACAGGGAGTACCATCAGATAGCCATGTACCCCCTAAAGGGGCTGTATTGCTACAGAGTGATGCGTTTTGGGTTAAAAAATGCAGGAGCAACTTACCAGAGATTGGTAACCAAAATGTTCAGACACCTAATTGGCCGAACAGTGGAGGCATACATCGATGACATGGTCATGAAGACCAGGGAACCTAAGGACCATATGGAAAACTTAAAGGCAATCTTTGACATCCTAAAAACATATCGGCTCTGACTCAATGTATCGAAGTGTGCATTTGGAGTTGGATTTGGTAAGTTCTTGGGATCCTTGGTGACCAGAAGGGGCATTGAGGCCAGCCCAGATCAGATCAAGGCCATCCTAGAATTGAAAAGCCCAACCTCGGCGAAGCAAGTACAGATGTTGACCGGAAGGGCTGCAGCCCTGAATAGGTTCATAAGTAGAAGTTCAGACAAATGTAAACCCTTCTTCAGCTTAGTGAAGAAAGCCACAGACTTCTTATGGACAGAAGACTGTGAAGTCGCCTTAGCCGACTTGAAGAAGTATTTGACCACGGCTCCAGTTCTCTCAAATCCAGAACCTAGAGAGGAGTTGTTCCTGTACTTAGCAGTTTCAGAACATGCGATAAGTGGAGTGGTAATCCGAGAAGGAAAAAGAGAACAAAGAGTTGTTTATTATGTAAGTAAAACCCTGGCTGACGCAGAAACCAGGTATTTACCCTTGGAAAAGTTAACGCTGGCTCTGCTAATGGCTTCAAAAAAGCTGAACTACTACTTTCAAGCCCACAAAATTGTGGTGTTAACTGAACACCCTTTAAAGTCCCTGTTACAGCAGGGAGATCTGACAGGCAGAATAGCTAAATGGGCAGTGGCCTTGGGCCAGTATGACCTGGAATATAGGCCCAGAACAGCAATCAAAGGCCAAGTTTTGGCCGACTTCGTGGCCGAGTTCACACCATGAGCCATCATACATTGGGCTCCGTTGAGCCGAGGTGAACGATGTCCAAACGAGCAAAGAGAAGCCCAGTCCAAGGCAACGGAACAAAGGAAGGAAGAAAAACTCAGACCCTGCAGTATTTATATTGGCGACTCCTTTCGACTGTTTGTTGATGGGAGTTCAAATCGACAAACAGTGAGGGTAGAAGTAGTACTGGTATCTCCAGATAGACAGATATTGGAACAGTCCATTCGTTTGGGGTTCAAGGCCTCAAACAATGAAGCAGAGTATGAAGCATTGATTGCAGGACTAAAACTGGCAATAGCAGTAGAAGCAGATAAAGTGATAGTCTTCTGTGACTCTCAGCTTATAGTCAACCAGATAACAAGAGAGTTCGCAGCCTGAGACGAAAGGATGTCGGCCTATGCAAAGGAGGTCGGCAGACTGGTGGCCCTGTTTCAGAATTGCCGACTGCAGCAGATTAGCCGAGATGATAACAGTCACGCTGACGCCCTGGCCAACCTGGCTAGTGCAATACAACTTGGAAAGACAAGGACGATAATGGTTGACGTCGAACCACTGACCACAGAGCGTGAAGCAATGTGTGTGAACATGGGACCAAGCTGGTTAGATGCAGTAATAGCATTCCTGAAAGAAAGAAAACTGCCAGATGATCACAAGGAGGCACACAAGATCAGATTGAAGTCGGCAAGATTCAGTCTGACAGCAGAGGGACATCTCTACAGAAGATCCTTCACTGGACTCCTTTTGAGGTGCGTACATCCTTCACAAGTTGAAGATTTTTTATACGAAATACATGAAAGAGTATGTGGAAGCCACGCTGGGGGTAGATCACTTGTTCATAGGGCCATTACCCTGGGGTATAAGTGGCCCTACATATAGAAAGATGCAGAAGCCTATGTCAAGAAATGTGAAAAGTGCAAAGGTTTGCACCACTGATACACCAACCAACAATAGACCTGAACCCAGTATCCAGTCATTGGCCGTTTGCCCAATGGGGCATAGATCTTGTTGGAAAACTGCCCTAAGCAACTGGGCAAAGGAACTACTTGCTGGTAACAACAGATTACTTCACCAAGTCGATAGAAGCTGAACCATTTGCCAAGATTCGAGATATGGATGTGAAGAGCTTCATATGGAAGAACATCATCACCGGGTTTGGAATACTAAGAGCAATAGTTGCAGACAATGGAACACAAATTTGACAGTAAACTAATCAAGAGCTTCTGTGCAAAATTCAAAATCAAGAATTATTTTTCGACCCCAAGTTTTCCTCAAAGTAATTGACAAGGAGAAACGTCCAACAAAGTCATCTTAGATGGGATCAAGAAGAGGCTACAAGCAGCAAAGGGAAAATGGGTAGATGAGTTGCCCAGTGTACTCTAGACATATTGGACTACGTCGAGAAGATCAACGGGGGAATCCCCATTTGCCATGGCTTATGGCATAGAAACAGTAATTCCACTAAAGGTCGGCATCCCAGGAATCAGAACTCGGGGAGTAGAGAATAAGACTAATGATGTATTATTAACCCGAGATCTGGATCTACTAGAAGAAAGAAAGGAGAGAGCTACAATTCAGCTGGTGGCATACTAGCAGTAGCTTGCCAAGGCTTATAATAAGAAGGTCAACCCAAGGGAGTTTCAAGTCGGTGACCTCGTCTTAAGAAAGGTCGTCGGCAACAAGAAGGATCCCAAAGAGGGCAAGCTTGGCCCGAATTGGGAGGGACCCTATAGAATCATCTCGATATTGGGCAATGGGGCATATCGGCTTGAAAATAATGAAGGCAAAGAGTTACCAAGGCCCTAGAATACTTGCAATCTGAAATTTTTTTATCATTAGACTTTCTTGTTCTTTGTTATTAGCCGAAGTATATAATAAAGTTTTAGCTTGATTTTTTACACTTGTGACTAATAAGATAGTTGATGATGTTTCTGGAATACATGCATAATAAGAACCCAAGTGGAACTTAAGTTCACATTAGGGGGCAGAGAGGTGGAAAATGGTTCCTGGAAAGGTAGAATGTACAAGCTAAAATTAGTTTAACACTTGTTAAAATTTGAGACAAATTTACAAGTTGAAGTTTAAACCGAGATCATGTTTAACACTTGTTGAAATTTGAGAAAAATTTACAAGTTGAAGTTAAAACCGAGATCATGTTTAACACTTGTTGAAATTTGAGAAAAATTTACAAGTTGAAGCTAAACTGAGATCATGTTTAACACTTGTTGAAATTTGAGAAAAATTTACAAGTTGAAACTAAACCGAGATCATGTTTAACACTTGTTGAAATTTGAGAAAAATTTACAAGTTGAAGTTAAACTGAGATCATATTTAACACTTGTTGAAATTTGAGAAAAATTTACAAGTTGAAGTTAAACCAAGATCATATTTAACACTTGTTGAAATTTGATAAAAGTTTACAAGTTAAAGTTAAACCGAGATCCTGTTTAACGCTTATTGAAACTTGAGTTTACAAGTTGAAGTTAAACCAAGACCATGTTTAACACTTGTTGAAATTTTAAGAAAAATTTACAAGTTGAAGTTAAACTGAGGTCATGTTGAAGGATGTTGGTTTAAAGTATTAAATCCAGGTCGAGATAAACCGTTGGTGGGTATAACCGAAGTATATCACCCCGAGAAGATCGCACAGATAAGGTGTATTTTGAAGACATCCAAATTATTCTAAGTATAGAATCATACAAAACAGTAAAAGGAAGACAAAGATACAAGTATTCAGGAGAGGAAATTGCATTAACATTCAAAAGATGGCATGTCAACTACATAAAGAGCTTACATTGTTTCAAAGAAAGAAAAAAGTACAAAGAAGAAAAACATCAAGCTAAGGCTCTTTAGCGCCTTCGGCTGGTTGGTTCTGGAGTTCGAAAGATTGCTGCGAAGACATCTCAGTGGCCTTCTCAGTCGCAAGCTCGGCATCTATTTCTTGAAGGGTTTGGTCAAGGTTCTTGTCGGCGATAGGCACGTCCGATATTACCTTCTCAGGAGTAGCGTCTTTAGAGACCTCCTCACCCTCCTCATCCTGAGTCAAGTCCAGGATTTGCTCATTTGGAGTAGGGGGGTTGGCCCCAGCAGCCTCCTTCGATTTCCTTACCAAAGCTTCCTCCTCAGACTCAGAATCGTCTTCGGATTGGCTTGGAGTAGGAGGGAATGGCAGGGGTAGGACGTCAGCATTTTTGAGGGGGGAGTCCTCAGGGACGTCAAACTTTTTTAGAGCAGCCATCCAACCAAGGGTGAAACCCTTGTTGCATGCCTGCTTCACTTGTTTTTTATAATCCTCCTTGACATCGGCCAGCCCCTCTGCATATGCTCTCTCATCGGCGGCCTTGATCTCGGCCTCCTTTGTGGCTAGGGCATCTTGGAGTTCTTTCTGGGCCTCAGTCGTCTTTTCTTCGGCCTCTTTCTTTTGGGCCTCAAGAACCTTGTTAATGGCCTCAGCGACATCCGCTTTTTTTTCGGCCTCATCCTTAGCTTTGACAGCAGCCTCAACCTGGTCTGCCAAGGTTTTCATTTTGGCCTCAGCCCTTTTGAGGGTCTTTTGCAATCCAGCAACCTCTCTTATTTTGTCGGCCAACTCCTTCCTCATTTCAAAAGATTGCATAAAGAAGGAGTGGGCGTGCTGGATCGTCTGAAAGAAGATGAACGAAACAAAAGTTAGTAAAATCCTCTGAGTATGAAAGAATGGAGAAAGAAAAAATACCAAGTGCGGAAGACTTACTTGAACAGAGTGCTGGAGCATCAGAACGAAGTTTTCGTACTCGCTCATCTCAGCGTTTCGATTTAGATTGTTTGGAAGGAGCAAAGCCGTTGAGAGGGCGACACCGACTTCAAGATCAGTCTCACTGTCGCCAGCTCTGACCAGCTTGTCCTCAATAGTGATCGGGGGGGCCCAGAGGGGATCTGATTTCATTGGCCCCGATGTTGTGGCCGATTCAGACCTCGGCCTTTTTGACCGAGTGGATTGAGATGGTTGGGCCTCGGCGGGCCTCTTCTCGGCAGCAGAATGCGTCTTATCACTCTCAGCCAATTTTGAAATTGGCAAGGTATCCTCAGTATCAATCTGAGTCACTGTTGCCTTTGGCTAAGCTTTCTTTAGCCTTTTTTGTTTCGGCTTAGGTTGAGGCTGGAATGGTGCTGATTAAGTGTCGACGGTGGATGGGATGTCGGCCAAGAGGTCTTCAACGACTGCTTTCTGGCGGCCCATCTCAGCAGCAAAACCAGTTCGTCGTCGTCGTCGTCGTCGGGGTTGAGATGGTGGGGTCAATTGTGGAGCTAAGGCGGATGGCTGCTTTACTGGATCAGAGGTCGATCCTTGATCTGGCCGAGATGAGCAGGCTGTTGGAGGAGTTGTGGCGGAAGGGGGAGAATGGCTTTTCTTCCTCTTTGGGACGTCAGGAAGTACTGACTTGTAGGTCGGGATGAAGTTGAGTACCAAAGGGGCTCTGCGCTTGTGGACTGGCAGATCCAATAGCTTCTTCAAACCCTTACTGGGGAAAAAGGACTTGCGGAAGCCTTTTTCTGGTTGGGGAAGAGCTGCAAGAAAAACAAACATTAGAACAAACGAAGTATTGAAGACTTTAAAAACAAGTAAGGATAAACACTGGGCTCTTACCATTACCCTCTACAAAAACTGTTCGAGGAAGAGGGTAGAGGTGGAGGTCCTCATCTGGAGCGAAGTCCCAGTTCCCCAAGATAATGAAGTAATCATCCCTGGCTCCCTTGTTGGAGTCTGGGAGGTCGGCAACAATTTTGTACTCAGTGGACCTTGGTTTGAGGTAATAAATATAACCTTTCTCTAATTTGAGGCCACACATGGTGTAACAGTATTGGATGTCGGCTAAGGCAACCCTAGCATTCTCTTGTTTGGCTAAGGCTATTATACCATTGATGACTCGGTAAGAATTGATGACGAGCTGCATTGGGTTCAATTTATAGTAATGGAGTATCTCACAGAAGAGGATGTTGAGTGGTAGCCTAAGTCCACACTCAATAAAAGCAACAACAGAAAAGGGCATAGAATCAGTTGTGGGCATGATAGAGTCGTCCTCCCCAGCCAACCTAAGGTGAATGTCGGCTGGAATGGAAAACTCCCCCCTAAAGTATTCTAATTTCGTCGGGGTGTCTACCCTATGCTTCCACATACCCATGACGTCGGCTTAGGGGGAAGATGTATAAATTGGAAATAAAGTGTTCTGTAAAGGCTCAGAAGACCTCGGCAAAACCTAAAGTTCACGCTAGGGTAAGAATTTGTGAAGATCAGAGGGGGATTCGTTTCAATTTTCCCTAAGATTCGTGTGTTCTAGGGCAAATCTCAAACCTAAGTCTAAACAAACAGAGATTGAAGGCAAGAATCTGGAGAAAATGCAGAAAACACAAACAAGAGCAATGATTCAGAATCAAGAATAGTGGTGAATCATCAAGAACACTGTGACAAAGTGTGTGCAAGAGTGCAAGGCCAAGAACAGTGGCAAAAGTGAACAAATTTATGAGCAGTGTGTGAATATTCAAGAAAGGATTGGGCAAAAACAAAATCACAAAGCAAACATACTCAAACACATGGTGAAAATTAAGGTACAGATTAAAATGATCGAAGACATAAGCAAGTTTGCAAAATACAACAAAGTTCGCAGTGAAATCAAGAACTGAAAACCAAGAGGAATAGTGGCTTACCAGAGAAAGTGAGGCTAGTGTGAGGATCGCCGAAGTCAGACGACGATTGCAAATGCGACGGAGCGGTGAAAATCACGCTGGAGGAGGTGAACGGAGCAAGTTGCAGAGCTAGGAAAGCTTGAACAATGACAGATTAGAGAGAGAGAAAAAGTTGGATGCTTCAGAAACGATGATGCAAAAAGTGAAGAGGCGGAGAGAGAGAGAATTGATTTTGATCAAAACGTGGAGAATGGCGGCAAAATACCATCAATACGTCTAAAATGACGTGCTTGTCAGACGGCGCACCCAGACACAAGATGACTTATAGGCGCGTATTGAGTACGATCCAGTGAGGGGAAGACGCGTGGCAAAAACGGTTGATTTATTTTGCGTGACAGCTCATACGCGTGATAAAACTCTTGGAGTTCTTGGTTTAATGAAGCAATAACCTCGACTGATAGGAGGATCTCGGCTAAATAACTCGAATAAACTAGGTTATTAGTTCTAAATGCCTTGACGAGACAGACTACAAGACCTAGTTGTGTGAAGCCAATGTATTATGACCTCAGTAAATGGATGATACAACAAGATAGTCGACATGCTATACAATATGGCGATGTAGGTTCCATCACCTCATGATGCCGAGGTAATAAAACCTAGGGGGCAATTATGGGGATATATTTTCTGAGTACCAACACGTGGCCAAGGTGACGCCAACGTGTCAGCCGGGGTGCCACGTGTCCTGGTCGTGATGCCGAGGTGATCTCAGCTAGGCCGAGGTTATCTCCGAAGATATCGAAGTCCAGAATAAGTGGATAAGGGACAAGAGTCCTAGAATGAGGAAGGACCTCAGCCTGGATAAGGATAAAGCTCTTAGGGAGTTTATCTTTATCTATTGGAGAGTCCAAGATAAGCACTGAGTTGAAGTCCATTGAAGCTAGGCTTCTATTGGGACTAGGATTGAGTTGACTATAAAAGAAAAGCACCCCCAATGGGTCTAAAGTACGCAATTTATATTCTGAGCAGTGAGTTTAGTACTTTATCTATCTTTGAGAGATAACTGACTTGATCGTCGGAATGCCCCCGGGTGAACGAACCACCACCGGAATCTCTTCTTTCTGTTGCAGGTCATTTAGGCGCCATCTATTCCGCCAGTGCTCACCAGTTGAATACTAAGTGGGCAGTGTGGTCAAAAATTCACTCACACAATAACTATTATTATAATAACTATAATAATAACTATTATTATAATAACTATAATAATAACAATTATTATTATATATTATATAATAATTATTGTATAACATATAATATATTTATAAGATAATATATACTTATATATATTAATAAAAATAAATAAACACATATATGTTAAATAATTATTTGTTATTTATATAATATAACTCATCTTAATAACTATATTTAAAATATATATATATATATATATTTAACGTATCCCCGTACCCGTATCCAAATTTGGATACATATTCACATATCCTTAATTTTTAATTTTGAAGTGTCCAACCCCTAGATACGCACCCGCACCCGATACCCGTACCCGCGTCCGTGTAACATAGGTTGGGGAGAAGCCTCGGACACCCTTGTGAGAACAAAAAAAAAAAAAGGGATGGGACTTGCCAACAAAAAAAATATATATATAGAAAATGAAAGCCTAAGTATGGAATTTCTTGATGATTATTATTTGGATTTCCATTCCTTCCATTAGATATGGAACCATTTTTGTTGTGTTAAATAATAATTTAGTACATAAATAACGGCTAACACTTTTTGACATTGGCTTTGGGTTGAACTTCATACAGCAATGGAGAGGGAGTTAGTTCGGAAACATATGTTGAAGTTAAGACTTTCGGAGGATTTTAGAAAATGATGAATTTTGATGCTATAGTTTTTCCAATCCAAATGTTGTTTATGGTTTTTGGTAAATATAATATTCATAATTTGTACAATTAAAATATATAATTTTAAGTAAACTAAAATTGTTTATAAAATTGTTGTTCATATTAAATAAGAAAGGTAAAATTGGGATAAAATTCACCATTATGGAGAATTGAACTTTTAGGCAACATTTTATAAAAAAAATAGGACTTATTTGTCCAAAATAAAATTTGATAGGACACAATAGTAATCTTGAGAGCAAAATAGGACTTATTGATAATTTTTCCAAGAAAAAATTTGATTCGTGGGGTTGCATTTATTGAATCAAAATAGCCCTAGCAAGTAAGGATACCATTGTGCCAACTACTCAACTTTGAGTAGAGTTGATTAAACTCTATTAGCATACAAGTAATATACGATGTAGGTTTGCAATTGAATCTCGTGGTCTTAAGTGTGAGTGAACTTTGTTAGGGTTCCTTGACCTAGAAGGTAATACCTAAGTTGCATACTTGTAGGTGATGTTTCTCTTCTAGAACCACGATTATGTGGTTCAAACCAAGAATCGAGTTTTAGAAACATGTTTATGCAGAGTAACTCATAATACAGTTTAACCCAAGGCATTGGGATTACTGTTTTGGTTTCAAATTTTAACCTTTTTCCCATGCAAATATGATTCTCGATAGTGCTTCCTTCCTAAATTCTTAGTTTCCATTTATTCTCAGATTGGGATGTATCTCATTTTCAAGCGGAGAAAGAGCTGACAATGCTAGTGTCAAGTTGAAGTCTTATTCGTTGCTTTTTCTATTTTTCAAGTTTTCTGGTATGGCTTCCATGCTATAGGTACCCACCTAAGGTTTTGCAACCTATATGGAATTCTTGATTTTCTTTTGATAAATTATTCTAGCCTTGGTCCATGACAATTAGCGGTTGTTTGGTTTATGGGTTAGCATTAAAATGTCCTCGAATGTTATCTTTTCCGACTTTCTATACTACTATTACTACCTTGTTACAAAGTTGAAATCAGCATGAATGACACTCTTCTTCCAAGAAGTCACTACAACAAAAAAGGTCTTTGGTGACAGACTGATTTTGTCTCCAAACATCATATTTTCGTCACTAAAGTGATTTGCGACGAAAAAAATTTGTCACCACGTTCATGGCCTATACGTCGCCGCTGAAAGTACCTGGTGACGAAAAACAGTTTCATCGCCTATTTTTGATTTTTGGCGACGAAATGTTTCGTCGCTGAATGTTGAATTTTTCGTCCTCTATAACATCAATTTCGTCACCAAAACTAAATAATATTTTATTTTAATTGTTTTTAGCGACTAAATATTTCATCACCAAATAGATTTTAGTGACGAAAGTTTTCCTCACCAACGATATAGATTAAGGTGACAAAAAAATTCTTTGCTAAAATGAGCAGAAAAGAAAATTCTTCAATGACAAAAAAATTGTCACCAAGGTTTTGAAAAGTTTGCGATCGTAAATGCTTGATAAAGGCGATGGCGTGGTTCTTGATTCTTGAGGTGTAAAGGCCGCAGCGTAACGGTTGCGGTTACCGGAACTGTGAATTTTTTTATTTTTCGCACAATTTGCAAAAAACTTACCGATACGCATATTTTTTTTTTTTTAGAATCATATTTATTGGGTTTTAAAATAAATTTTGATAAATTTTTCATAATTTTTAAGTATGATCCAATATATTTTATATTTTTAAATCACTAGAAAATGAATTTTTTTACATTTTATTTCAATAATTAATGACTTTATATGTCATAAATCCATATTACACTTGTGGCAAATTTTTCTTTTATTGGACTTAGATGTATAAAATTATTTTTAATTATTGTACTTGTGGAAGCATATGTACATTTTAACTCAAATAGTTTTTAAAAAGTATACATCCTTAATGGAAGAACTTGACAAAGTACATAACATCATAGCATAAATCACAAATAACAGAGAGTACAGTTTACATAATGTTACTACTAAAATTACATAATATCACCACCAAAATGAGTGACGTGGTGCATCTTGGGATTTAGATTGTTGAGCTTGATTGTTGCTGCTACCTTCACCCCACCAAAATGAGTGACGTGGTGCATCTTGGGAATCAGATTGTTGAGTTTGATTGCTACTACTTTCACCCCATCCAGTAAGAAATATATAAGTAAATGTGCTCATCATGTCATCCCTTTCTGTTTCGTGCATTGGGAGAGAAAATGGATACCTTAGCTGAAAAGGATCAACATACTCTTGTTGGGCTAGTTCATAATTTGGCAAACCGTATCCTAGAGGACCATGTTGTTGAGGGGGCCAAGGATAATTTTGTTAAGGTGGGTAAGGATAGCTCTAGCTATCACTGCTATAGGATGGGTAAGGGTGATATGGATAACTATGACTACTATTAGATGAATCAAGCTGTTGTTCTCTATTTCTTATTCTTCTTTCATCCCTACATGTATCACTACCACGAAACCTCCTAGGTAGTTGGGGTAAAGGTGCAACAAGTTCTCCAATATCATAATGTTCCACAACATCACATAATCCAAATCCTCAAATAAAATCTTCACTTCCTGCACCAAAACTAGGACCATCACCACCATCACCGCCATTGTCGCCGCGGCCACCACCACCGTCACCGTGAGAAGTGCCTTCACCATCACCATCATCACCTCCTCCATCAGATGGTGTTAAACCACCATTTTATCACTTTGAGTTGGAGTGGGAGTTGAGCTTTGAGAAGTGTGTCGAGCTTGATATGTATGGGTGCTACCACCGTCGTTTCCATCGCCGCCATCACCATTGCTGTCGTTGCCACCACCACCATCATCATCTGAGACCAAATCTAGCCATTCAGAATTATCCACACCATCTAGTAAAGGATTTTTCCTTTCTTATATCCATGGACTTATTGGATCATCTTCTTTAAATATGTAATCCAAGTTAATAGGATTAAAACTCCTATCAATCTCCTCTTGGCTGCTTCTTTTAACGTGTCTCAATTTTAATCTCATGTTGTAGGTGATGAAGACTAATCTTTGAATTTTCTTATATTTCAATCTATTCCTTGTCTTCATATGGATGAGACTAAAAGTACTCCAATTACATTCACAGTGAGATGATGTGGTGGTTTGACTTAACACTTTCACAGCTATTTTTTGAAGTTTAGGAGCACAACTGCCATGAATAATCCACCACTCAGCTGCACAGAATTACATTACACTAGACATAAGTCAAAATATGATAAAAAATTATTTAAGTATTTATATATTTTAAATTTGTAATTTTGAAAATAAATCCTAGATTTGATTGTTTCCATGCTCTTTGTGCTAAAGGAGTACCAAAAGTTTCCTGTTTATCTCGAAACAACAACAACTACAATTTAGACAATCATTACAAGTAACATTTGCAAAAGTAGATTATTACTATTAAAATTTAAATAATTGGTACGTATTTGATTTGTTGCTTTCACTTGAGCATCTATATTAGGCTCCAGTCTGGTAATTACTTTTTTAAGTCCATCAATCACTTCTCTTATCATTTCATTGGATGAGATAACACCATATTGGAATTGAGGATTTAAAAAATATCCTTCAAAAATAAGAAGACAATTAACAATTGTAAATAAATATAGATTTTATAATTGAAATCATAACACTTGCCAGCCGCATGCAAATCTTGATGCAATTAAAAAGACCATCGAGTATCAATAATTTTTCAATACTCGGTGTAGTAGCGACAATCTCTTTTAATTGCCAACTTTGCTATATCTATAGCTTCATAAATGAAACCCATTGTTGGCTTCTCATCCCCATCAACCAACCTCAATACTCTGACTAGGGGCTATGAACTTTATAAAGCTCTGTTGCTTTCTGCCAAAACTCTTTTTCCAAAATAATTTTTTTCACATTGTAAGGCTACCCAGTCTTTGCCTTCCCCCATCTAGAATTCTTCCACTCATCACTATTAAACATAGCTCTCAATTGTTGTTTATATCTAACAATACTTTCAATGGCAATAAAATTTGTAGCAAATCGAGTGATGGCAGGTCGAATCAATTCTCTATCTCCAGTGAATTTTCTCATTAAATCCAATACGCATCCACTATTATAAATGAAATTGGTGATGGTTTTACCATCTTCAATCACCTTTGCTACACTTTTCTTATTGGCTATGTCTTTTAGCATGAGATCGATATAATGTGCTGAACAAGCTGTCCAATATAAATGTTTCCTTTTTCTCATTAACATTTTATCAGCAGCTTTCAGTGCAGGTTCATTATCAGTTACCACTTGAACAACGTATTGTTCTCTAATTTCATCAACAACTTTATCAAACAACCCAAAATAATATTCAGCAGTCCTACTAATAATATTAGAGGCATCAATTGATTTGTGAAATATAGTACCTCTATTGCAGTACACTAAGAAGTTGATGATGTGTTGCCGAGTTAGACTGCTCCAACCATCACACGTGATGGATACACTTCTCTTTGCCCAAATTCCCTTGAATGATCCTATCTATTCTGTCATTTCATCATGCTCCATGCCCAATATACTTCAGAAACTTCATAAGCACTAGAACCCTTTACTCCTGGCCCTACTTCAGCAGCAACATCAAGCATGGGTTGTGTATACTCTAAATCAACTACATTGAATGTAATACGATTATAGAGTATAAACTTGGACATTGCCCGTCCCAATCTCTCTTTTAACTTCTGTAAATTCATTGTAGAGATTTTTCGCTGCTTTGTACTCTTGCTCTTTTGGAGTTCTACATCCATTGCCCTCAACCTTGCTTCAGGAGCATTGGGCTTAATCCAATTACGTCCACTCCCACCAGTTTCATGTACGGATTGTGATCGACAAAAAACATTAGCAATACCTGACCCTTTTGGCATTCTTTGACCACTATCCCTTACACCAGAACTATCATCTGCATCGTATTGTGATCCATGACCTGCAACACCTCGTCTAAATTGTTGTCTTTCCTCCCATTGTTGTTGTGAACGAATACTTGCTTGTCTAGCCCTGGTAATCTCTAGATCAGAGTCAGAGTCATCATCTCAAAGATCTACAAAATCTTCCCCTTCATCTTCATCATAGAGATCATCTCCCCTAATATGTGCTTCAAATTCAGTTTTTCTCTTTTGTTTGTTTGCTTTACTCATTTTCTTATTTTGTAAATGTTTCATCATTTCTTGCATCACGTCTCTACTAACATTAGGACAAGAATGCACTTGTCCCATTTGATGTGCAAAATGTTGTTTGAAACGCGTAATCTCACCTTTAATGTGATGTCCACAAAATTTGCAAATAATATGATGTCTAGTGCCTTCAACTTGAGTTCCAAATTTCCAACCAATATCATCACTTGGGGGTTCATCATTGGCACCCTTTTGTCGTGGCATTTTTTAATTTGAATTCTGCATCATTGATACATTTTTTTAATTTATTTTAAATGTTTACAAAATTATTTTTCAGCAAAACTTGAACTAACTAAACAAACAATATTTACATTTATTAAATGAAATGATTGTAAAAAAAATGCAATAATATTTAAGATTATTTATAAAAATTTATAAAATGCAATAATATTTTTAAATGAAATGATTGTAAAAAAATAATTAAAATTAAATACTAAATAAAATAATTATAAAAAAATACAACCACTATTTATACATTTGGATTTTACATGCCAATGTAATCATATAAAAATTAAAAAATAAATTATGAAGATATTTTTAAAAAAAGAAAATTTTGCCATAAAAATTGTTGTCACAACAAATTTTGTCATTAAAAAAAAAATTTGTTATCACAACACATTACAATAACAAAATTAGAAAATATTTATAATTAAATGTTAAATGAAATGATTATACAAAAAAATTCAACCATTATTTATACATTTGGATTTTACATACTAATGTAATTAGAAATAAAGGCATTTTTCATGGCATTGTTTGAGCTATTGTTTTTTTTTTTATTTTTTTATTTTATAGAAAGACATTTTTAAAAAAAATAAATAAATTTGTGCCATCAAAATTGTTGTCACAACACATTACAATAACAAAATTTTAAAAATATATATATTTCAAATTAAATACTAAATAAATAGTTATAAAAAAATGCAACCACTATTTATACATTTCGATTTTACATGCTAATGTAATCATATAAAAATTAAAAAATAAATTATAAAGAATTTTTTTTTGAGGTATTGATTTTTTTTTAAAATATATTTTTAAAATAAAATTGTGCCTTTAACAGTGTTGTAATAACAAAATAAAAAATATTTATAATTAAATATTAAATGAAATGATTATAAAAAAAAAATACAACCACTATTTATATATTTGGAGTTTACATGCTAATATAATCATATAAAAATTAAAAAATAAATTATAAAGAATTTTTTTTGAGGTATTGATTTTTTTTTCTTTTGAAAAGATATTTTAAAAAAAATAGTGGCTTCAACATTGTCGTCACAACAACACATTACAATAACAAAATAAAAAATATTTATAATTAAATATTAAATGAAATGATTATAAAAAAAATTACAACCACTATTTATACATTTGGAGTTTACATGCTAATGTAATCATATAAAAAATAAATTATAAAGAAAAAAAAATTCATACATAGTTGTTTTTTGGGCTTCAATCACTTGAGTATTTGTTATCTTTTTGAATAATCTGCAAGAAAAAAAAATCAATAAAAACTGACATATATAAAATGTATTAATATAATTATAGGTGTTATGATTTTTAGATATTATAAAAAAATCAATCACTAATTATTATATATAAAATACTAAAAATAAATGCATAGCTCCATATATATATATATATATATATTTAAATTAAAATTACTAAATATATCACATAAATTTTGTAAGCTTTACAAAATTTAAAACCTGAAAATCATTGTTAAAAAAAATAATAATAAAATAAAATTTGCCAGTTGGAAACCATGGTGCACACAAAAAAAAAAACAAATGCTATATTATATACCTTCCTAGGGTCAACAAATGTTGTGTGTCTTCCCCAGGAAGCTGAACAAACAAAAAAAAAAACAGATCAGAGGCAGCACTTACTTCGTCTTCAACACAAAGGGGCAACCGGAGAGTCACTGGTTTCAACACAGAACAGAGACAGCCTTGAAGATTCAACACAGGTTCATCTCCTCCCTCTTCCCTCTTCTCTCTTCTCTCTCTCTATTTCTCACTCATCCATATTTCAGATCTGAAAATTTGTGATGGAATCTCACCCCGAAGTGGTTCATGTGCTGTAAAGACAAAAGAGAAAAGCTCAATTATAATAAAGGTGTGTACCACATCTTCAACCTTTTCTTTTTTCTTTTTCTTTTTTGAAAATAATCAGCAAACAAAGCCCTGTAACGGGTGTAACGGGCCGTTACGCCATCGTTACGACCGCTATGTCGACCGTAACAGCCGATACACCTGTGAATTTCAATCACACCGTAAAATCGGGGGTAACACGTGGTGCCTACCGCTGAAACCGTTAAGTAACACCGCATTTTTAAACCTTGCTACCACCGAAACCGTTACGTAACACCGCATTTTTAAACATTAGGTGTCAGTTTGTATTGTGTAGAAGTAACTGTTTGTCTTTTGTATTTTCATTTGTTTCTTTTTGGTTTTTCTTCGCTGTGTCATCTTTCTTGTAGAGGATACCTTATCCTCACTTCTTTTTGGTGTTGCTGATCAAAAAATAAATAAATAAAGAGGTGGAAAAGCATCAACTTTCATTCTTGCTCAAGTATAGTTGAATAAGGATTCATACACCACTATTCAGATAGGCATAATTTAACATATCAACATGCTCCCTAAAGAATCAGTGCTCAAATGTTCATGCCTAACAGATATAAAACTAAGGAAATGGAAAGCATGAAAAGAGTCAAACTAGGGTTTTGCATTATCACATACAAAGGTAGGATTTTCGGCAATAGAGGATCTATTACCTGAGACAGAAATGTTACTTGACTGATTGCATCCATGGCAGCCTCCCTAAATCCTTCCACAGATGCAAACCATTGCTCAGTTGCCCTAAAAATTGTAGGCTTCTTGGTCATATGGATACTTGTGTTCTACAAGATAGGAAATATATGATGTCTTGTAAAGTAACATGCTATCTCATCCTACTTTATAACATCAAGAGAGAACAATAGAAAATTTCCAAAATTTGCAGTAAATGAGAGAAGACAACTTATTGTATGGTTCTACCATGATAATCGACATGTGCTCATCCAAGTATTCAATGACAGCAACATTACCACCCCCAAGTACATCAAGCCCACTGAACTTTCCATCATCATCCACAGGGGAGTGTATGGGCAGACCATACTTCAAGCCAGTCACATAATCTTCCTAACCATGACTAGTAGCTGTATGGACCAGCCCAGTTCCAGACTCTATTGTAATGTAGTCTCCCCCAATGATAACTAGGCATTCTTTGCTATCTATTGGATGAATATACCTGAAGCCACATTTAAAATCCACATGTTAGATAGCATCATGCCAACAATTTACTACATTGGAACTCTAAAGATCTATAATTTCTAAGGTAAATTTGGACATGAAAAATCACAAAAACAAAGGACAATGACGGAATCATATTTGCATGGCATAACTCTTAAAGGACATAATACAGTTCAAAATTTCTATTTCCAAACATAACCTGCAGTGTTTGAGATCTGAACCCTTTAGTATTTTCTTCACAACAAGCTTTGTGCCCCATTTTGCTTCTAATGTTGACAAAAGGTCTGATGCTATGATGAGGAAGGGCTTGTTCTACTCCTTCAAAACATTGCCAAGCCTCTTCTTTCTATCTCCAGGAGATGTAGAAGCATCTCCCAGGAGTGCATGCACCTCAACAACAGCATATTGAAGCTTCGAATTCACCGCAATAGCTGAGCATGAAAAAGTAATATTGTATTACATATTTATCTAAATGTATACAAGGAAAAGAGTGTCATAGAGATGTGTATGCATGTCACACTGCAAGCAAAATGCACAACATTGCTATCTGAAGTAAATAGACACAGTTTAGAGGGCTAACAGTCGGTGCAGTTTCTGCCATAAGCCATATTTCTCCCACAGTAGTAGTGCATACTATAAAGAAAGAAACTGAACAACAAAGATAAAGTCCATAATGGTGTTATGGCCCTGGGCAAGTGATCATCGGAGAGTAGATACACTCTACACCATACCTTACGACATCGTTATTTCCCACTAAGGCAGGACTCAATTTTCTCAAAACCATGGCTTAATGACAATAATTATATGGATTAAATGCATGCATAAGAGGCCATGGAAAATTTGGTTAGTTTTCTTGAGTTTCAAGAACATTGATGTGAATACATAGTCCTCATATATAGAATGAAAAATAGTACAATTGGCTTGTTTAATCAAAACTAGTCAGAGGAGCTCAACCACTTTTCCATCACAAATACTCTTTGTTAGGTCCCTTTATTGTCAAATCTGGGTACAAAACTTTGTGTTGAAAAAGTTGTAATTTTTTCTATGTTTTTGTCTTTCCCGCTCGAGCGGGACCATTGGCGCTCGAGCAGAGATTGGGGTCTTTCAGTATTTTGTCAGGTCTGTAAAAATATTGGAAGGTGTGATTCGCGCTCGAGCGGGTTCTCAAGCGCTCGAGCGGAAATCTGTTTTATCACACGCATATTTTGCTGAATCCGCTCGAGCGGGATGTTGGGCGCTCGAGCGGAGATCGCGGACAGATTGTCTATTTATACCTGTTTAGGCTGATTTTATTTTTTACGTTTCCTAGATCTTATTCAAGAGTCCTAGGGTTTTGTTTGAATTTTTTTTCTGAGCTTTTTGTGAGTTTTCCTTGATGTTTTGAGAAGAGTTCTTCACTCATGATCTAAGATACATACATCGAGGAGTTTGATACTTTAAATTCAAGAGAGAGTTCTCTTCGGTGGATTCCGAAGATTCAAACGTGGAGTTCCAAAAGGCGCTTGATTCTGTACGTAGTCGTTAATTCGACAAGTGAAGTTGTGGATTCAACTTCAGGATTGATCAGTTCCGAGACGAAGGCGTGGTGAAAGAGTTACAAAAGATTCGAAGACAAATTGACTGAGTTGGGTAATTTGTGTATTATCTTTGTAACCTTTCTTTCTTCAGTAATGGATTGATTAGTGGCGTTTCGCCCGTGGTTTTTGATTATAATTGAAGGTTCTTCAATTGTGGTGTTTTCCACGTAAAAAATCGTTTGTGTCGATTTATTGTTTATTCTGAAAAACAAACAATCTAAATCACTTTCGTAAGTGCTTGTTGATTTAGATTGTGTGTTTCGGATTATTGGGATTTGGAATATTTTAATCTTGATCTAATCACGAATCACTTAGGATTTTCAATTGGTATCAGAGCAGGTCACTCTTTGTTTTTATCAAAACTATAAGAGTGTGATTTTGTGTGACTAGTATTATGGATTCTATTCGTGAAGGTAACTCGACTCATAGACCTCCTTTACTCGACGGTACAAACTATTCTTATTGGAAAGCTCGTATGAGAGCATTTTTAAAATCCATCAATGAGAAAGTTTGGCACTGTGTAATCTATGGGTGGAGTGAACCCATTGTCACCATTAATGGTGTTGATATTCCTAAACCCCTTGATAAATGGGACATAACTAATTACCAAAACTCGAGTTAGAACAGTAAGGCTCTCAATTCCTTGTTTTGCTCCGTCACACCTGAAGAGTTTCGTCGAATCTGTACGTGTGAGATAGCAAAAGAGGCTTGGGACATTCTTGAAACAATTCATGAAGATACTACTTCTATCAAAAGGTCAAAACTTCAATGTCTCAACTCCGCCTTTGAAACCCTTTTTATGCGCGACGATGAGACGTTTGATGATTTCTAAGCAAAACTTAGTGATATCGTGAATTCCTGTTTCACACTCGGTGAAAAAATCCCGGAAGCTAAAGTTGTTGGAAAAATTTTGAGGTCCCTTCCAGAGAGGTTCCAATCAAAGGTGACAGCTATTGAGGAGGCCCAGAATGTTGATACCCTCAAGCTTGATCAATTGGTTAGAAACTTCCAGACTTATGAAGCCCACCAGATTTCAAAGAAAAAACAAAAAGGTAGTGTGGCTTTCACTAGTGCTCATGAGACCACAAAAACTCCGGAGACTGAATTTGATTTAGAGTCTGAGATGACGACTATGCTTACAACACAGTTTAAAAAAATTTTGAAGAAAAAGAAGCCTAATTTCAGAGGCCATATTTCAAAAGACAAGAGTAATGAAAAACTCAAAACTTTTCCATCAAAATTTGCTCAAAAAACTAAAAAGAAGATTGTAAAGGGGCAAGGGGTAAAGTGCTATGAATGTCAAGGGTTTGGTCATATTGCCCTTGAATGCCCTTCGAAAAAAAAATCGAAAGAAAGTTTACACTATGACTTGGGATGATGAAAACGGGTCGGAGCAAGAAGCCGAAGAACCTGAATCCGATAAAGATGGGGATAGTGCTTTCATGGCCTTTTGGACCACTTTTTCTCAACCTCTTCCAAAGCCATCGGAATTAGCTCGTGGTCAGAACCTGCATCATGCTCCCACCTTTGATAGGACTAACTACTTGTATTGGAAAATCAGAATTAGAGCTTTTCTGAGAGCTTTTGAACCAGAAGGTTGGCAAGCCATTGAAGAAGATATAGAAAGTGCAGACAATCTGGGCAATCAGAGAGCCCTGATTACTATTCGTGGAGCAATTTCCTATGAAGAACAGCAACAAGTTGTTCATTGTACAAAGGCTAAAGATGCATGGGAAATTCTGAGCCAATTCCATGAAACAGGAGATTCACCTTCACCACCATCCAGCAACTTCCCTGCCTTGGTTGCTAGATTAGATGAGGTCAAGGAGAATGAAGAGCAAAAAGAGGATGATGAAACATCTGAAGACAATGATGAGATCAATGGCGATGAATTACAACAAGCTTATGAAAAGTTGCACGAGGAATCTCTGAATTTGTCCAAAATCAACAACAAACTCTCTCTCAAGCTCAAAACATGTGAGAGTGAGAATGTCAGGCTAAAAGGAGAACTTGTAGCAGCAAAACAGAATGTCATCAAGATCTCAAGTGACAAGCAAGACTTATGTGGAAAACTTCTATCCTGTGAAACTGAAAGGAATGAACTTCTGAAAGTGTATTCCACATATGAAGAAAAGCTTGAAAGTCTTGAGTTGTCACAAGCTGCATTAGAAGAGATAGTCTGTCAGAAAGACGAAGAACTTCGTATTGCTAGAACAACAATTGCCATGTGGAACAAAGGTTCCAAATCTCTAGAAGACATACTCGGGTCTCAACAAATGAGTTCTGACAAAAGTGGGCTAGGCTATGGTGCGACAGCTCACAAGGGACAGGCCTCTACCTCACATAACTTGAAGACTCAAGCAAAGGGAAAATTAAAGGTAGACCAGGGTGATTCCTCTCTTCATCTACCAAAAGCAGGTAAGATCAACAAAAGAAAGGTAAAGCCTGTTTTTATTTGTCATCATTGTGGTAGGTATGGCCATATTCGTCCTTACTATTTTGAATTGTTTGGTAAGGTGTCTCAAAAGGGTAGAAATTCGAATACTTTTTGGGCTAGAAGACAACCTTATATGTCTAGACGAAATACCAAGACTAAAAAGATTTGGGTGAGAAAAAATGATTTGACTTGTTTAGTTGTTCACACTGCTCTAAAAGCACATGATTCACACATGTGGTATCTTGACAGTGGGTGCTCTCGTCATATGTCCGGTAACAAATCCTACTTCACCTCCCTTGAAACAAATCCTACTTCACCTCCCTTGAAAAATATGAAGGAGGAATTGTTATCTTTGGAGATGGCGGCACTTCTAAAGTCATTGGTAAGGGCTCTATCAGTGTTGCTGGTCTTCCCAAGCTGGATAATGCTTAACTTGTTGATGGTCTTAAAGCAAATCTTTTGAGCATTAGTCAAATGTGTGATTCTCATCATGAAGTATTGTTTTCAAAAAATAAATGTGAAATTTTGGATAAAAATGGTAATACTGTCTTACATGGGGTTCGCACATCTGATAACTGCTATGGGATTGTTACTACTAGTGATCTCACTTGTCACTCTGCCATCATTAGTAACATTGACCTGTGGCATCAAAGATTAGGTCACATGAATTTCAAAGGCCTAACTAAGATAGCCAACAAAGAGCTTGTGAGAGGAGTACCTAAACTGGGTAAGAATTTGAGCCATGTGTGTGGACCATGTCAACTTGGAAAGCAAACTGGTGCCCCTCATAAAAAGGTGAACAACTTTACAACCAAACGTCCTCTTGAATTGGTTCACATGGATTTAATGGGTCCTACTCGCACTGAAAGCATTGGAGGTAAAAGATACATTTTTCTAACTATTGATGATTTTACTCGGTTTTCGTGGGTAAACTTTTTAAGGAAAAAATCTGATACATTTGATGCTTTCTAGACTTTAGTCCTTAAAATCCAAAATGAACAGGGTGTTTCCACTGGGCGTATCATAAGAATCCGAACTGATCATGGTCGTGAATTTGAAAATAGTTCGTTTTCGGATTTTTGTGATATGCATGGAATTAAGCATGAATTTTCTGCACCTATTACTCCATAACAAAATGGAGTGGTTGAGAGGAAGAACAGAGTTGTTCAAGAAATGGCTAGGGTCATGCTCCTTAGTAAGAGTCTTCCTCCAAAATTTTGGGCCAAAGCCCTAAATACTGCTATTTATGTCATAAATCGCGTGTATTTAAGGCCCGGCACTTTACAAAGTCCATATGAATTGTGGAAGGCTTTGAAACCTAATGTAAAATACTTCAAAACTTTTGGGAGTAAGTGTTACATCTTCAAAGATAGAGAGCCCTTGGGCAAATTTGACTCCCGAAGTAATGAAGGTATTTTTCTAGGGTATTCAACCAACAGTAGGGCTTTTCGAGTCTATAACTTGCGAACTTCATCATTAATGGAATCTATCAATATGGTTATAGATGACACAGGTTCACCTACTCAAGCAACAAATGAGGATGACAATGGTGAGTCTCCAATCTTAGATACTGAACCACAAAATCAAGGAGAAGCTGCGGTCCAATCACAAGAAATTGTTACAGCACCATCCTCACAGGTAAGTTCAAGTCCAAAGAGTGCTCAAAGGGACATCATTCCTGTTATACATCACCGCAAGTCTGAGCTTAAACCATCGGCAAGGGTGGCCAGATCATCCAGCTCAACAGGTGATTGGAAGTGTCTCGGATCGAATGAAAACCCGAAGACAGATTCGGGATGAGGTATCACATATGTGTTATGTTTCATTAATTGAACCTAAGAATTTTAAAGAGGCCTTGCTAGATGATAGTTGGTTCAATGCTATGCACGAAGAATTAGGTCAATTTGAACGTAACAAAGTTTGGACTCTAGTTCCCAGACCTAGAGACATGAATGTGATAGGTACCAAGTGGATCTTTAAAAATAAATCTGATAAGAATGGTACTGTTGTTAGGAATAAAGCTAGGTTGGTTGCTCAAGGCTACACACAAGTAGAGGGTGTTGACTATGATGAGACGTTTGCCCCAGTTGCACACCTCGAATCTATTCGTATTTTGCTTGGTGTTGCATGTTTTCTTGGCTTTAAATTGTTTCAAATGGATGTGAAAAGTGCCTTTCTGAATGGGTACTTGAAAGAAGAGGCATATATTGAGCAACCAAAAGGGTTTGAGGACCCTAAATGTCTTAATCATGTCTACAAGTTAGACAAGGTTTTGTATGGGTTGAAACAAGCCCCTCGGGCTTGGTATGATAGACTTTCTACCTTTCTTCTTGATAATGATTTTCAAAGGGGTAGTGTCGATAAGACTTTATTTGTAAAGTATACTAAGTCTCATATTCTTGTTGCTGAGATATATGTTAATGATATTGTGTTTGGTTCCACTGCTGATCATCATGTGAAATATTTTTCAGATTGCATGACACATGAGTTAGAGATGAGCATGATGAGAGAGTTGTCTTATTTCTTGGGTCTTCAAATTGAACAGTCTTCTTCGGGTATGTTTGTTTCTCAGTCTAAGTATGCTAAAAATCTTGTGACAAAGTTTGGTCTTGAGTCTGCCAAACATGCACGCACTTCCATGAGCACCAGTCTTCACCTCTCCAAAGATTCCTCTGGTATTAATGTTGATCCTACCCTTTATAGGAGTATGATAGGGAGTCTTTTGTATCTCACAGCCAGCCGTCCTGATATTTCTTTCAGTGTCGGTGTTTATGCCCGTTACCAAGCCAGTCCTAAAGAGTCTCACCTTCTTGCGGTAAAACGCATCATCAAATACGTTAATGGGACCTTGGGGTATGGGGTTTGGTTTTCCACTGATACTACAGCTGAAATTACTGGTTTTTCTGATGCCGACTGGGCAGGGTGTGCTGATGATAGGAAAAGTACATCCGGGGGATGTTTTTACCTTGGGAATAATCTGGTTTCTTGGCATAGTAAAAAGCAAAATGCCATCTCTCTTTCAACTGCTGAGGCTGAGTACATTGCTGCAGGGAGTTGTTGTGCACAAATGTTGTGGATGAAGCAAATGCTTCATGATTATGGAATAGAACAGAACACTGTCACTCTTCTTTGTGATAACACAAGTGTCATAAACATTTCAAAAAATCCTGTCCAACACTCTCACACCAAACATATTGACATCCGTCATCATTTTATTCGAGAGTTAGTGGATGAAGGCCTTGTTGTTTTGGAACATGTACCTACTGAGCATCAAAAAGCTGATATTTTTACTAAACCCCTTGATCTTCTTCGATTTGAGTTTCTTTAAAAGACCTTGGGTGTAATGCTCAGTAACTAGGTTGTTTCTTATTTTTTTTGAGGTAAGGTGAGTGTGAGTGGTTGGCTTTCTGTTCTTGGATGTGATAATCTCATTGTTATTGAGTCCTGACATCTTTGCATCAATATTTTATATGAACACTACTCATGTTGCTTACAAGATCTCATTCTTCTCTGTTCATAGCCCATTCTGAATGCCCATACTCATTTACTCCATGATCTCATTCTGTACACATCCTTGAGATAAACTGTTGCAGGGGTTTCCGCACAAGTGATCAAAGTTCTCTATGGACCATTAACAGTGTTTCTCGTACTTTTTCAGAGGAATTGACCTATACTAGTATATCATGGGTGATGTTGAGTCTCTTAACCATTTACCATCCTTTTTTCACTTCCATGGTTTCTCCCTTAGTTCATTGACATCCGAGCATTAGGAAAAGGCTACCTCAGAGGCACCAACCAGGCCATCCTTTTTGATTTCATTCTTCTCTGGTTTGGTCTCCATACTCTTGAGCGTGTATGCCACCAGTGAGTGCCCACAAGAAAGAAAAGTTACAAAAAAAAAAAAAAAAAATCATTGATTGAGGGGGAGCCTCCGCGTTTACTCAACAAATACCCCGTGATTCCTAGTGGTTTGACTTTTCTCTGTGACGGTCAGTTACTCTTGTCGGAGGTCCAGCCATCCAATCACTACAAGGATTAACTCTAGCTTTGTGGCTCTCAAGGATTGCACACACACATATTTTACCTGTGAGCTCTCATGTGTGTTTTTGAGTTATGCATTCTTTATGATGCTTATGGCTTTGATTTAATTCTATCTGTTTTGTTCATGTTCTGGTGCTTCAAATTTTTTCTCACAAATTTTTCGGGACTCATGAATGATGGATTCTTTTATCCTAATGGTATAGTCATTCACTTGGACACCCTGTTTGTTACAGGTCTTCCTAGTTGTTTTTGTTTTAATATGTAAAAAAAAAAAAGTCTCCGCTCGAGCGTATTTTTTAGACCTGCAGCATTTTGTTCTTTTTTTATAGTTCTGAGAGAGGTGTTTTTACGCTCAAGCTTCCTTATTCGCGCTGGAGCGGATATCAGCTTGCCTTGCCTCACGCTCGAACAGCATTATTTTACATAAAACTCCCGCTCTCAACTCTTCAGGTCATTTTTTTCCCTCTTCTTCAGTTTCTCAAACCTAGGGTTTGGATAGTGGACTTTATGTGCTGGATTTCGCCTTTCTTCTTCCTCTTCCTCATCGATTTCCCCTTGGTAAGTGTTTTTCCCTCTCCTTCTCTGTTTTTTTTTTTGTAATTTCGGCTACAATGGGAGTTGTATTTCGTTTTTTTTGGTGTTTTGTGTCTAGCCTTGTTTGTTCCCTTCTCTCACACACCTTCACTGAGTTGTCTTGTCTTTTCATGGTGGTTTTCATGTTTTTCTTGTGTCTTGTTGTGTCCTAGACCTAGGGTCTATCATTGTTCATTTTTATATGGTCTCATGTTTTTGATGGGTTTGAGTTCGAATGTGCTAACTTGGGTATCCCATAGTGTTGATTTGGGGGTATTGGTTCTGATTTACAAGGAGTTCGATCCTCAGTAGCTTAGACTTGGTTTTGCTATCCCATGCTTTGAGCTTGTCTTTGCCCATTCTTGCCCTGCACTGTGTCATCACTATTATGAATTGTGGTTGTTGATTTACTTCTTCTGTTATTTTTATATTCGTTTTAAGTATTGTCAATCTCCATCTCATTATTACACTTGTTACTAATGGTTTGTTTTGGTCTTTGTTTGGTTTGGTTTTTGGCTTAGTTGGGTTTTAGGGTTATAGTTGTGTCTCATCTCATCATGCCTGCCCCTAAGTGCTGAAAGGCTACAGTATCTCGTCCTGCCTTTAATACTAGGAGGTTTCAGACAGCCAAACAGGCCAAATTGTTCCATAAATCTTTTGAGGCTCGAACTGTTCACCTAGAACGGAATGTCCAGCCTAACACTTTTGAGTCTATTCAAATCCATCCATTGTTTGACCCCCTAGGTAGTGATTTGGTGTTGTCTTTTTCTGGTCGTCAAAATATCGACTGGGTTCGAGAATTTTACTGCAATATTCAGCAAATTAGTGACATTAAGCCGTCTTTCACTACCTGGGTTAGGTCTCAATCTATTTTTGTCACACCTGATCTCATTCGCATGCTTCTTAAGATTGAGAGAGTCTTTCCTGAGTTCTATTCATTTCCAGTCCGTCCCACCTGTGATTTCAATAATGTGGCTGAGGTGTTATGTGGTGCTTCCCGTACTTGGCCTACAGGTGCATTGATTAAACTGTTTGAACTTCTTCCGGAGTTTAGACTGCTTAATCCTATTGTTTGTGCCAACATCCTTGTGACCACTCACTCATCTGAAATTAATCAAGACCAAGGATTTGTTTTGTTCTGTATCGCCCGTCACATGTCTATTGATCTAGCCACACTGATTATTAAGAAGATGACAGGTGTTTCTAGGAATAAACAGTTAGGAATTCCTTATTGTTGTATGATCAACCGTCTTTTGTTTGAGCTTGAGGTTCAAGTGTTAGAGGATGATGAGTTTGTCTTTCCCTCCCGACCTTTCACAAAGAAAACTGTTTCTTAGAGTCGGGCTCATGTTAAGGGGGAGTCTTCTCGGGCCGGTGCTTCTGCAGGTACCACTGCTGGACTAGCTGAGGAGGTTGAGTTTGACGTTGCAGCAACAGGGGGTGAGGAGGATGCTGTTCCACCTCGAGCTCTTCATGATCAGCTTCAGCATTTTGAGGAGGCTATGACCCGACGGTTGGACTTTCTGGATGCACGCTTTGATGCTTTTGATGGTCGCCTTGGTCAGTTGGAGCAGACTGCCGTCCACACTACTTCTCAGTTAGCGCACATCATTTCCTTACTTCAGCTTCAGCAGCCACCGCCTCCCCCTGGTGCATGATTCATTGATTCCTTGATTCCCGGTCAAAAAGGGAGAGAGTTTTGGTGATACATGTGATACATGGTGATTCATTGCACATTGGTGGTATACATTTTTGGACATTTTTTTTGATATTTTGATATTTGGATATTTTGTTCATGTTTGGATATGTTGAATACTTTGTTGATATTTGGATATTTGGTTTTGTCTTGTTAATATTTGAATATTGTAGTTGGTGGTTAAGTCTAATTTGTTTGGCTATTATTGTGGTCAATATGGAGACTGTATCATGGTTATCTTTCTATGTATGTTTTGATATATTCTTATACAGTTCCACAAGTTTTGTTTTTTCTGGTTTGTTGCTAGCTATGTCACAGGTGAATGTTGGATGAAGTTGGATGGATGGATTGATCACATGGCAAGATTATTTGATAATAGAGTTGTTTAGAGTTTTTTTTTTTTTTTTTTTGTTATTAATCATGTTTAGTGCGTGTGTTTAAGGACAATTGTTTAGAAAGGTTTTGTCCGAGAATTGACAAAATAGGAGATTGTTAGGTCCCTTTATTGTCAAATCCAGGTACAAAACTTTGTGTTGAAAAAGTTGTAATTTTTTCTATGTTTTTGTCTTTCCCGCTCGAGTGGGACCATTGGCGCTCGAGCAGAGATTGGGGTCTCTCAGTAGTTTGTCAGGTCTGTAAAAATACTGGAAGGTGTGATTTCGCGCTCAAGCGGGTTCTTAAGTGCTCGAGCAGAAATCTGTTTTATCACACGCATATTTTGTTGAATCTGCTGGAGCGGGATGTTGGGTGCTCGAGAAGAGATCGCGGACTCAGATTGTCTATTTATACCTGTTTAGGCTGATTTCATTTTTTACGTTTCCTAGATCTTATTCAAGAGTCCTAGGGTTTTGTTTGAAGTTTTCTTCTGAGGTTTTTGTGAGTTTTCCTTGATGTTTTGAGAAGAGTTCTTCACTCATGATGTAAGATACATACATCAAGGAGTTTGATACTTTAAATTCAAGAGAGAGTTCTCTTCGGTGGATTCTGAAGATTCAAACGTAGAGTTTCAAAAGGCGTTTGATTCTGTACGTAGTCGTTAATTCGACAAGTGAAATTGTGGATTCAACTTTAGGATTGATCAGTTCCGAGACGAAGGCATGGTGAAAGAGTTACAGAAGATTTGAAGACAAATTGACTGAGTTGGGTAATTTGTGTATTATCTTTGTAATCTTTCTTTCTTCAGTAGTGGATTGATTAGTGGCGTTTCGCCCGTGATTTTTTATTATAATTGAAGGTTCTTCAATTGTGATTTTTTCCATGTAAAAAATCATTTGTGTCGATTTATTATTTATTCCGAAAAACAAACAATCTAAATCACTTTCGTAAGTGCTTGTTGATTTAGATTGTTTGTTTTGGATTATTGGGATTTGGAATATTTTAATCTTAATCTAATCATGAATCACTTAGGATTTTCACTCTTCAAATGGTAAATGCTACTCCTAAAGTGGATAGCTATAAAAGATAATATCAACTGGTGCAATTCAACAAATTTTAAGGAAGATTGCATCAATGAATAAATGAGCATTTTAAGGCTGTTCCTAGCCAAAAAGAAGATGTAAATGCTCGTGCTTTAAACAATGCCCATATACCGTATACACAAGCGCTAAATATCAACAATATATAACCTCTTATTGTCATTTCATTACCTATTATCATTAACTAAAAAAAAGTGAGGAATACCAAGAGAGGATTTTCTAAGATGGGGTGGGATTTATAATATAAAAAAAAAAAAATCAAAAACAAAAATGAAAGAAAGAAAAAAGAGAAAAAAAATAAATAAATAACAGCATGGGTAATCCTCAAAGTTCAAGAATTATGGGACCCTACTCAGCTATAGTGAATAAACAAATTGGCAATAAAAGCAAATCACAACGGTATGATCAAATAGATATAATGAGTCTTTTCAACAGTAAAACAAGAAGATTTTAAGTTGCATATTTTTCTAGGCCTTCCATGGAAAAAAAATTATAAACTAAAACTACAAGACCCTCAGTATTACTTCGTCATGAGACATTTAGTTTTTTTTCCCCCCTCAGCCCATCAAATCAGGCAGATTCTCTTCTTTTTTTTTTCCATGATAATCTGGAAGATAATATTTTCCAAATCACTCATTGTTCTGGGTTCTTCACCCTCTGCAAGTAACATTAATTCCACCAAGGACAGGTATTTTTTTAGGAGATCAAATGCATGCTCAAAACCATGATGATGAATGACTGGCGAAAGCAAGTTTCAAGAAACAAAAGCAATTGTCTTGCCCAATCCTGAACTAGATTCTTTTTTTCTTTTTTTTTTGAAATCTAGCACATTCAAACCAACTTTCAACAAAAGCTCAATTACGGAAAAATTGCAATATGTAACTAGGAAATAGGTGACATGAAGCCTGGATTTTAAACAGTTGCTTTAGTTTTAAACTTAAAACATTAAATGATATCAAACTTTGATACAGATCTAGTTATAAAAGCAACCAACAATGATGAATCGCAAACAATGAATACAAGCACTGAAATTATTGAGTAAATAAATTAATAATCCTTATTATAAAAATTAAAGTAAAATAAAACACTAACCAGCATTGGCTGGAATAGTCCAAGGAGTAATAGTCCAAATGGCCAAGGACAAATTGGGCAAAAATTCCCCCAATAAACTACCTGAAGTTGGAGGTGCGCTGACTAATCTGAAAGTGGCATTAGCATATATGCTCTTTGAAACATGCCCCTTGGGATACTGAAATTTTACAATTAAAAGAATAGCATGTCAAATAAGTGAAGGTATAAGGGATATTCTTGTAGAATTAAAAATAACAAATCCTTCTCTCACTTTTTTACTTCTTTAATTCCTGGGTCTGTTTGTTCAAATTATTTTTTAAAAAAGGATGTAGAAGCTGTTGGTGTAACATTGAGAGCTCACCGTAAATACAAAGCTCCAAAGATGAAGAAATGTTGAGATACATGCCCAGCTTGAGATACTAGAGTCTGCTTCAAAAAGTGGAGAAAAGAGAACCATGTCGAATTATTATTTATTCATTCCCAACCACTACTCTTGAGATTACCATTCAGCGTTACCTCACGATGGAGAGATCTGTTTAATGTAATTGCCACCTTTATTCACTTAGATAATACTGCTAGTCAAGCCACTCAAATCCAATTTATTAGTGCCCCCAACCCCTCGTCTAAAAGCTATAAAGTATATGACATGTACATTATTATTCTTTTTCCAAGACAATTTGCTTCACATTGTACAGTTAGTCTTGTTTATGGTTACTAGCAGTAGTAGTTGTTAGAATAGGAACCAAGTTAGAATAAAAATGTGATTGTATTTTCTTCTTATTTATTCCCTCGATTGGTGTAATGGGCTAACCCATATATTATGCCTTATGACACTCCTATAATTACTCAGTATTATTAATATAAAAAAAAATGAAGTCTAACTCATTTCCTAATTTCTTCTCTTCTCTTCTCTAAACCTACATGGTATCATAGCCAAAACCCTAGCCCCATCTCTCTATTGCCTTTCCTCTCCCATCAAAACAGTCCAGACTGTCCACTGTAGCCCACACCCAGCCTATCTACAGTCAAACCCCAGTCCCAACACCCTTGCCCAGCTTTCTCGACAGCCTCTTAGGCTTCGTCGACCATCCTTCCCACCTTCTAGGGGACTGTCGGCACTACCTCTGGCTTCCTAAGGGGTTGTCGGCAGTCCCTCTGGCTTCTTAGGCCTCTGTCAGAACTCCTTCTAGCCATCTGGGCCCTCGTCGACCAACCTTTCATCTGTGTCTGCCTCTGTTGCCCTCTTTGACTTCAACTCTCATCTCTGTCAGTCTCGTCTCTCGTCTCCAGCCTCTATTTGTTTAGTCCAACTCTGTTAACCATTTTTTAAACCAATCACTACATATAAAAAAATAAAAATATAAATAAAAAAAAAAAGGTTACTTTCTGGTGATGTAGAAGAAAAAAACAAAAACAAAAAAAAAATATGGATTCTTAATATTCTTACTGGTTATTGTGTTTATTACTCCACTCTCATCTTTTAGATTTGTGATTGGCATCGTGTTTGAGGAATCGTATTTGAGGAATAATTAGTAGAGTCTCTATGGCGGATTTGACCAGTGAATCTATTATCAGCCATCTCAGGGTGAGAGTTCTGTTATCCCTTCCACTATGATTGATGACCTCCACACTGCCTTAGAATCACCACCTCTCTATTCAATGGTTAGAATTACCTAGCATAGTCGCAGAGTCTGACTATTTTCTTGAAGTGCAAGGGAAAGATGGGATATGTTGATGGGCGGGTTCAAGCACCCAGTATCACCGACCCTCATTATGACCAGTGGGAGATCACCAATTCTCTGATTATGGGCTGGTTAATCCATTCTATGGTTCCAAAGATTGAAGAGGGCTACTTATCTATGGACATTGCCTAGGATATTTGGGAGGCCGTCGCCACTACTTATTCCAGAAAGGAGAATTTTTCACAGGCTTTCAAGTCATGTCACTCCATTGAAAGGTAGGTACAAGGTGAGCAGACTATCCTTTAGTATTTTACCTTCCTTAGAAATGGGTGGAAGCGGCTTGATCACCTTCAGGATTACAAACCTGTCTGTCCCACTAATTCTGCTGGTTATAAAAAGTTTGTAGCGCAAGAGCGGGTCTTTAAGTTCTATTGGAAGGCCTAAATATGGAGTACGATCCGGTTCGGAACAAAGTACTTGGCATGGATGTACTTCCTTCTCTCCAGGAAGCCTTTGTTTTTGTGAAAAATGAGGAGAGTTGCCATTCTGCAATGCTTCATTCTGCTACTACTGATCATTCAACCTTGGTTTCTGCACCCTCTCGCGATGGCGACCATATGACTCGTGATTCTCGCCCTTCCTCTGAAAAGGATAATCTTTACTGTGACTACTGTCGTCGACCTCGCCACACACGCAAGACTTGTTGAAAGCTGTATGGAACTCCCTCTAGTGGCTGAAGCAACCGTCCTGGTACTCGAGGGGGTCAGTCTAGTACTAAAGGCCGCGAGGCCAATGCACGAGCCCATATTTCAGACACTGTTGAGCCACCATCTTCATCTCCAGTTGTCTCTTCCACTGCTGATGTCTTAGGGTTATCTGCCTTAGATTTTGAGATTGTTCTTTACCACTTGCTAGACCGTCGAGCCTCCACTTCTACTAGAGGTGCACCTTCTTCTTCCTTTGCCAATTCAAGTAACTTGGCTTTCTCCCCATGTGCATTGCTATCTCATATGACTGTGTCCCATGGATTATTGATTCTGGTGCTTCCGACCATATGTCTGGCTTCTCTAATTTATTTTCAGAGTATAACCCCTCATTAGGTCAGGAAAAAGTACATATTGTTGATGGTACCATTTCGTCTGTGTCAAGGCAAGGTTTAATTCATGCCACCTCTTCCCTTCCTTTGGCTTTCGTCCTCCATGTTCCTAATTTCAGTGTTAATCTTTTATCTTTGAGTCGTATTACCTGTGACTTAAACTGTAGCGTGATGTTTTTTCTTGATCATTGTCTTTTTCAGGACCTTATCACGAGGAAGAGGATTGGTAGTGGTAGAGCAGAACATGGGCTCTACATTCTGGATCAGACAGACAAGGCTCATTCATCTATTCAGTTACCATCCACCAAGGAAGACATTTAGCTGTGGCACCATCGCTTAGAACATCCCTCTTTTTTATTACTTAAGCATTTATTTCCTTCTATTTTTTAGAAAAATAATGTGTCAGATTTTCAATGTGGGTCTTGTCAACTTGGAAAACAATACAGAGCCTCTTTTGCTCTTTCTATTAATAAAAGTTTGGTTCCATTTTCTTTGATTCATTCCGATGTATGGGGTCCATCCTATTTTGTATCTTTAACTGGTCAAAAATGGTTTGTTACCTTCATAGATAATTGTTCCAAGGCCACTTTGGTCTATTTGATGAAAGATAAAAGTGAGGTATTTTCTATGTTTCAAAACTTCCATAAAATGGTTTGTACTCAGTTTGGGGCAGTTGTCGAAATTCTATGTTCTGATAAGGGGGGAAATATATTGACTCTAGTCTTGCCACTTACTTCACTACTCATGGCATTATTCACCACACTTCATACACTAATACCCCTCAACCAAATGGTGTTGCAAAACGCAAAAATCGCCATCTTTTTGATGTCGCCCGTTGTTTATTCTTTGAGATGTGGGTTCCTTGATCCTATTAAGGGGAAATGGTTCTCACTGCCGCTTACTTGATTAATCGTCTTTCTACCCAAGTCCTGCAAAAACAAACACCTCTACAGGTTTTGTTCGGGTCTACCCCTTCTAGGTTCTCCATTCCTCCTAAAACTTTTGGCTGTGTTTGCTTTATCTATAATCATTCACCCACTCGTGGTAAATTAGATCCTAGGTCTCTTAAGTGTGTTTTTCTGGGTTATTCTACCACCAAAAAGAGTTATAAGTGTTATCATCCTCTCACTTGCAAATGGTTTGTCTCCATGGATATCGCATTCTTTGAGTCTCAGCCTTACTTTCCGACTCCCCTCTAGTCTCACAATCATCCCTTTAGGGGGAGTCTTGGTGTGAAAAGATTCATGTTCCACTTCCGCAAGTGGTTGAAAAGATAGAGGATAATGAGCCAGCAGTTGTTAAGGAAAAGGAAGCAAACAAAGTTTGTATTAGGAACAAGGACAGACAACAAGTCACCTGGACGCAATAGACTACTTTTCTTCTTCTACTGCCAACTTCTTCTCCAGATGAGTGTCCAGAGTCACCCCCTTCTCCTGAGAGTCCAAGTAATTCTGATTCCAGTGCTTCTATTCTTGTTTTTTCAAATTTAGATGTTCTCATTGCTAATAGAAAGGGAGTTAGGTCATGTACTTAGCATCCTATTAGTAATCATGTCTCTAATTCTCATTTGTCTTCCTCATATAAAGCTTTTCTGTCTAAAGTGACTTCTGTGAGTGTACCTACCAATTTTCAGGATGCTCTCTCTATTCTTGAATAGATACATGCCATGATAGAAGATATGAGAGCTCTCAGTAAGAGTGGCACTTGGGAGTTAGTGGAGTTACTTGGAAGCAAAAATCCAGTTGGGTGTAAGTGGGTGTACACGGTAAAACACAAAGCAGATGGTTCCATAGAATGTTACAAAGTAAGACTGGTTGCTAAGGGTTTCACTCAGACTTTTGGGGTGGATTACCAGGAGACATTTGCACCGGTTGCTAAGATGAATTCCGTGAGAATTTTACTCTCTTGCTACAAATTTGGATTGGCCACTTTATCAGTTTGATGTGAAGAATGCCTTTTTTCATGGAGACCTAGCAGAAGAGGTCTATATGGATATTCCTCATGGTTTTGCAGATGCTAAGTCCAATGGTAAAATATGCAGGCTCTGAAAGTCACTTTATGGGCTAAAACAGTCTCATAGGGCTTGGTTTGAAAGATTTGCTCAAGTTATGCTGAAATATGGGTTCAAGCAAAGTCAAGCTGATCACACCTTGTTTGTGAGATACTCTTCACATGGTAAGACCACAGCTCTTATTGTCTATATTGATGATATTGTTCTGACAGAAGATGATGTTGAGGAGACTCCTTGTTTGAAAGAATACTTAGCCAAAGAGTTTGAAATCAAAGATTTAGACTATTTGAAGTATTTCTTAGGCATTGAAATAGCTCAGTCCAAGGATGGCATCTTCATATTTCAGAGGAAGTATATACTTGACTTGCTAAAGAAAATTGGAATGCTTGGAGGTAGACCGTGTGATACACCTCTAAAATCAGGCCAGAAACTGAGTGAGGTTCAAAAGGGGGATCCAGTGGACAGGGGGAGATACCAGATACGACTGGGCAAGGTTATATACTTATCTCACTCACGTCCAAACATTGTTATTGCCGTAAGCATGGTGAGCCAGTTTATGCATGCTCCTAGAACTTCCCACTTGGAGGCAGTTATGAGACACCTGAGATACCTAAAGTTTTCTCCTAGAAAGGGTCTCTATTTCTCAAGACATGGCCATCTCAGTGTGGAGGCATTTACTGATGCATATTGGTCTAGATCAGTCACTAACAGACGATCAACTTCCAAATACTGCACATTTGTGGGTAGTTACATGGCAAAGTAAGAAACAAAATGTGGTGGCTAGATCTAGTGGTAAGGCAAAATTCAGAGCAATGGCTCAGGGTATATGTGAGTTACTATAGATTAAACTGTTGTTGAGAGACTTGGGAATCCATCAGACTGACTCCATTCGACTATACTATGACAACAAGGCCACATTCAACATAGCTCATAATCCACTTCAACATGATAGAACTAAGCATATGAAAATTAATAGGCACTTCATCAAGGAAAAAACTCACTGGTGGCATCATATGTATTCTATTTGTGAAGACTGGAGACCAACTAGCCGATGTTCTCACCAAGAAGGCTAGGGAGCAAACCCTTTCATGGCATTCTCAACAAGCTAGACATGAGAGATATCTTTGCACCAGCTTGAGGGGGAGTGTTAGAATAGGAAACAACTTAGAATAGGACATATGTGATTGTATTTTCTTCTTATTTATTCCCTTGATTAGTGTAATGGGTTGGCCCATATATTATGCCTTATGGCACTCTTGTAATTACTCAGTATTATTAATATAAATGGGAATGAAGTCTAACTCATTCCCTAATTCATTCTCTTCTCTAAACCTACAATAGTAGTGCATCAAGTTTTCACTCATCTTCTGTTATGCTCTCAAATCTCCAATTAAAGTGATGATAAATCAACTCACTTTTTTTTTTTAAACTCAAAAACCTTCTCTACCTCTTATTGTCACGATAGATGAGAACATGAATGACAGGACACTGGAGAAGTTTGCTCCTTAACCGGATCCAATTAACTGCATCATCCACCTCATACTAACTACCAAGTATTGAAAATATGAAAAACCCCTTTCCTATTTATTTCTACACTCAGATTAGCACTCTTTTAAGTCTTAACAATAATCAATAGCAACTAGAAAAAGTGTAGTTTAAATTTACTGTCACTTCCGCCCTTTTCAGTAACTGTCAACCACGTAACACATTCAAATTGTATCAATTGTCACAATAACAAAGGTTATAATTGTAAGATATTTTACAAGAAGTTTAATGTAAGAGAAACAAGAACTTAAAAAGTTCATATTACCTCTAACTCAGTCTCTGCAAGAGCAGTTTGTGATGAGGGACTCCAGTGGATTGGTTTTCTGCCTCTATATATATACCCTTAAAGAGCCATCTCACCAAACACCTCAATTCTAGTAAAAGAAAAGGTGCAGAAGAAACAACAGCTAAGCAACTCGACAAATTATAACATCAGCATAAAAAAAATAGAAACACCCTTTCATCTACAACTATATAGTGGTGTCTCTTCAAGTGTGGAATGACTACTATCCTAAAGAGTTGTAACAATCAAAAAAATTAATAGAATCCCAGAATTAATGGCACCTTAGAGAGTTATAGTTCATCATACAGATTTATAAGACTACATTGTCACCGGAACTTCACAACTTAAATTTAATGTCAAGAATCCCCAAAAAAGGAACTGTTGAAACAATTACACTAGGTACCTTAGTAGCCTCAAAATCTAGATCAAGAGTCAAATAAGGATGGTCCTAGTCTCCCCATACTCCAAATCGCTGTAAAAATTAAACATATATACTTAATATTCAAGCATCGTTAAATGTCACGACCCAAACCCGCCCCTATAGGTTTAGCGACGTAACCGGCCAGTAATCCATGGATTACCTACGGCCTCTGAAGACATTAACAAATATTAAGGGGCTGCGGAAGCAATAATGTAAAATAAACAAGGTCCAATGAGCGGTGATGACATACATGGGACAGAAAATTTTAAAACTTATTTATATACATAGCATGCCAGTCAAAGTACACCAGTATGTACAGAATATTTACATAAGTACGTCCCAAGATCCGACTTTACAAAAACCCTACCACTGACTAGCATGAAGTACAAATCTACCATGGTGTTAGGCTTCAGGCGGAACCTCCTCGGGAGGCGCAATAGGTGGCTGACCAAAAACAAAAACAGAGGGCCATCAACTCTGGCCAGGGTCTTGTGCCGGCTCACCTACATATATATAATAAACTGTGAGCGAAAGCCCAGTGAATAATAACCGAGTAAAGATTTTAATGAATGATGTCCATCACAGAGTTAGAAATCAAAGTTCATATCAGAAACACAATCTTATCAGAAACAGAGTCTTATGCATTTTCAGATTTCAAATCAGAAACAAATACAGATACATACTTGTTTTCATATTCATACACAGATCTTGCATAAGATCATATGTGGTACACCCATTAGCTAACAGATCAGATAGGTCCAAAGACCACAGACAGAGTTGGTACCAACAACCATAAAGGTCCATATCTTGCGCGCAAGTAGCCACGGTATTATATCCCCCGGGTGAGGGCCTTATGCCACGGTATTGTATCCCCCGGGCGAGGGCCTTATGCCACGGTATTGTATCCCCCGGGCGAGGGCCTTATGCCACGGTATTGTATCCCCCGGG
Source organism: Camellia lanceoleosa (assembly GCA_025200525.1). Classification (NCBI taxonomy): domain Eukaryota; kingdom Viridiplantae; phylum Streptophyta; class Magnoliopsida; order Ericales; family Theaceae; genus Camellia; species Camellia lanceoleosa. The sequence goes on from CM045766.1 coordinate 179,242,290, forward strand.
CGAGGGCCTTATGCCACGGTATTGTATCCCCCGGGCGAGGGCCTTATGCCACGGTATTGTATCCCCCGGGCGAGGGCCTTATGAACTAAGGGTGCCACAATACATTTCAGAAAATTGGACATTCATTCATAACTCATAAAGTAGCATTTCAGAAAAACAGTTCATATCATATCAGTCAGAAAATACTTAAAGCTGAACATAACTTTACAAAGTTATTACTCACAGTGGGCGTTGATACAAGTAGACGAAGTCAAAGGGTCAACAGATTGCGGCACGTGACCTACATAACACATTACGGGTACACACTTTGAAACATGCACTTCTAATGTATAAAGCTTGCGACACCGAGGCTAAGTGTGTACTTAACCCCTTACCCTTAGTATGGAGCCTTAAATATGGCCTAGGAATGCCTAGGGTGGAATGAGGATGCAAAAATGCCTTAGAAAATGTTTTTCAAAAGTTGCTGAAAATAGGAGCCTCGCTCGAGCGAGCCTTCCTTCGCTCGAGCGAGCTTCCAAAATCAAAGGCTTCGCTCGAGCGAGACTTCCTTCGCTCGAGCGGTCTGATGAAACAGTAAAAATACTGGATGCTGATTTTTTCCGCGCGATGGTCGCTCGATGCTCGCTCGAGCGAGCTTGCAAAATCAAAGGGCTCGCTCGAGCGAGGAAGCCAAATCTGGAATTTCCAGATTTGTCTCCCAAGTTCGAACCAAGCATTCTACAACCCAAAACTCAACCTCTTGGGCCCAAAATCTGGAAAAACACTTTAAACTCATAGTATATCAAGTTTCAAAAGCCAATTTGTAAATTCAAGGGCCAAGAGTGAGTCAATTTGAGCACCATTTCCATAAATCCTCAAGAACAATGTTAAAACACACATGCATGAGTTTAATTTCATTCCAAAGCTCCAAGACATGCTCCAAGGCAAAATTAAACTTAGTATTTGTTGAATTCATGGGCTACAACTAGAATGTGGCCTTGCATGTAAAGAATGTACACGAAAACATTTTAAAATAGAATGATATGAGCATGCATGCATAGATTAAGCTCAAATCCAACATGTTAAACCCCCTTCCCAAGTTTAATCACCAAACTAACCAAGAATCATGCAAGAGTAATCTAAATTCTAGTTCAAGAGAATGAATTCTCTACCTTAAGTTCTCAATTTCATGTATGTGGGCTCAATCTTGCAATTCTCCTACCAATTCTTCTAGTAATCCTTGTTGAAACTAAGCTCCCCTTACACTTACTCTCTCTCTCTAGCCGTTTGTGTTCAAGAGAAAAGGGCTGAACAATTGACTCTCTAAGTTTCTTCACTTCAAGACCAAATGAGCCTAGCATTACCCACTAAATGGCAAAATAGTAATTTACTAGGTTTATTATTAAAATGTTATTTACTCTAATTTCAATATTCCAAATTGAATTTTAATTGAACCTACCATAGAATCACATAAGATCTAACTAGTCTAGAACACTAATCAATTTCGGATCCGGGCGCCGGTAAGGCTTTCAATTTGCAGTTTAAAGTCTAAAACACGAACAGATATTCCGACACCGAACAGATAAAAGCACGTAAGTCATGCAATGCACACGCAAATAAATTCCAAAATTTTCCCTTAATTATTATTAGACATAATTAAGTCCCAATTAGCGTTAATCATGGTCGGGGTTATTACACTAAACTAACCATTAGCACTGATTTGCAAGCAAAAAGGGTTTTTTTTTTTTGTGAAAATGAGTATACACTAAGAACAATTATAAACTTTATAAAGACTACAGAGGGCATCTATTAAAGATTACTTTGATGTTTTATTATGGATACCAGCAATTCAAGCAACCAACCTTAAATGAAGCCATTTGTGTCTTAAAGGTGGCTTTCGTAAACTTGGCTATCTTTGCTCTCAATTTGAAGGGTGTGAGCTCCTTTCTAGCATCGTGATCCCACGACTGCAACACTGAAATAACTCAAAACAGCAGTCAAATCTTAAATAGAATGAAGAAGAAAAAAAGAGAGGGAGATAAATTCTGCAGACAAAGCAAGAAAACAGAGAGGTATGAAGAAAACAAAGAGTGAGAAAAAGAGAGGTATGGAAAAAACTTATTTCTTAATTATGCCAAAAGTTCTGATAATTCATTACACTAAACCGGTGAGCCTTATATTTAGACTTCTCCCAAAAAGGAAATAAATAAATGAACACATTACAATTTTTAAGAAAAATCTTAAACAAATTTGAACTTCTAAATAAATAGACACTTGTGTGAGGCTCTTGTCCTCCTTGATCTCCATCAACCTTTGAACTTCCAACACTCACAAATTAGCAATCCAACCATCGCAAATTGAATATGGTTTAGGTGACAATTGTGAAAGTGAATTTTTATCTTACTAAACATTAAAAAAAATTCAAAAAAAAAATGCAGATAGATCATGATAGTTAATGAATCTTACTACAAGTGATAACATTTGCTTGCAGTAAAATGACATAAAGCCTTCAACTTTCAAGATAGCTCACCAAAGGCAATATGTCAATAAACTTCATTGTTTGCAGTTGATTGGAAGCATCATTGTCAACAGATCATAATACCAAGTGAGTTTAAATTAGATGGCAACACTACCAAAAACCATCATATAAACAAATACTTGCCTTTCAACTCAATTGGAAGGCCATAACAATCCCAACCAGGCACAGACTGAACCTTATAGTTTTGAAGAAGCTACAACAGAAAAAGAGAGTAAATACGAAGCAACAAAAGCAATATTAATATATTTGTGTTTCTGTACGTATAGAGTTGACAATGTGCAAATAAATTATGCAACCTTCAGACCATAACAATTACCCAAAGGAATTGGTCGACGCATCAGGATATGTTGTAACACTTACTCAATATTGGGCACTACCAATCCAAATATTGCATGCACTAAGGGTGCAAAACACACGCTCTTGATGCCTTTTAACATACATTAAACTAGCCAAAAGAATATTGCATTCATAATTTTAACATCTTCCAAAGCCAAGCCACCTCAAAGATTGATCAACTTTAGTAAAATTATGAATCGGTAGTAAAAAAGGATAAGAATTTGTTTAATTAAACTAAGCAAGGTTGAAGGATCGTGCAGGCATATAAATGTATGATATGTCCATGTGCCATTAATCTTAAAGGGACGAACATGTTAGAAATGGTTAGAAAATCTAGGTAAAACCAGAATTTCTTGCTAAGTTTGGTCTAATATTTAGGTGGGACCCGTGCGTCGATTTTTGCGGGTCAAAGTGATAACGCTTTCTATGCCGCGTTGTAATTCACGTGGTATATTTGGATGCTCAAAACCATTATAGTGAATGAGAAATTGAAGCTAAAGTATGCTCTATGGAAATGGAGTTTTGGTGGAAAATCCATAAAGGTTTGAATAAGCCTTGTCCCACATTGATTTGGTGGGAAAGTTTGAATGGGTTTATAAGGCATGGCATTGGAACTTGGGGTGTGCCCCAAGGGGTACCCAAGTTTTGTAAAGAGGGAGGTTATGGACAAAATGGACTAGACCCATTGGACCCAAAAATCACTACACACGGAGGCGTCGCTGCCACTGTCCGTCCAGTCGGGCAAGTTGGACTTGTTCGGCCCAATACTAATCTTTTTGGGCCAAAAACATTTAAATTTAAATTTTATTTTTTGAAATAAAATTTGTCCAAAAATAAATTCTGAATTTTTGTCCAGATTTAAATTTTAAATTCAAATTGTTGCACCTCTTCATAGACAGACCCGAATCTGTCCAAATTCAAACCCAAAACCGAATTTGTTTTGTTCAAATTCAAATCCACCCGAATTTCAAACCAAACAGTGCCTTAAACAGATTTGTATATGTTTAATTCAAATTAAACATGTACAGTGCCTGTTTAATTCAAAATGGAAAGCCACCAATCCATCTATAAATAGACTAACCCTCATTTGTTATCAGTCTCACTAAATTTCGTCCATAAAATTCAGCATTCATACTCTTCATTTTGCTGCATTATTTTCTTGTCAGAGAGAGTATAAAACACTTAGTGTGTTCGTTATACAAATATATTGCAGTGCTGCATATATTTGTTGTAGATCATTTCATCCTGGGAGATAGACGTCCATATTCTGAAAACACCGAGGAGAGGACGAATCTATCTTAAGGACACAGTGTCAAACACAAGACTTGATCAGATTATTATTCGAAGAAATTAATCAAGTAAGTTGTTTAATTTATTATTCTGTTTTATTTGTTTATTTTAATCAGATTTTAATTTTGTTTTTGTAACAAAATAAAATCTGTTTTTATTTATTTATTTCTATTTCTAGTTTGATTTTTGTAATCAAACAATTTTCTCTCCTTTTCTTTATTTCTTTATTATTTTGTTTGTTGTTAAGCACACAAACAAAATTAATTAATTACAGTGAAGATTGTCCAACAGAATATTAGTCTGAAAGAAAGGAAGATAAGTTTATGTTGAAAGTAGACAGAAAATCACACCTTGTAGTGATTAATAATATCCTTCAAAATCTTATTTAGAGCATGGCCCATATGTAAATCACCATTGGCATACGGTGCTGTTTGGGGGAGCAAAATATTTGAAGTAATATAATATTTTTATTTATTAATCTATTAAAATAAACACAAAATAATGTTTATATATATATATGGGTGTACACATAAATAAATTAATTAATTTAAATTAAAACTCATTACTTTAAGTTATATTTTTATAGTATGATATAATTAAAATTATTATTTTACATTATAAACATTACAATATACTTTTAAAATAATTTAAAGATAATTTACAAATACACTTCATGAGTTTTGTCAAAAATATATATTTCCCTTCATGTTTTGAAAATTACAAATACATAAGGGACTATTTATTATATGATTGAAAACCTCAAGGCGGGAATGTAATTTCTTAAATGTGAAAAAAAAATTATATTTTTAATAAATCTTAGTTGTATTTATAATTTATCCATACTTTTATATGTACGTATGCATATGTATATATTGAATATAGAAATACACATAAATAATTTAATTGTTTGGGATGATCTAAATAAGGACATTTTTTGACTTTTTATGAAATATGGGTTGAGTTTGAAGTGATGTGGTAGAGAGGTGATGTGATTTAAATAAGATGATGTAACTTAAATAGGACAATAACTTTTTAACTTTTTGACTTTTTTGTATTATGCCAAACTTAACCTAAGAATGTGCCTATGATTTTTTCACAAAATGTTAAAGAGTGTCCGTGTATTCTTGCTAAGTGATGGGAGTGTTTATGATTTAACTAAATGTTAAAGGGTGTTCGTGATATAATTTCCAAATGTCAAACTATATTTAATATATTAGAAGATGTCCGTATATTTTCATCGAATGTTAAAATGTAATTGTGTGCCTTTTTTATTTTGGTTTAGTAGATTGACTACAAAATAATAAATAAAAAATTACATTATTTCAATTGGAAATCAAAGATATCATATTGAGTTTGAAATTTTATTTTACATATTTTTTATTCAATTGAATGAGATCACATTTTAAAAAAAAAAAAAAATTAAACCGATCATAACATTCATGAATTAAAATAACCTTAAAAAAAGTTTTTTTTTTTTTTCTAAATGAAAAATGAAAGATATTTTTTGGTGGGTGACTGCATCTAAAGCTACCCAAAATATTTTAGAAACATATCTGTATTGTTCCACCTTCCTTAACGTAGTTTCCCAATTATGCATGCCAATTAATTGGCATAATACTAGCACTGCATCAACTCGAACACTATCGTCCTTGGGCATAGCAAACACTGATACAAAACTGCCTCTTCCCACTTTCATCCTAGGTTTAGAAATTTCTTAGAGTAAGATGCACGAGTCAAGGTCATCAAATCGTCGATTTCTATTGTATATTACTAGCATATCATCTGTGCTATGTATGGATTGTATTTACATGTCTTTTTTTTTTTAAATGTGAATTGTGATTTTTAATTTTTTTTTTTTTTTAAATGTCTTCTTTTTTTCGTTTTTTATATTATATTAAAGTTTAATATTTTGACAATAATCATATGTGTTGAACTTTTCAATGAATTAAATATCTTTTTTTTTATTATATTATATTAAAATTTAATATTTTGATAATAATCATATGTGTTAGACTTTTTAAGAAAAAATTTTTATACTTGTTCTTAATGTATTAAAGTATTATTATGAGAGATAATAATCATATGTGTTGAGACTTTTCAAGGAATTCATATGTGTTGGATTTCAAAGAATTTTTTTTATACTTGTTCTTAATGCATTAAAGTGTTATTATGAGGGTAAGACTTGGGAGTTAAGAAAAGTTAATAAATACTAAGATTTTTTTTTTTTAAAATCAAAAAATCAAAAAATTTAGATTGAGAGATTGAACCTCCCACAAGGCTTGGGGTTAAAAATTCATTTTTGCTTAATATATAGTATAGATGTATTTTTATTTTGAAAATATTATTATATATTATGAGAAATGTAGTTTCAATAGAATGAAAGAAAATCTTTACTATATATATCTTTATATAATATAAGGAATATAGTTTCAATAGAATAAAAGAAAATCTATATCCATACCATATATATACAAATGTAGTATAGTTTTCAATGTTTTTGAACTCTCAAACTTGGTCTCTCATTCAAATTTGAAATTATCTTTCCTACTTGGCAGCCTTATAAATATTCCTTTTCATTTTTCCTAATTTCTAATGAAAATTATTTTTTTATGAAAAAAAAAGTAAAATTTGAAAGAAAAAAGATATGGATATGCATATAGAACTTAAAAAGATATGATAAACACTAATTTAAAATATTTTAAATCTAATTATTAAAAAAATAAATGAAATATTTTACTCTCAATTCTTCTATTATTATTTTCCTATTTGACAGTCTTAGAAATCTTCCTTTCCATTTTCCTTAACTTCTGAAAAAAAATTTATTTTTTATGAAAAAAAGTAAAATTTGAAATAAAAAAAGATATGGATATACATATAGACCTATATTAGAGGGGCATTAAGGGGTGGTAAATAGTCGTTCAATCCCTAAAAATAAAAAAACAGAAGATATCTTTGTTAAGGAGAGATACACAGGCCCAAATTGAAGTTAAGTGCCTTATCTTATCCCATATAGCTTCTTCTTCTTATTTATTATTATTAAAATCCAACCAAATGATCCGAAAAATAGAAAAGACAATACAAGACTACAATGTTTTGGTCTTTCTATGGCTTCCAAACTCGCTATAGAAAACTTACAACATATGCGTGCACACACGCAAAGCAACCCATTGAACATCACAAAGACCAAAGAGACGTTGCCATAGGACGAGCCACCGGGCAATGAAAAAATAAGTGATATGTCTATTCAGCATCCCTCTTACACATTATACACCATTAAGAACAGAGAAAATGATTGGGCCTTCTCCTTTAGAGGAGATCATTGGTCAGGCCACTTTTATGAGCGAAGGACCACATAAGAAACTTTACTTTATGAGAAACAATTATTTTTTAATCTTTTTTACAAAATGAAAATAAAAGAAAGGAAGGTACCTCAATAATCCTATTAAATATAGATTTACATGAGAAAACTCCCAAAAAAAAATGATGCTTCATACCCCCTTGCCCCTAGTGAGAGGAGCCAAACAAACCCTATCAAACAATGACAGAAAATAAGTTAATTCAAAAGACTCTTCAGCGCTTAAATTCCTTAAAAAATTGAAGCACCATGAGGTTGGTGCCATGGGTAGAATATGCCACCCACCCAATAGAAACATTAGTAGTAATTTTCAAACACATTCAAGGCAATTCATATCCTGTTTTTAATTTTCATAGTACGAAGTAGGGGTGAGCATGGTCTGGATTGGGGTAAAATCAGAACCAATTCATTGTATGGTTCCTGAAAAATTAGAATCTATCCAATCCGTTTAAATCATGGAACCAATCCAAACCAATCCATTTAAACACGGATTGGATCGGTTTAGGACCACGGATTCACATAATTAAATAACAAAAATATATATATATATATATAACACTTTAATTTCATAAAACTATAAATATAGCGTTATATCAGTTCCATAATAGCAACATGTTTTTCTATAATAGTGACATACTGTTCTAGAATTTAAACAACGATAAGAAAACTGGTTTCACCATAAGTATTTAGACCATTACAAATTAAAGCTAAAAACTAACAAATAAAAGTAATAAAAGAACATATTATACGGTTTTAGGTTTGAGTTTAGATTTTATATAAAATAAGAGAAGATACTATGGGGGAGGATGTATAATAAAAATATAGACTATTTGTATATGGTTCGGATCGGTTCAAATCCGGAACCGTGGGGTTCAATCCGGAACCAATCTATGGATTACGAATTTTTAATTCTTCAATCTGGAACCGAACCGCAGATTCAAAAAACCAATCCAAACCTATCGGATTGGACTGGACTAGATCGGATTACGAATTTCACGAATTCCTTACTCAGCCCTAGTACAAAGTGGGGTTATATGTTCCCATTTTGTCGATTCTCCTATTCCATACACTCTACCCACCACCTGATGCATCGGTCCCTCACCTATAATGCTGATCTCCATCTGGCATGACCCGCTTAGCATATTAAAATTTTATTTGAGATTTGCTTGTTATATAAAAAAATCAAAATTAAATATATTTTAAAATTTATTAATTTTGTTTCATTTTCAACTCAATTCAATAAATTTATATTTATTATAAAAATCAAACTTCAAAATATTTTTAAACTAGTTAAATTTTAGAATAAATTACAAATACACCCCTTGAGATTTGCTTAAAATACAAATTATCCCCTGTGATTTGGAAAATTACAAATACCTCCATGTCGGAATTTTTTATTTAACAAAATTAATTGAAAAAATGAAATTTTTAATTGTTAACCTATACAATAATAAAATGGAAAAATTGGTCTAAGGTCCCTCTCCAACTTTTGATAGGAGGAGAGGTACACAATAATATGTTTTGATGGTTAAAGTCCCTCAACTTTATTTTATGTTACAAAATACCTAGTTTACCCTTGTTTGGATTTTGGAATATTCTGTTGCTCAGTTCAAAAAAAAAAAAAAGACAAGAATATTCAGTTGCTGATTTCTTGGTAGAGATTTTGGAAACTGGTTTCGCGGTGGAGATTTTGTCGGAGATTTCGTAGGGATTTCACAAGTGTTGCAGTGTACTTGACGATAGAGATTTCGACGATCGTGTAGGTGTTAGAATGTGTTGATCGCGTAGGTTTTTCAATTGAGTTGAATCAGGTATGGTTTCGATACAGATTCCACATGAATTTTGATTTTTTTTTTGAATTTTATATAAGGATTCCGATTTGATATTAGTTGTTCGAGTGTATTTTTGCATTAGGTTTTTGTTTTCAGTTTTGATCAATTCGTAATTAAGTTCCAATTTGATTTTGTTTTCAGTTCAGACTGGATTTTTTTTTCAGTTTTGATCAATTCATAATTAAAGAGAGGCTAGCTCAATGAAGTTGTTTATGATTTTTGGAGTTGATTTTTCATTTTCTATTATTGATCAATTTTAGATAGAGGCCATCTTGATAGAGTTGATTTTTATTTTTTGAATTAATTTTGATTCTCTGTCTTTTTTATCAATTTCAAAGAATGTTGATAGTGTAGTTGATTTTGATGTTTAGAGTTCATTTATCGTGCTCTGTTTTTCATTAATATGCTGATCAATGATAAGTTTTGTTCTCTATTTTTTCAAACTAGAGAAATTTGTTTAAACCAGAGAAATTTCATTCTCTGCACTTTCGTTGGTATAGTTCAGAGAAAATTGAAAGTTTGTTATTATAATCCAAAGTTTCTAATGCAAATTGAATCTGAGAAAGTGAATGTAAGTTCTTAAATTTCTCTGGAATTTTATTTGTAGTTGATAGAAAATTATTAGTTTGTTATTCACTTTCAGTTTGTAGTTCAGAGAAAATTATAAGTTTGTATAAAATGAATATAATTTTTTGTTTTTCTGAGCAAAAGTTCTTAAATTTCTCTGGACTTTTATGTTGTTATTGTGAAGTGTTTTTGTGTTGAACAAATTATTTTTCTTGTTTTTTCTTTCAGTTTCGATGGACAGTGCAGTGTTGTTGCTGTGCAAACATGAAGATGATACTATTGTCATTAATGTTTCAAGTGAATTGAATTTTGATGAATTGGTTGGCATTTTGTGTAAAACATGGGAGAATTTGAAACCTGAGACTATGTGTATTTCATATTCTATTGTGGACCATCCGAATTATATAGTTCGAAATAATATTAATTTTCTGAATATGTTGAGGGTTGTTTGTGCACGCGGTGTTGATATAGTTGATGTTTCAGTTACTGGATGTAGTACTTCTGATGAAGATGATGAAGTGGAGTTTAATTGGGTAAATGTTGTGGATGGTGAGTGTGATAGGCTGGTGGATATTGAAAGGAATTCACTCTCTAAGTTTTGTTCTCACCAAGAAAATGTGTTATTGTCAGCTGGTTGGCGAAATATTATTACGAGTGTTGGACAAAAGTTTGAGGGTGGTGTGGTTGAGTTCCGTACTTTTTTATGCAAGTATGCTATTGAGGTTGGTTTTCAGTTTACGTATGTTAAAAATGACAAGCTGAGGGTTACGGCAGAATGTGCATATAAGGAATCAAGGGGATGTATGTGGCGTGTACATGCCTCAGTTGAAAAAACAAATGGGTTCTTCTACATAAGGACTTTGAACAATGAACATACGTGTGGTGTGGCGGTACATACGAGTAAACATGCTAGGATGACTTCCAGCTTAGTTTCTGGGCTGATACTTGAAGAGGTAAGTGCAAAACCTTTAACTCGTCCAGTGGATGTTGTCAAAGAAATAAAAGACAAGTATGGGGTCTCAATCAGTTATAGCTGTGGTTGATTGGGGGTTAAAAAAGCAAAATGTAGTACATATGGGGATTCTTGTTTGTCATTCGATTAATTACGGTGGTATTTTGATGAGGCATTGAAGAATAATCCAGGTAGTCATTTTGAGTCAGATTTTGAAGATAACAAGCATTTCAAAAGAGTGTTTGTGGCTTTTCATGCATGCATTGCCGGTTTCAAATATTGTCGGTCATTGCTTTTTCTTGATGGAACATTTTTGAAATGACGATACAAAGGAGTTATGCTTGCTGCAACGGGGAAATATGGGAATGAAGGTAATTATAAATATATCTAATTTTATCTAAGTATGTGAATTTTCTATACATGTATGAATTGAGTGAATGTGATTTTTCTCTGACACTTTGAATTTTCTCTGGTTTTGGCCACTGTGTGGATTTTGTATTGTTGTGGCCACTGTGAGAATTTTCACTGGATTTTGGTTAGTGTGTGAATTTTCTCTGGATGTTGTCATTGTGTGAATTGTATCTGTAGTTGTTCACTAAGTGAATATTCTCTGGATATTCTGATTGTGTGAATTTTCTCTGTAGTTGGTCACTAAGTCAATTTTCTCTAGATGTTGCCAATGTGTAAATTTTCTCTGGAGTTGGGCACTAAGTTAATTTTCTCTAGATGTTTGTAATGTCAAATTTCTCTGGTTGTTTATTGTTCTATTTTTCTCTGCATGTGTATATCTAATATGCTTGTTACTATTTGTTTTGTAGGTTTTTTTCCTATAGCTTTTGCTGTTGTTGATGCTAAGAATAAAGACAATTGGTGTTGGTTTCTTGAACATTTATGTGGAGTATTGGAATCAGAAAGGGTGATAAGTTTCATATCAGATCGACATTGTGGTAATGTGGAAGGAATTGCTAGGTTTTTCCCTAACTGCTTTCATGGATTTTGTCTTGAACATCTAAAGAGAAATTTGAGGGATAAGTTGTCATGTGGAAACACAATTTTGGTTAGGGAGACGATTGTGTCCAAGTTTTCAGAATATGCATATGCGTCAACAAAGGCATCATTTCATTTCAAGTTAAATGAATTAAAAAGGGAGGGAGGATACATTGTGAGTGTTTTCTTGAGAAGTTTACCATATGAAAATTGGAGTTATGCATATTTTGAGGGGCAACGTTATGGTGAGATATATTCAAATGTTGCTGAGTCATTCAATTCATAGATATGAGACGCTCGGCACTTGCCAATAACAAATTTGGTGGACATGATACGGTTGTAAATGATGAATATGAGGTCTGATAGGAGGCTGCTCTCTAGTAAATGGAATAAAGTTCTCTGTTCTCGTATAGATAGTGTATTGGAGAAGGCTTTCTTGGATGGAAGGACATGGAATGTGAGTTTATCATCTGATAATGTCTTTGACGTGCATTGTTTTCCTTCGGTTATGGTTGATCTTTTGTTGAGAACTTGTTCATGTCGAAAATGGGAAATAAATGGGTATCCATGTCAACATACTGTTGCTGCAATTTTTAGAAGTGGAAAGAATTTGAATTCATTTGTTGAACCATTTTTTCATGCTGATATGTATCGTCAAGCATACTCATTTTCGATTGGCCCAGTTCCAACTGTTGAAAAACCTGTGTGTAGCATTGATGATGTTATGATTTTACCTCCATTTAGTAAGAGACTAGCTGTAAGGCTAAAAAAGAACAGAATTTTTTCAACTGGAGAGTTTAAAAGGGTGATTAAGTGTAGTCGTTGTGAGAATATTGGTCGCCATAATAAGAGGACATACAAGGAACCTTTGTTAAATAGTTGAGGATAATACATTTTATTGATTGAATAATACATTTGATGATTACTTTGTGTATTTTGTTTTGTGAAATGTATTTTTTTGACAGTGTATATAATAATATCAATCAAATTCATCCAGAGAAATTTTCCAATATCAGTTAATATATACTATCGGCAGTGGGTTTGTAATACCTGTCAAATTCATCCAGAGAAATTTTTCTATGGCATAGAAAATTCTATGTATTGTGTTTTGAAGCTTCAAATTCATCCACATAAATTTGACAATGGCAGAGAAAAGTACTGTGTGGATTGTGTTTTTTGAATTTGATAATTGTTTTGTACTAACACAGTGCATTAGAGATTGCATGATCATATAGGCACCTTCTTTGGCACGATATGAGTTAAATTTGTTTGTGAATTTCTGGTAACTTCATATCAGTCATTTCAAGAAATGTGCACACCAGACAGAGCATATACAAAATTGTTGCACTGAGTACAACCAAGAAACAAAATTAAGCTCTTTTGAAAATTTCTCTAAGTTGGGAATTTCTCTAAACCAGGGAAGAATTTCTCTGGACTCACTTCAACTCAGAAATTTTTGTCAAAGCCAAAGAAATTCTCCTCACCAACCCAGAGAAATTCCTCCTCTCCAAATCACTCAACCTAGAGAAATTCACAACTTAGAAATTCCATTTTCTGTCACCATTTGAATCTGTCAATTTCATCCGGAGAAATTTTCCACTATCAGAGAAAACTATCTGGGCATTGTGTTTTGAAATTTGAAATTCATCCAGTGAAATTTTCCAGTGGCAGATAAAATTACTGTGCGCTTTGTGTTTTGTTGAGTTTAATGATTGTTTTGTACCAACACAAAGCATTACAGATTACATGATCATATAGGCATCCCCTTGGGACGATACAAGTTAAATTTCTCTGTGAATTTATACTAATATCATACCAGAGAAATTTCTGCAGACAATTTTCTCTGTGTGGATTGTGTTGACAATCACAATAAAAAATATATATATATTTAACCATCGATAGGTATGAAATTTACATTAGTCAAAATTAAAAAAAAAATGAAATTTACATTAGTCAAGAAAGGATATATACCTATATGTGAAGCATCATCATTCCTTCAATGTATCAACAAAAACTGAATGGTTAATACTGTATGGATATATACATATATGTGAGACAATTTTCTCTGTGTGGATATGTACATTGTCTTCCTTTCATTAGTATCACTATTACATTTTTTGTTCTTCTTCTGGAGGTATTTCAATTGGTTCAGTCCATGACCGGCCAACTTCGATCACAAATCTCTCTATGAGTTCTGCCCTCATCAACCTTATTTCTTGTGTAGACAATTTGGAGCTGATAGGTTCATGCTTGCTATATTGTTTCATTATATAGCAAACAAAGAGGCCACAATCCAGACTGCATACAAATTATAGGTATGGTTAGTTTTAAGAAACATGCAAATGAGATTATCTTATTTATAAATGTATGAAACTTACGAATCACTGTCTTGTTGTGGAGCATTGTTGATATACTCAAAGTCGTAACTTGTGTTTTGTGAGTTTATCAATTTGAAAGAGGGTTGTGATTGAGCCTCTCTTTCAAGGCAAGCTTTCAAAAAATTCTCCACATAATCTTGCTGCAAAAAAATAATTTTTAAATAACAGAGAAATTTACAGACAAATCAATGGGATTCTATGAAAATTATCATCACATAAAGATTATGATGGATCAGAGAAATTTACACTCGTTACCAATTGTTTTGCATCTTTGACATATTTGTCTTTTGCATCATCGCTCCTTGGCCTCAGTGAGTTGTAGAACCTCCATAAATTGTCTTGTTTGCCCAGGACAAGCAAGGTCCAGTGATTTCCATGTGTGGACTTCTCATTACCTCCAGTATTTATTGGAAAATGGAGGAACCTGTAGTTCCTCTATGCTGTTTCAATATGCTTGTCAAATATGGACACTCGAAAAGCTTGATTTTCTGTCATCTTGATGAAATTCTGTGGTCAGAGAAAATCAAAAAATGGTTATGTTATGAGAAAGTTGAAATAGCAGAAATTTAAGAAATATACACACAGAAATTTTAAATGCACACTACTAGCCAGAGAAAATTAGACTAGTGACACAACTGGCTTCAAGAAGTATCTTAAGAAGAGAAAGTAGTAAGTAAATTAAAGAGAAAATCAAACAAAATAGTAGTAACATACTAAGCTCATGGATATGAAAAAAAATGAAGTTGGTTATTGTCTTTCTCTCATTTGGTCAGCCAAAAGGATCTCTCCATAGCCATCAATGACCTGAAAAATATGATTTATAATTGTAATATTGGTTTATTAAGGCTAATGGAACATTGCAAAGAAATTTTGATGAAAGACTTACATTATTGGCAATTTCTTTTTGCTTTATTAGGTTTCCAATGTCTTCGAAGGTAATGAGATTCAACTCACTTGTCCAAATTAAAGCCCTACAAGATGACAAAGAAGGGATTTAATTGTTGTTAATGCAATATAAGTTTGTAATTTGTTGTTTATTATCTTCTATTTTGTTTGTTGTACTTACTCAAGTCCAGACACATTTGATATGTGCTGCAAGATGTCTTTTATATGATCTTTTATCAATCTTGAAATCGGTAGAGTTTGTGGAAAGACTCAAGATTTTCTGATGT
Source organism: Camellia lanceoleosa (assembly GCA_025200525.1). Taxonomy (NCBI): domain Eukaryota; kingdom Viridiplantae; phylum Streptophyta; class Magnoliopsida; order Ericales; family Theaceae; genus Camellia; species Camellia lanceoleosa. The sequence goes on from CM045766.1 coordinate 179,257,677, forward strand.
TTGTAAGTGGAGGCAAGACGTACGTATCAGCATCAAGTATTTCTTTGTCCTTCGTGGTTTGCTCAGTTTGCTTCACAACTTGTTTTGAAGCTCTAGTCACTTTCGCAATTTTGGGATACTGAAATTCTGGATCGTGCTGCTTTTCCTTCGTTTCTTTTGCCTTCAAATTTTTTATCATTGATGTCAGATCTTTTTTGACTGTAGACAGTGAAAATTTCAGTAAAAGTGAAATTTCTCTGAAGTAACAGATAATATTTCAATATGTAAATTTATTTGATTCAATATTTTCCAGTTACCATAGACTTTTGTCTTTTGTTTCGGTTGTTCTTTGTGTGCCATTTGTTCTTGTTGGGTTGGTGGTTGTTGTTCCACTTGCATTCCAACTATACACAGTGGAAATCAAACAAGCCCCAAAAATCGAATAAGAAAATAGACAGAGAAAATCAAATGAGCAGTAGAAATCAATATAAATAAGTGGCAGAAACTAATGTGTTCAGAGAAATATAACTTCCAGAGAAAATTACCAATGACATAGAAAATTATAATAAATAGAAATTTCTTTGAGTTATGTTGCCACAAAGACATAACTTTTTGTGGCTCAAGATGTTCACTGACCTTGTGGTTGAAGTTGTGTTGTTGTGTGGTATGGTTGTGTTGCTAGTTGGACAGACAGTTCTTGAACTTGTTCATGCAATTTAGCATTTTCAGTTTCAAGCTCCGAAATTGAATTCCTCAATTGTTGGACTGTTTTTGTATCGTCTTCTTTTTCAACCTCCAACATCCTTAGTTTCATTTGGATTGTGCTTTCTCTTTCTTGAAGTTCTAAGTTAAGTGATGTGAAGGTTCTTATTGCAATATCCTTTTCAGCAAGTAATTCAATCCAATTTCTCTCTTCTTCTTAAATTCTCTTCTTCTTCTTATTGCAATATCCTTTTCAGCAAGTAATTCAATCCAACAATTTAATCCAATTTCTCTCTTCTTCAGAAAGTGCCTTTAGTCTTTGATGTAGATTAGCAATTTGGGCATCCTTTGATTTCTCACATTCTTCAGGCTGATGCATTGTTAAGCCGCAAATGCTATCACATTGTTGGTCCATCGGCTCATTATGTTCTTCTTTATCACTTTTGTCACGACCCAAACCCGCCCCTAAAGGTTTAGCGACGTAACCGGCCAGTAATCCGTGGATTACCTACGACCTCTGAAGACATTAACAAATATCAAGGGGCCGCGTAAGCAATAATGTAAAATAAACAAGGTCCAATGAGCTATGATGACATACATGGGACAGAAAATTTTAAACTTATCTATATACAAAGCATGCCAGTCGAAGTACGCCAATATGTACAGAATATACACACAAGTACGTCCCCAGATCCGGCTTTACAAAAACACTACTACTGACTAGCATAAAGTACAAAACTGTCACGGTGTTAGGATTCAGGCGGAACCTCCTCGGGAGGCGCAACAGGTGGCTAACCAAAAACAAAAACAGAGGGCCATCAACTCTGGCCAGGGTCTTGTGCCGGCTCACCTACATATATATAATAAGCGTGAAAGCCCAGTGAATAATAACAGAGTAAAGATTTTAATGAATGAGTCCGTATAGATTTGGAATCATGATGCAACACATAGCATATTCATATTTGCTTAAACCATAAACTGCACACATAAGTCAATGTTAGCACTACCACTCAATGTGAAACATTAAACGGTTAACTTGCCAGTTCCATATAGAACCTCCGGCCGGGCACACATAACTTGTCAGTTTCATGAAGAAACCTCCGGACTGGGTATAGCATAACTTGTCAGTTCCACCAAGGAACCTCCAGCCGGGCACATATAACTTATCAGTTTCTTTAAGAAACCTCCAGACTGGGTATAGCATAACTTGTCAGTTCCACCAAGGAACCTCCAGCCGGGCACATATAACTTATCAGTTTCTTTAAGAAACCTCCGGACTGGGAACTTGTAAACTTATCAGTCCCATAAGGGACCTCCAGCTGGGCACATGTAGCTTGTCAGTTCCATAAGGAACCTCCGAACCGGGAACTTATAACATACTTGAATCATAGCATCATGTCATAAAGGCTTGTAACACACTTAAATCATAGCATCATGTCATAAAGGCTTGTAACACACTTAAATCATAGCATCATGTCATAAATGCTTGTGGTTGTGGGACAATCATTCATAATATAAAACATGATATTCCATTTAACAGATCGTATTTCATATACCAAAAATAGTTTAACTTGAACATAACTTTACTAAGTTATTACTCACTGTGGGCGTTGATACCGATAGACGAAGTCAAAAGGGTCAAACGGATTGCGGCACGTGACCTACATAACACATCACGGGTACACACTTGAAATACTCATTTCTAATTGTATCAAACTCACACCAATGCTTTTAAGTGTGTACTCCACCTCTTACCCTTAGTATGAAGTCTTAATCATGGCCTAGGAATGCCTAGGATGGAATGAGGGTGCAAAATTGCCTTAGAAAACATTTTTCAAAAGTTGCTGAAAATAGGAGCCTCGCTCGAGCGAGCCTTTCTTCGCTTGAGTGAGCTTCCAAAATCAAAGGCTTCACTCGAGCGAACAATCCTTCGCTCGAGCGGTCTGATGAAACAGTAAAAGTACTGGATGCTCGAATTTTACGCTCGAGCCACCAATCATTCGCTCGAGCGTGGCTCAGAGTAAACATTGGTCGCTCGAGCGAGGAATCCTTCGCTCGAGCGAGGAAGCCAAATCTGGAATTTCCAGATTTGTCTCCCAAGTTCGAACCAAGTATTCTACAACCCAAAACTCAACCTCTTAGGCCCAAATTCTGGAAAAACACTTTAAACACATAGTACATTAAGTTCCAAAGGCCATTCTATAAAATCATTGCCCAAGAGTGGGTCAATTTTGAGCATCATGTACAAACCCATTTTCAAGAACAAAGTGCAATCCAACATGCATGAGTTCAAATGCATTTCAAAGCTTCAAATCATGATCCCAGGCAACATTTAACTTAGTATTTGTTGAATTCATGGACTAGAACTAGAATGTGGCCTTGCATGTAAAGAATGTACATGAAAACATTTTAAAATAGAATGATATGAGCATGCATGTATAGATTAAGCTCAAATCCAACATGTTAAACCCCCTTTCCAAGTTTAATCACCAAACTAACCAAGAATCATGCAAGAGTAATCTAAATTCTAGTTTCAAGAGAATGAATTCTCTACCTTAAGTTCTCAATTTCATGTATGTGGGCTCAATCTTGCAATTCTCCTACCAATTCTTCTAGTAGTCCTTGTTGAAACTAAACTCCCCTTACTCTCACTCTCTCTCTAGCTGTTTGTGTTCAAGAGAAAAGGGCTGGACAATTGACTCTCTAAGTTTCTTCACTTCAAGACCAAATAGGCCTAGCATTACCCACTAATTAGCAAAATAGTAATTAACTGGGTTCATTATTAAAATTTTATCTAATTAGATTTAAACATTCCAAATCAAATTTTAATTGAACCTACCATAAATTTACATAAAATCAAACTAGTCTAAAACTCCAATCGATTTCGAAATTGGGTGCCGATAAGGCTTCCGATTTGCGAATTAAAGTTTTGAACACGAACAGATATTTCAACACTGAACAAATAAAAACATATAATTCGTGCAATGTATATGTAAATTAGTCCCTAATTTCCTTTTAATTATTATTAGGCTTAATTAAGTTCCATTTAGCGTTAATCAGGGTCGGGGTTATTACAACTTTCCTCCTTTTTTTCTTCTTGCTGTTCATCTTCTTCTTCACTGTCTTCTTCTTTCTGTTCATTTTGTTCTTTGTCTTCTGCTTCTATTTCTTCACTTTCTTCTCTGGCTTCTCTTTCTCTACTGCTTGCTTGATCTTCTTGGCCATTACTAGCTTCATATTCTTCTATGTTGCCTTCTGCTTCTTCATTAAATTTGACAATTGCTTGATGTTCAGATGAATCTTGTAATGTCTCCTTGAATTTGACAATTGCCTTTTTTGATTCTTTCTTCGTCTTTTTACCAAGACAGAACTCCTCTGATGGGTTTTTGACTAGCTCCTTATTATCTATCTGTATTTCATTAGAGAAATGTTACAAAATTCACTGAGAGAAAAAATTCAAATAAGGAAAATAAAATTCATCTAAATGATAGTAATGGGAAACAAACTTCAGAGAAAATTGTATGGGCTAGAGAAAATTACAGACAAGGAGTTAATTTTATAAGGCAGAGAAAATTATGAAACAAGCAGCATAATTTAGATATCAGAGAAAATCAATCAAGGCATATAAGTTAATGTTTGACAAAGAAAACATAAATTAATAATTCAAAGAAAATTGATCTTAATCAATCAATGCACAAGGAGGTAAACAAGGCAGTGGTCAAAGAATTTTTGAAATTTCACTGAGATTTCAGTAGCGATAGGAATCTAACCTGTCGAGATACAAAAGAGTGGACTGGTGTCTTCTGCAGCTGTTTCGTCAAGGTTTGCAGGTTCCACTTGGCACATCTTGGGAAGTCAGTTGTGTTACTGTCTTCCAAGTCAATGATAGTTGCATGTTTACATAGCCATTACTGTGATGAAAATTAAAGTAAATAAAATTTTCTAAACGCACAAATTTGTAAGTATGATAACTGCAAATTTGAATGGATATTATACTTACCAGCAATGCAATGACACACCCCGTAATTTTTTCTGGAGTTTTGTGCAATGCCATTATAGAATCAATCAATGTTGTTGTGATTACTTCTGGCCAATCATTCTGTTTCATTGATTGAAGAGGTTCCACATACTTTATAAAAATCCACCCTATTGAATTCCCACTTGTTGCAAAAAATAGGGTGAGGTGCAAGTACAATGTAACAATGATTGCTACATCTTTGAAGTCAGTTGGTTGCTTGCCTTTCATTGCTTTGACCAAGGCATTTTTAAGAACAGGACCAATGAGCCTTGTGTCCTTTTGGAATCTTCTCCTTAGGAATGCAGATTTTGGCTTTTTAGAGTATCTTAATGACATGGCTCCTTTACCTCCTTCCAAACCAAAAATCAAGGTCATGTCATGTAGCAACCCTCACCACTATTTGCTGATTAACCACTAATTACTGCTAAACTGAGACTGATTATGAAAAGTAATTGAACCGACTGAAATACTGAACTGACTGACTAAAATCTGAAACTGAATTGATTGAGTATATCTATTTAATTGTATGTCTATCTGTTGACTGTTAGATTATCTGTTCATGTTTTATGTTTTAAATTGTGAATTGAAGGCCTTAGTGGCGGTCGAATCTGAAATCGATTGATGTTTTATAATCATTAGAATTAATGTGATTTTATGGTATATTCAGTTAGAATGTGATTTGGTATGATTAAATTAGATTGAATTGAGCTAAATTGCAATAGTTGGCTTAATTACCAACATGCCACTTAGTGGACCACTTAGGCAACATATCTTTGAGCTTTATTATACATTCAACAAAACATTTCATCAGCCTCTTCCCTTGTTATTGCCGACTAGAGAGAGAGAGATAGGGAGTTGGAGTGAATTCATCTTGTACTGCTTGGAAATTGAGAAGATTGGAAGAGCTTGTGATCAATTGAGCTTCTAGACTTGGATTTGAGAACTTAGGTAAGGAGTTCATCCTTTTAATTGTGAATTTAAGTTAGTCCTTGCATGTTTCATGCTAATTTGAAGAGTTGAGCCTAGAATTGGTTTAAATTGTTGCATTAGAGCTTGTATCGTGCATGCATGTGTGCATTGTTGAGTTTGGAGGTTTGATTCCATGGAAATCTTGCATGCATGTTCATGTTTATGTTAAAGTTCATGAAATCATCATGTTTTTGTAAGAATTGGCTCTTTGGAACAAGTATTAAAGCTTTGAATTGGTTTAAACTCATGCATATCATGTTTGAAGTCATGTTTATGAAATTGGTTTGAAATTGGATTTAATTGAACTACTCTTAGGCTTCGATTTCTTAAATTGATCTTTGAAACATGTAATATTATGGGTTTTGAAGTGTTTTCCAGAAAATTAGCCCAAGAGGATCGAAATTTGTGCATTGAAACTTGATTTTGAGCTTGAAGTTCAAATCTGGAAATTCCAGAATTTGAACTCACGCTCGAGCGAGGTGACTGGCGCTCGAGCGTAAAAATCGTGCTCCCAGCATTTTGTTGTGTTTTGCAGTCCGCTCAAGTGGAGTAATTTACGCTCGAGCGGGACATTGTGTCTTAAGCTCGAGCGGGTGTCGAGCGCCCTATCGAGAGTGATTTTCACCCATCCAGCACTTTTGACTGTTTTGCAGTACGCTCGAGTGGGTAATTCTACGCTTGAGCGGAAACCTTTGTCTACATGTCCGCTCGAGCGGAGTAACCTACGCTCAAGCGGGTCCCCTGTTTTCTGAAAATTCTGAAAAATGTTTTAAAGTGCATCTTTGCATCCTCATTTCATCATAGGCATTCTTAGGCCTAGTTTAAGGCATCTTAATGAGGATATAGATGTAAAACCGCACCGAGTCTAAGTAGGGACTAAGTCTTTGATTCCCGAATGTGAACTTAGTGTGTGTTCAATCTGTAACTGTGTAGGGTTGGCATCTGGAGACGCGCTCTAGCCTAATTGTAGCCCAGAACTCTGTGAGTAACAATTGTGTAAAGATATGTTCAAATGTGACTGTTTAAACTGCATCGCTTCAACCGACATCTTGCATCGATTGAATGTTTGTCCTCTATTCGAATCAGACATTGTGGCATCCATAGCAATTACTGTTTACTATTATCGCCATCGTATAAAGATCTCGCTGGCCTTATATTGGAACTTACCATTTCTTGTGATGGCCATTATTAACAGTTCGGTCTTTTAAGACCTCATCGCTTCATCAGATTACTATGCTAATGGATGTACCACATATGACTGTTATGACTGAATGACTGAAACACTGATTTAATAAACTGTTTTCATTACTGTAAGGACATTCATTCTTAACCTCTTTACGCATTATGTTATTCACTGGACTTTAGCTCACTATTTATATATATATATATATATGTAGGTGTTCAGGCACCAGACCTTTTCTAAGAGCGTGGATTAGACTCCCCTTTTTGTCAAACCAACCACTGTGCCTCACTGCAAGGTTCCGAGCCTGCCGAGCTATGGCTTAGGGGTGTTTTAATTTTTTCTCGTCTGTCTCTGTGTCTGTTTTGTAATCTGTATAGACTATTACTGTACTGTTTAATAGGGATTAGGTCCCTGTTCCGAATGATTGTAAATGTGGTACATACTATTTTGCACTGATTGTATATATGTATGAAAAGTCTTTTTGCATACAGACTGTCACAGCTCATTGGACATTGTTTATTTACTATTTTGGCTTCCGCCATGCCCTTGTACTTGTGAATACTTCTTATCATAAGCCTTCGGAATCACGGACATGGCGAGTTCTGATGCTAAACCCATAGGGGCGGGTTTGGGTCGTGTCATGTCATTTGTTGTAAAGGTCAGGTTCTTCTTACCAACTATGAATGCTTTTGTTTTTTCATTGTAACATTGGATTATAACAACTACATCATTATCAGATTTCCTAGATTTCTTTGGATCCATCCTTCCAGTTGTTAGAGCTTGGATCAAATACCAGAATGGGGTCTTTTGAAGCTCTACAAGTTGTTTTGAATTGAATTTAAGTGTTTGAAAAAAGGAGACGACAGATGAGAGGTTGGATTGGAATTGAATGATGTAGTGAGCTCTCTTTCTGTGGAGTTTAACAGGTTTTTTCCCCCTTGAGCTTGAGTCTTTTGAAGTTGGGGTACTCATCTGGATGCTAGTTGCTTCATCACCTTAGACTTGTGCGTTTTGGCGAGGAGTTTGTGGTGTTTTCTGCTGGTTTTTAATCTTAGATCATAAGAAGACTGAGAGAGTTGTTCTTTCTTGCTTGGTGTTTCCAATGTTTTGCTGCTGGTTTTTTATCTTAGCCCATAAGAAGACTGAGAGAGTTTCTGTTTTTTGCTTGGTGTTTTCGGTGTTTCGCTACTTTTACGTTTTGCCATTTCTAGACAATGATTAAAACATAAAGATGTCAACATTAAATCCCAGAGAAAATTGAACATGCCAGAGAAAATTGGACGTGTCAAAGAAAATTACAGATAACAGAGAAAATTACAAATAAGAGAAAATTGGAGATGTCAGATACAATTACAGATAAGGAAAAATTACATAAAATTGGACATGCCAGAGAAAATTGGACATTAAAAATTAAATGTCAGAGAAAATCAACAAAGCATCATAAACATGGGAGAGAAATTTTCAATAATTGTTAAAATTACATATAGAAGTAAACATACTAGAGAAAATGAATGACAGAAAAAAAAGAAAATTTTCATTCCACAATTAGCAAGATAAAATAGGCAAAGTAATGTAAACATGCCATTGAAAATTACACCACATTGAAACCAAGAATTGAACAAAATAAACATACCAGAGAAAAATACACATTCCGGAGAAAATGACACATTCTTGAGGAAATTTCCATTCCAGAGAAAATTTCAATTCATAATATTAAAATACCAGAGAAATTTACATACACAACCAAAGAAAATTAACCATGATAGAGACACACAAGGGGAGGAAAGTGGTGTGATGTTGTCAGAGAAAATTATAAATACTAGAGAAACTTAGACAAGCAAGAAACAATAGACATTCCAGAGAAAAATACATATTCCAGAGAAATTTACAAAGCAGAGAAATTCATAGACAAAATCACAGAAACATGTTCAAAAATAAGATCAAAATATAGAGAAATAACTTTTTCTCAAAATACACATGTCAGAGAAAATTCAAAAAAGAGACATTCATTCCAGTCCATAATATTAAAATTCCAGAGAAAATTAAACACGATAGAGACACACAAGGGAGGAAAGTGATGTGATGTGGTCAGAGAAAATTATAAATACCAAAGAAATTTAGACAGAGGCAAGAGAGTAATATACATTCCAGAGAAAGATAGACATTCTAATTAAAAATACATATTACAGAGAAATTTACAGAGCATGGAAATTTATAGACAAAATTACAGAAACATGTTCAAGAATAAGATAAAAACATAGAAAATTGTTTTTTTCAAAATAAACATGCCAGAGAAAATTGAAAGAAGAAACATACATCAAGCAAAAATCAGAGAAATTCAAATGCCAGAGAAATTTACAAATAAAATCACACAAACATATTCACGAATAAGTTCAAAACACACAGAAATAACTTTTTCCAAATTCAGGTAGCTTTTTATTACGAAATTGAAACCCTAATTTATGGAAGGTTAATATAAAATGCTATTAACTGTGTTTCCAAAGAAAATCTAGTTGTATTGTAAAAAAACTTACCAGAGTTAAGATGAAACTTGAATGACGAGCTGATATAGCCTGAGATGAAAATGCGGCGTAACGAAGATGGACTGAGATGACGATGAGCAGTGAAAACAAAGCTCTAACGAAGGTTGAAGAAATTTGTGAGGAAGGAATGGGAATGATTTTTGCAGAAGATAACGAAACTCTAATGTCGATGGTGAAGATGATGTTGAAACCCTAATTATGTTGTTCTCCTGTTCATGAAGATGCTGGTTGCTTGGAATGGAACTCAAACGTCGGAATGAGTTTCGTTTCTGTATTGATTTTGGCGAGGGTATTTTGGTCCACAAAATAATAAAAAACGCGCGCCAAGTTGTTCAGGGACCTGATGCATCACTATTTTTTTGGGTGTCCTTTATCCTCTAAATTATTATTATTATTAGGGAGCTTAAAAAAAATTCCCCTAATAAAATTATCTGAATTATTAATTGAAATTAAATTTTAACATTATTAAAAACTGTTAATTAACTTGATGATTTATTAATAAAATGACCTATTTATTATGAAATTAAAAATCTTATGGGGCATAATGTAATTTTTAAAACCACAAGAATAATTTATAATTTAAGGAAACCTCAGGGGATGTATTTGTAATTTATCCTAAATTACTACTGTGCTTTGAAAAATTACAAATACCCTATTGTCATAATTTTTTATTTAACATAATTAATTGAAAAAATAAAATTCCTAATTACTCTTCTATACAATAATAAAATTACCTGAATTATTAATTAAAATAAATTTTTAACATTATTAAAAATTATTAATTAACTTGATAATTTATTAACAAAATAGATATTTGTTATAAAATTAAAAATTTCAAAGAGCGGGATATAATTTTCAGAATCATAAGAGACAATTCGTATTTTAAACAAATGTATCCTAAATTTTAAAGAGGTACTTACCAATCAGTCTTATTAACTAGACTTATTTACCTACAAGTCCTAACTAATAAATTTAACACTATAAAAATAAAAGATTGATAAATTTATCACTATAAATTTATTCATAAAAACAAAGAGACTGATAAGTTTATCACTATAAATTTATTCATAAAAATAAAAGACTGATAAATTTATCTTTATCACTTAATAAATTTATCAATAGGACTTAATGGGTAATAAGTCTCAAAAGTAAGACTTATTGCTAGTTTACCCAATTTTAAATTAGGACAGCTTTTTACCAAACTCATGTACAACTTTATGTTTTTTACATGGTGGATTAAAAAGACGATTCCCCAAGGGCCAAAGGCTACTGCTGCTGCCATTGACTGAGTTTTTGGAAATTGGGTTAGATCAAATAGATCCCCTGCCTAAAATGTTCAGAAACATTTGTTTCATCATTTTTTAAGTTTGTGTGAAAATAGTTTTTGAAAATTCAGAAAACAGTTTTGAAACAGATTGCCAAATCAGTTTTCCATATCAGTGTTTGTTTTTTCGATTCTCATACAGTTTTCCACAAAATAAAGACGGGATACAAAAAACACAATCAAACTTGCTAAATTTTCAGAAAGTGCAGTTTCATAGCACCACACCAATAAAAGAATTTCATTCCACAAAGCAGTCCATAACTCATAAATTCTAAAGATTTGTCTGAGCATTGCATTCCATGGCAATACAGATCAAGAGGAAAACTACTCAACAAATTGCTTGTCAAAATAGATAACTAAACCACTATAATGAACCAAAATCCCATGAAATCTGAATGACTCAGTTTTTCTCAACAATGCTACAAATTGTCAGATCAACTCAAAATACATCAAAGATGTAACATTGGAACAAAAAAAAGATGGGCATAAAAAATAACAGAGAAATTTCTGAAGATGGAACCAAGAAAAACAGCACCTATTGAGTCAGGTACTTCTCACTGAGCTGAGGAGATGTATCTGAAGATTGCCTTGGCGATTGGAAGAATACCCAAGACTGCAATTTGAAGTTGCTCCGAGCTGCTTGTCCTAATAGAGATCTGTCCGCTTAACTTACTATTCAGTCCAGCTCGAACAACCATTTTAGAACTCCGTCCTACGGAGAACTGAGACTGCAAATTGCCACTGCACACAAGGTCACCTCTCCACCGCATTAGAGACAGACCCAGCGTGGTTTGGTCCTGCCCAACAGGAAAATCCTTTTCCCTGACACGCACTTCGAAATTGGCCCCATAGGCAGTGTCACTTTGAGACCTCATGGCTCCAGTACTTCCCACCAAAACCAGCTGTTTTCCAATTGCAATCTGATCCTCAATTTTCAGTCCAGTGGCAACATTTTCACCCAAGAAAGTAATTGATACACCAGCAGTTGTTTTGTTTGTTTTGAAATTTCTTATCTTGGTTTCACCCTTGAGAATGTAGGCAAGTTGCTTTCCAACAGCTTGGATGTCAAGTCCCGCCATGGTTGATCTGTTCTCCCCATGCTTTGCTGCAACGGACGAATCCAAGTGGATATTGAAGTCTTTTTTGTCTTTCGTGATCTGAACCGCAATTACTGCTGGAAAACAACCTGCAATGGCAAGACTGCTCTCTAGGCTGACACCATCATATCCACAATCATGGTCCCAACCTTGCACATCCAAAACTGGCCTCGTAAGAAGCTGGGACGTGGGCTCCAGAAATCGATACCTGTGAGCAGGATTGTCTCCATCAAATGAAGGAGGGAGTGCCATGTCGGGTAAAGGAACCGATACAGCTGCTGGACTTCCATTTCCATCATCCCCATCTTCCTCCACGTAACCATACTTCTTTGGACCATCTTTGCCTCTCTTATTCATCTCCCTCGACCTTTTTACCTCATCTCTCCACTGTTTCTTCTGAAGAAGCCTCACCCGGTAATCATACTCCTCAAAATAAGCTTTACTTTGCTCTTTGCTGAGTTTCACAATCTGGGATCTCTTCAGGGACTTGAATGGTGGAAGTTGTTCATACTCATTTTCATCTTCTTGGTCAGAATCAGACATATCACCCAACTCAGTATCCGAGTCAATATTGTCACCGCCTTGCTCAGATGGAAGTTTTGGATGAGCATTGGACTGCAACAGAGAAGACAATAAATAGTGTAGAGGCGGAGTACGTGCCCTGAAGCCAAAGAGCTTTCTATGATCAAAAAGATCTTGAGTTTTCACAGCAGAATTTGCCTCTGATAAGATCTTCATTGAGTAGCACAAAAGCAATAATCGGGGCCTCCAGCATTCTCCACTGGGAAGCACTACTTGCCCATCTGCCCTCTTTTGACATAATGGGTGGTTTTCAACAAGAGACACCGGACTCATTTGACTTGGATTCATCACACGCAGATCACCAACTGCTTGGCTAATCAACTGTAGAACAACGCGTGATCTTTGCGCAACAAACAAATCATAGCTTAAGGGTGAACCAGACGGTCCATCAGGAGGGCTAGATGCAGCATGGGTCAGGGTAACAATGGCATTGTGCCATATTGAAGAACCAAGCAAACTAGTTATTGACCTTAACAAAGGCAAATCATTAAGATCTCTTGTTTGTGTGTCTAACCGATCAACATAGAGGACAATATCAGGGGGGCATTTTTTTGTTAATTTCTTCACAGACAACAAAATTTTCCTGTTAAAAGCTTGTTCCATTACGGAAGATCTAAGACCGGGAGTATCAAAAATCCTAACCTTAATTCCATCTATCATTCCAACAATATCTTTCACGGCAGTTGTGGCAGGCTCAAATGCATCAATTATAGCTTTCTTTTCACCAAAAATAGAATTTACCGTTGCACTCTTTCCAACTCCGGTTTTCCCAAGTACCAAGATGTTCAATGAGAAATCTAAATCATTTTTACCCTCTTCTTCGAGCTGCAATGCTGTCCTCTTGGCCGATTCAAGGTTTAATGATTGACTTGAGTGCCTCCCTGCAGCAAGGACCAACCGATATAGAACCTGCGAAGCCATCGAATCTTCAGGAGACAAACCCACTCTCTGAAGAAGCCTAAAAAATTTCACTCTTATCATCTGTAGCTTCTCCAGCTTCTTCTTTTCCTCTTCACTTACGATTTCCTCAGACTCAGCCCTAGCCCTAGTCCTAGCCGTGAGCTCTGAACCAGTAAAAAGACTAGGACGGTTTGGTTGGAGAGCAGAGCTCAAAGAGTTGACCAAGGTGCTTGAATGTGCAGGTTGCTCAAGGGAGAAGGCTCTAGAACCGTTAGCAGAGGTGACTGTGAAATTGCCGCCACCTGACCCAGCATTTGTAGCTGCTTTCAAAAGAGCAGCCAACACAGAGGAATCAAATAATTCTTTTCCTTCACCGTCCCCATCTGCCTCCACTTCCTCGTCTGAGTCCCCGATTACTGGTATTTCAGAACTCTCTCCAGGGGAACTGGGGGTTGAACTTTGCTCTAAATCATCCATAATTAGCTTGGTTGTGTCCAATACTCCAAAGTCCAAACCTTTAGAATCATCTTCTGAAAATGAAGCATCTTCTGAATTGCCTGGATCAAGGGCTGTTTTATCTTCCATTTCTATTGTTACTTCAGGGTCATAAATGGAATCTATAGACAAAGGATTGGATTCACTGTGCAATCCATCTGCCTCAAACAACTTTGATTCAATAGTTTCATCACTTGCACAATTTGTAAGATCAGACCCCAATTCAAAAGTCCCTTCTCCCTCCAAGACTTCCACCCCTTCAACTGTAAAACCCTTTTCACCACCCAAATCCCCATCAGCATTTGCTTCAAACTCCGTCAAAATTGTGCCTTTTTCATCAGTAAGAGTTCCTGTTTTATCAATTTCACTACTTTCCAACACTTTCTCGTCCCCTGCACATTCAATCACCACACCCATTAGTGTTTTAGCATCCGCATGATCACCCAAACCAACTCCATTAAGCACCCCTATACTCCTCTCATTCGATTTACTTTCTCGCTGCATCAAATTTTCAAGTCCTTGATTTTCCCCAACCAAATGTGGATTTTCCTGAGGAAAATCATCTTCATTTACCACAAAAGACTCAACTGTTGCTCCTTCAACATCATCAAAACCCCTATCTTCAATCATTTCAACTGAAACGTAGTCATTAGCAGAGTCCTTCAAAGCAATGCACCCTTCTGATGAACCCGTAACGGGTTCAAATTGTGACTCATCTTCTCCTCCTTCAACCTCAGTCTTCTCCGAAATGCGGATACCAGGAACCCTAACAGAACCCAAAACTCCATCATCTTCCTCCTCCTCAGAGCCCACAGAATCATCGTCGCTGTCTCTCGACAACATGGCAATCGGGACACCCTGTTTTCTGAGTGGTTCATCAACATATTCCTCCTCCTCCTCCTCCTCCTCCTCCTCCTCCTCCTCCTCTTCCATGGATATTTCCAAGGTTTCTTCATCTGGGTCATTTACAAAAGGCCTAGAAACAACGCAATCCTCAACAACCCTACTCTCTCCTAGGGTTTCATCATCTGGGTCTGTAACAAATAGCTTCTCCGAAGCCGTATCAAACCCATCTTCACCACTCACAAACCCATCAGACTCGAACGCACTGTCACTTTCATAGCTACTGCTATAATTTTCTTGACGGTTGGTTGACAGAGAGAATTCAATATCAGAATCAACAGTAGGAGGAGCTCTGATTGGGAGAGAAGAAAAAGAAGAAGAACCTGGTGATGAGGTGGAAAGAGAGAGCTTTGGCTTTGGGTACAGCTCAGCTGGTGATGGGGTCGCTTGTGTTGCAGAAAGAGGGACACCACAGAGCTTTGAGTCCATGGAGGTTTCTTTTCTTTGCTCTAGAAGCAAACAGGCAGAGATGCCAAAGCAAAAGTGGGAGGAACAAAAAGATGACTTTGGAAATGATGGGGTTGGCGGGCTAGGGTTTGTTGTGTTGTGTTTGTTTTTGTTTTATAAGCTTGGAGAGGTCAATGGTGATGATTGGGTTTGGAGTGCTGGGACGGCGTTGGTGTGGAGAGCAAGACAACACAGGAGAGAGACAAATGAGAGAGAGGAGCTTGATCATTGATAAGGTTTTTGGGGATGTTTTGGCACTTTTTAGTGGTGTAAAATATAAGAGCATCTCTAACAAATTTTTATTAAAAAAAACATTTTAAAAATAGAAACTTATTTTTTTATTTATTTGAGAACTCCAATCACTCTATTGATTTTAAGTTTTTAAATATAATTTTCAATTTTTTTTTTTTTGGTGTCTTTGTTATTTTTAGTAATTTTTTATATTTTAAATGTATTTTAAAAGTAATTTATTTTTTATATTTATTTTTAAAAAAAAATTATTACAAATATTTTATTTTTTAAGTACATCAAATTTAAATACACCTAAAAATAAAATAAATTTAATAATTAAAAAAGCTCACTAAATATATAAAAATACATAAATAAAAATTTAAAAACTAAAAAACAAGAGTGAATAATAATCTCTCCTATCATTTGTAAGATGGAGAAATGGTTTGCCAATACTTTTTTTAGTCTATTTTTTTTCCCTTTTTTAAATCTTAAAAAAAAATTCATGTACTTGATAATTGCTTTAAAAAAAAAAAAACAAATCTAAACGGAGATTTTAAAAAACAGTACTGTGTGTTTTGTTCTCAGAGTTGTACAAAACAGAACTGAAATTCATTTGGTGTACATTGCTCTTGAAAGCTATCTTTACAAAAATAACAAAATCACCTTTTTATATACCGAGTACTTTTAGGTAAATTTATATATTTAATCTCAATTAACAATATATCGCTACACAAATAAAGATAATTTTCATTTTCAACATAATGACTGCTTTTGGGAAGAGAGGAAAACGCCAGGTTGGCGTTTTGGAACATAACCAATGGCTGCGTTTTTTTCTTCATTTGGGGAGTGCCAAAATTAGGTTGAAAAATTACGCAACTATCCTCAAATTTTATATTTTGTATAAATGGCTAAAATGTAATTTTTTAAGTTGAGTGAAGGTATTTTAGTCATTTTAGTGTGAAATAACACCATAAATAAATATTAATCCAAAAAAAAAAAGTAACTTTTTACCCACTTCCCAAATCACTCAAAAAAATCTTGGTTAAAAGCAAAAAAAAACTGATTATTACCAACTTTCCAAAATAGGCCAATACCATCACATTATTAATCCTCTCACTTATGCCCACTATACTAATAAACAAATGGGGCAAAGAAGAAAAATTTGGATTCTTCAAGGACTTGGGATGAAAAAGAAAATGATCAATCAAGTAATTCAAGGGACATCTCCCAAATACATTAATGTGAATATGTGTTCTACTTGTACTCCTGCAGCTAGTGTTGTTATTACTGCATTCCTGATTACCACAAACACTACTGGGAAAAAACAACTTCGACAATGGACTCTGCATCAATAGCTGGTAAAATTGGACTGCAAAAAGGTTGGCCATGACTGCTGTTTCTGTTCTTCATTCTCTGTGAATGCCGCATATATCGAAGTGGAAAACCCATAATCATAGCACTCACAATGGCAGAAATCGTGTCCACAAAACTTTTCCTTGATTCATGCCAAAATTGGGTGTTTTACCACCAGAAGTGCAATATAAATGTAACTAATTGGCAGTAGCATGAACTGATAATTATGTGCAAAGCTCTGATTTCATACGTCATATGCTCCTAAAAGTTTTCGCTGAACAGATTAGGAAGTACCTCTGAAGGGTGCAAAATTCAACTATTTTATAAGGCTTGATGAGATAAAGAATTCACATAAACTGCTGCGCTCTGTGCCATAAATTGCTTCTTCAGCAAGATGACACGTGCCTAGCAGGTGTCAATTTACCAAAAACAATTGTGTTTATCCGCCAATGATCAACAAGTACTACAAAACTGAGATGTCATAACGACCTTGAAGCATGATGCGACTTTGCCGTTTCCCTCAACACAGCATCCACAATCGCTGCCTGCTCAAGACATTCAGCCTTGTGCAAAGCATCCAAAAGAACGACGCAAGTCTTGGTATAAATGTTGCAACATTTCAACCGAGTTTCCTCAAAAAGCAAGTATGCTTCCATTGCCCTATTTGCAAAGCTTAAACCCTCTATCATTGTATTATAACAAGCAGCATCAGGTAAACCACCATTTGCCTTGAACTTTTCAAAGAGTCCATTAGCCTCCAATATATTTCCTGCTTTTGCAAGACCCGAGATCATGGTTGTGTAGGTGATCATATCGGGTTTTAACCCTTGCTTTTGCATCTCCTGCCAAAATGCAAAGGCCTTGTTGAACTTTCGTACCCTACAAAGACCATTTATGAGAATGCTATAAGTTACGGTGTTGGGGGGACATTTCAAGTCTTTCATGGAAATAAAGCAAACAAGGGCTTCATTAATTTCCTCAGCCTTTACTAATGCATCAAGCAAACAATTCCAAGTGTATATGTTTCGTGTCAATCCTTGTTGCATCAACTCTTCCATGATCAGATATGCTTCATCGATTCTGCCCACCTTCCCAAAGCCATCAATGAGACTACTATACACAACTACATTTAATTCCACACCCCTCGATTTTGCTTCTTCAAAAAGTATGTAAGCTTCATCAAGTCTGTCAATTTTAGCAAGCCCATCAATAACCGAACCATAGGTGACCACGGTCGGTTGATGACCCTGCACCTTCATTTCCTCCAGCAACTGGTAAGCTTTATTCACTTTAGCGGACTTGCAAAATCCATCAATAACGGTGTTGTAAGCAAGGGTATCCAATACACATCCTTGTTCTTTCATAGCATAGAACAACTCATAAGTCTCACTAGCAAAACCTGCTTTTATAAGGCCATGAATTAATATAGAGTAGCTCCACACATCTGGGGTGAACCCTTGAGACTTAATTTCCTCAAACAAGGCCCTCCCTTTCTCAATTTCACCAGCTTTGAAAACGCAATCCATGTAAGTATTGAGGAGAGTAAGGTCGGGAGAAACACCCCTACAAACCATTTCTTTGTAGACTTTGTGCCCATCACCCTTCCTTCCAGACTTCAAAAAGTTTCGGATGAGGGATGTATAGACTATGGCATCTGGAACCCAACCAGAATCTAACATCTGTTCATAAAGCGTATAGGCATCATCTACTCTACCATGTCGGCCCAAACCATCTATCAGACAACAAAACGTAACAGCATTTGGGGAGCAAACATTGTGATCCATTCCTTCGAATATAGAGCAAGCTTCATCAAGTTTTTGAGCCTTACACAGCCTATCAATCATTATATTTATCGTCATAACATTTGGAAATAAGCCAGCTTCTTTCATAGCATCCTGAATCTCCAAAGCAACCTCTAAATTCCCCGTCTTGCAAAGCATGTCTATAAGAATATTATAGGTCGAAAGATTGGGGGCAGCATCTTTCTTCATCTCCTCAAATATCCTTAAAGCCTCATCTACTTTGCTTTTCTTCCCAAGGCATGTGAGAATACAATTATATGTGATCACACTAGGAATGCTTCCTTTTAACTTTTGTCTCTCAAGTAAGTTGTAAGCTTCATCGAACTTTCCAGCTGAGCCGTAACCCATGATCATGGTGCTATAAGCATATGCACATGGAACTTTCCTGTTAAGTTCCATCTTCTCAAATAGCTCCATGGCTTCATCGAGTCTATTAGCTTTGCAAAGAACCCCCATCATGCTTGTATACGTCACATCATCGGGCACGAGGCCATGCACTTTCATCTCGTGAAAGAACTTCCAAGCCATATCCACCTTGCCCGCTTTTCCAAAGCAGTCTATACAGACATTATAGAGAAAAGTATCTGCATCAAAATTGTTGCTTTTCAACTCATCTAACAAAGAAAGAGCAGCATCAACCCGGCCTGCCTTGGCAAATACACGAATAAGAGTCGTAAATAAATGCACACTTACTTCATAGCCTAGCTCCTGCATTTGACGAAAGAGAGTGAGCATGAGATCAGGTTGGTGGACTGAAGACAGAGCACCAATTAGAGTTGTATAAGCTGAAAATGCGGGACAGAATTTGAACTTCCTCATGGACTGTATGAAATCAAACGCTTCTTGCATCTTCTGAGACTTGACGCAGCTGACAACTATCTCAATACATGTATTATTAGAAGGGCCAAATCCAGCAAGGCTCATTTCTTCCAAAATCTGTTCCAGATTATCGAATTTTTTACTTCTACCCATTACCATGAGTAGTGAATTATATGCTTCTGGACCATGTGCCTGGTTGGTTTTTATCTCAGCCCATCGAAAATATTTCACAGCTAGATTAACATCTTTAAGCCTCTTTAAGACTCCAATGACTAACTCTGTTTGAGGGTTTTCGTCAAACACAGTAAGAGCATTTTCCAGGGAAGGTCCCCAAGGACTGGTCTCCAAGATCTGACACACACTGTTAATTCCTTGCCTTAAGCCTTCCAATTTTCGTAAACATTCCTGATCACCCCCGTCCACAAAAGAGACGACTTTCCTTTCCTGATCAGAGGGCCCATTGCAAGAGGATGAAAACCTCATACCAAATGTGAAAATGGGACAGTATTTTGAAGAGTAGTAAAGTATTATCCCTGTGGCACCAAATGAATTACAATTAGCTACTGAATAACACTCCTACAAAAATAGTATAGACGTGACAAATATTAGTAGCTCTTGGAAAAATTGGTGTCTGCAGTCTGCACCATGGATTATCTACAATCTATTAGATGAATGTTACCACCCAATTGGTGAAGTAACCTGTGAAAAGTGCATGATAACTGTACTACATGGATGATTGAAATTCTGTGACCACATTAGTTTTTGTTTTAACTGTTACCACCCAATCCACCCCAACTGCTTAAGTAACAAACCAGTGAAATGTGTACAATAAATGTACTATTAATCTTTGTTTTTTACTTTTAAGTAAGTCTCCTGAACAAACTAAAAAGAAAGTTTGTGCACATGGATCTATAGACAGCAATGAAAGCATAGACAATTAAAGCTACAGATGATATAAAATACAAATTGAGGTAGGAAATATCCCTAATAGTATGAACTTTACTCAAATTATTATGTTAAAAAATAATAATGAATAAATAATTAAAGATTAAGACAACAAAAAAACTGTGTGTGCCCAATTTACCTCGGTTTCTTAAGATTGTCTTCATCCTTGCATCTCTAAGCTGCTTCTATTCCCTTAATTCTCCAGATCTCTTGTTAGTAACATTGACTAGTCCATGAAAACTAAGAATATTGCAGATAACCTTGGACAAAAATAATACATTTCAACTAAGGTGCTTCTGCTTCAACATAAAATGATTCAATCACATCACTTATACATTTATATAACATTTTTTTATATATAAATATTTATCTATATATCTGTGTGTGTGTGTGTGTATATAATATAACACATACACTCATGTTTCTGGGAGCTGCAATGAAATTAAAGAAATATTGTGAATAGCCACAAAACTATTCCATAGTTAAGTTATGATTGCCTAAAACTATATCTATTTTCCAGGAACTATTAGGAAGAAAAAAAAGAGAGTAAAAAATAAGGAGCATATAAACTCCCCAACAGATGCAAATCAAGATACAAAGAAAGCATAAACCAAAGTTCTTCCTAAAAGGACTTCCAAAATATGAATATACATAGTTTTTTCCCACTTCAAATTGTTTACTAGAGAACATTTTCCCCAATAATCTTCTTCTTCTTCTTCTTCTTCTTCTTCTTCTTCTTCTTCTTCTTCTTCTTTCTTTTTTTGTTTCGATTCCCTATAAATTTACAGCTTTGAAAGTAAAAATTCCATTATTCAGGTTGCCAAAATCAAAACCGTTATTCAATAATTTAGCCTAGCAGTGGTGGGATGAGAATTTCATCTTTTGATAACCAAATCAATAATAAAACAATAAATGTTGTAACTTCTTAATTCTTACCAGTCCCCTTATTTTCTAGGCACCAAACAAAGAACCAAGATGTAACTCAAAACAAACCCATAAATATGTAGCTTTGAATGTACAAAAATTCCACTATTCAGATTATGAAAATCAATAATTTAACTTAGCTATAGTGAGAATTTCATCTTTTGATAACCAAAGCAACAATAAAACAAGAAAAGCTCTAATTTTTTTAGTTCTTACCAGTCCCCTTATTTTCTTTCCAGACAAACAGAATGTAAGTCAGAACCGGAATAGATCAACCTCGCCTCGGATAGCTGAGACTGCATTATCAGTATATGAATTCGAGTTCAAGCATCAATAAATGAATGAAGATACACGTAGATGTGGCGAGATTGATAAATTTCACAAACTAGGGCACTAAGTCGAGTCGAGGTTAGAGATTGATACACAGAGTGAGACCAGAGAAGAAGGGTTTATCTGACAGTGAGCGTGAAAACAGAGAGACAGTGGTCGTATAAAACTTCCGTCACCCGCAGGTGACTTTTGCAGATTGCTCGGCTAATTGCCGTTTTTTGTGAATTTTCAGTTTTTTAAAGTAAAATGACTGCCCTAAATAAAAAAATAAAAATCTGAAAAAATTACAAAAAAAAAATTAGAATTTGACCCTAATAATAAAATAAACCCTCAATTTAAATTTTATTAATTTAAATCTTAATATTTTAATTTATTTTTAAGGTGATGTACCAATAAATCCCAAATTATGAACTTATACACTGTTTAGTCCCAAAAATTTTTTTATAAACCAAATGGTCCCATTATAAGGGAATTGACCATTGAGGGCATATATAGGATCCATAAGATACAATAACACACTCATACTTCACACTTTAAAAAACCCTTACACATTGAAACAATTCAAAAATCGAAATAACAAACAGACATTGGCAATGAAAGCACCAAATTAAAAAAATGAAAACCAAATAACAACAAGAGCGCATGTGTGGTTGTTACCAGAACCAAGAATGATGCCGTGTGGTCAGCCGAAAAACGCAGAAAACAGGGACAAAAACACACTAATATTCGCTATTGATTTTGCAAAACAATGGACTAAAATCAGCCTGTAACATCACGTTAGATACACAACACACCCAAAGACCATCAAATAAAATCAACAACATCAACTGACAACCCAAAAACATCAATAACATTGCAATCAAATAACATCACATAACATCAAATAATATCAATTGACAACCACATAACAACAACAACATTGCACTGAAAGTAACAAAAAATCACAAACATCGCATACTGGTCAGCCGAGAAACGCCAAACACAGCGACAGTAAAACTATGTGTCAACACCGAGTTTTCTTATGCACCAATGGAATAACCCAATGAACAAAACATGTTTCCAAATCCTTATAGACATTAACATTACCAAACCCCCAAACCAACACACCGAATCCCCTCCCCCCCCAATTTAGGAAACAAAAAAAGGTATTATTGTAACCTACAAAATGCCTAAAATTAACTAAAGGGTGTTTTGGGAGCTTGGCTTTTAGTCACTTTTTTTGATTTGTAACAAAAGTCAAAAGTTGGCTTTTTTGCATTTTTTTTCATTTGGGAAGTTGGTTTTTAGCTACTGGTGAAATTACAATTCTACCCCTCATGAGTCAAAATGTGCAACATGGGTGAAGTTGCAAATATTTTAAATTGAATGGGGGTAGTTTGGTCATTTTATTGTAATTTGATATCATAAACAAATATTAATCAAAAAAATCAAAAGCAACTTTTTACCAACTTCCCAAATCATTTGTCTAAAAAAGCCAAAAGCTTGGTTAAAAGTCAAAAAGTCAGTTTTTACCATCTTCTCAAAATAGCCCTAAGCAACATTACCCAAAAAAAAGAAGACTAAATGGTGCATAAGAAAACTCTTAGGACTAAATGGTTCAATTTTTCACAAAATAGGATTTATGGGTAAATTTTTCTTATTTGTAATGTAAATTATTTATTTATTTTTATTAAATAAAATTAATAAAAAAAATTAAGTCATTAAATTAAATGTAGATATAAATAAAATATCTAAAATATTTTTTTTTTTTTACTTTAACGATTAAAATATTTTTATTTATTATTTTAATTATTAAACTCAATGTTTTGTTGAATTTAATGATTAAAATATAATTTTTGTTGTCAACTTTACTTAAATTAAAATAGTAAGATTTAAATTGATAAAATTCATAATTTATTTTTTTATAATAGTCAAATCTTAATTTATTTTGTAATTTCTCCTAAAATTATTCATAAAAAAATTATTTAAGCATTTCAAACCTAATTTATTTATTTATTTATTTATATAGTGAAATTTTGAAGCCACGAATATTTTGTATAGCAATAATGACATTTTTTAAAATAATAAACTAATTTAACAAATCACATGATTTAAAGAAAAATAATATAAAAAATTTCTTGTACTATAATTATTATTTTATTTTATTTTTGTATTAATTTATAGGTATGTCCTATCTTCCCAATAAATATCCAACAACATATTATTGATAATTATTTAAACTAAGCATATTATCCGTACTATATACAAAATTTGATGATTTAAAATAAATTATTGTTAAAAAATTTGTAAGTGATCCTTTTTATCAAATGATTATATATACAACTATCTTAGATATTGATTTACAGACTTGTCAACTATCTCTTTTTAAGAGGAGTATGATACTAATTCTCTCAATAATCCTTATGGAGTCTCCACCCTCCACCAACTATGTGACAATCCGAAAATTTAAATTGTCCCTTAAATTTTATACTAATATTATGTTTGTATGTGATAATATATTATTAAATAAATAATAATAAATATATAATCTAATTCAGTATTGGATTATCAAATATGAAATTAATTATGAATTATTATTTTGGGCTAAATTAATAGAAATATAGAATTATAATACTAGTTGGGCCAAATTAAAGTTAAAGATAGTAAATAAATAAATATAAAAGTAAGAATAAATAAATAATAATATTGATAATAATAATAGATGTGGTAGTAAAATAAATAATTAATTTACTGTTGATATATAATAGAGTGTAATTTAATTAGGGATTAATTTATTTATATAGTTATATTAAAAAAATTGGGCCAAAATACAATTATCTTAAATATTTATTAAAGATAAGTATAAATTTATATAATTAATGGACGAATCTGTGGAATGATACGCAGTCCACATATGCTCTTACCTCCTTATAAATAGGGAGGAGTGATCAACTCAAGGGAAAGAAAGGGAAAGAAAGAAAGAGAGAAATGAAGGAAAACTGAAGGAAGAAAGGGAAAGAAAAAGAAGGATAGGAAGAAAAAAATAATGGAAGCAAGAGTGATGAGTTATATTATACTTTGAATTATCATAATATATTTTATGTATGTTTTGACTTACCATATTTATTTTATACAAATTATGTTTTACAATTTATATTAATATTTCAGTTATGTGGATTATTTTCTGAATCCTATTTGCTTAAAATGAAACCCATGGATAGGTTTGTTTAACTTTTAATGAATATTTGACTATGACCTTATATACAATTATGTTTTGTAAGTACCACCACGGGAGTCCCACGTCTTTGGGGACTTAAATAATCATTAGCTTCTGTTTGGTCACTTTGTGGCCCTCTATTGTCATGGATCTATTGACATCTGTTCTGTGCGGAGCAAAGTGCTACACTGTTATGGGAGCTACCCTTAGAATTCGTACGAGCCACCTCTTGAATCCGTACCTCTATTCTGACTGTCACTTCTGTGACATCTATTCTGTTATGTTTGGTACCATGGTTATGGTTATTTATTTACATAATCTTAGTTTTGCTATTTAAAAGATTATTTGTTCAGACCAAATTATCTTAAATATTTCAATTACATAACTATCCATGGTTATTTTGTGTCCCTCATACTCTTGGTATAATATTTCTCACTCTGCCATGTGCTTATAGCTATTTACCAATTTTCAAGAAACAATGCAACTCAGAAATAACTTTTAGAAAGTCTTAGATGCGGGGCTACGGAATAAACACACACAACACTTTTATGTATATGTTTATATATAAATATCGGCCTTTTTGGTCAATAAATTTTGTTATAAAAATAGAAGTTCCAATGATTATTTTGGTATCGTCGCTTGAATATTATTTTCGCTCGGGTTTATTAATTTGTTTAAGAATTGGCAGGAGGTAACCTCAGTTACTGGCCATCACGATACTTAACCCTTGGGCACGGGAAGCGAGTCGTGACAAACCATCATCTCTCCAATTTTCATCTACGCTCTATTGACCACGCCGATTCTTATTTAAAGTGCACTTGTTATTGTTGACACCCAAAAATAAATATTTGTCGATTATGACTTTTTCATTATGGCCAACTCTCATTTAATTAATTATGGCTTGTCGATTATGGCCAAATCTAATCTCATTGATTATGATCAGTCGATTTTGGTTTGTCGATGGTCTGTCGATTCAAACCATAAATTATTTTAATATAAAATTATGGCCACATATATATTTATATTTTATATTATTATTACTATTACTATTACTGTTTTGTGCAGGTAAATATAATTCAAACCATCTGGTGGGTCATGGCAACACAAAGGGAGAAATGGAGTAGTTGGTGACAAAATAAAGAATGGACACGTGTGGCTTCATGCAAGAAATGTGGATTGATTCATGGGATTGTGGAACATGATTAGCAGGAAGTTTACTCAAGGAAGTGGTAAGGAAGTTAATGGAAGTTACACTAGATCCTCTCTTTTATGTGTGTCACATCACATGCATAAAAGAAGAAACTACCGAAGCAATTGTTGAAGGAAACATGGACATGAGCCTATAAATAGGCCACGGTAGATTCAAATCAAGGATCAACAAATCATCAACACAACTCTACATGAATTCAATTAGGAGTAGATAGCTTCTAGCATAGGAGTAGTTTATTTCCTTTAGGAATAGTTTAATTTAATGGTTCTGTCACGACCCAAACCCGCCCCTGTAGGTTTAGCACCGTAACCGACCAGTAATCCATGGATTACCAAAGGCCTCTGAAGAGATTAGCAAATAATAAGGGGCTGCAGAAGCAATAATACAAAATAGACAAAGTCCAATGAGCTGTAATAACGTACATGGGCCGGAACATTTCAAAACTTATTTATATACATACATAAACATGCCAGTCCAGATACATAATATTTACAAAATGTACTACCCAAGACCTGACTTACAGAGTATACACAAAGACTAGTATGAAAACAAAAACAAACAGCCATGACATTAGGCTTCGATCAGAACCTCCTCGAGAGGCACAACGGTTGGCTGACAAAAACAGAACAGAAGGCCGTCAACTCTGGCCCTGGTCATGTGCCGTCTCACCTACATACATAATATGAACTATGAGCGAAAACCCAGTGAATAATAATACAGTAAAGGGTTTCAATGAATGAGTTCATACTGATTCAGAAATCACAATTCAGAGTTGTATCAAATTCATCATTTGTCCAGATCATATATATTGACAGAAATCATAAGTCATGATTAAGTTTACGTGATACATCCATCAGCATTAACAGAACAAAATAGAACAGAACGCATACGCGTGAGGTTACGAGTAACTAGTTCCATAAAGGAACCTCTGGATCCTGCAATGTAACGTAAACCGAACCCCGTGACAGGGCCTCCAGATGCGAAATGTGAGTGCAGACAGAAATAAGTTCCATAAAGGAACCTCCGATACTGGGTAACAGCCAACATATATCACATGATGCTAAGGATGTCACGAATACATGTTAGAAATTGAACAATCATTCATTGTACAAAACATATCATTTCGGAAAACATATCTCGTTTTATCACACAGAAAATAGATACAGTTGAACATAACTTTACTAAATTATTACTCACTGTTGGCCTTGAAACAGATAGACGGAGTAGATTGATCACACGATACGCGGCACGTGACCTACATAACACATAACGGACACATACTTGAAACACACATTCTAATCACACAAAACTTACGTCGTTCGTTCTCAATGTGTTTCTAACCTTAAATCCTCACTATAAAGTCTTAAATATGGCCTAGGAATGCCTAGGATGGAATGAGGATGCAAAGATGCCTTAGAAAGTATTTTTCAAAATTTACTGAAAACAGGGGTCTCGCTCGAGCGTAGCTTCCTTCGCTCGAGCGAGCTTGTCAAAATAGAGGGGTCGCTCGAGCGTAGACTCCTTCGCTTGAGCGGTCTGTAAAAATGCAAAAGTACTGGTTGTTAAATTTTTACGCTTGATGCTCGCTCGATGCTCGCTCGAGCGTAGGTCTCGTCGCTCGAGTGTGCATCTGCGTGCACCAAAAATCTGAGAGCTTGCAATTTACGCTCAAGCCACCATTCCTTCGTTCGAGCGGAGCTCTGAACAAACGATGGTCGCTCGAGTGTGGAATCCTTCGCTTGAACGAGGAAGCCAAATTCTAGAATTTCCAGATTTGCCTCCCAAGCTCAAACCAAGCATTCAACACCTCAAAACTCAACCTCTTGGGCCCATTTTCTGAAAAACACTAGTAAACTCATTGTATAAGATGTTTCAAAGATCAATTTGTAAAATCAAGGCCCAAAGGTGAGTCAATTGAACACAATTCAAACAAACTTCCAAGAAATATTAAAGAACAAAACATACAAGTGTTCATTTGAATTCAATGCTCCAAAAATGTAACCAAATGCAAGATTAAACTCAAAATCATGATGAACTCATGGACTATAACTAGACTATGGTCTTGTATGCAAGAATTTCCATGAAAACACTTCAAAATGTTATGATATGAACATGCATACATGGATTATTACCCAATTCAACATTTTAATCCAATTCTAGACTTTAAACTCTAATCTTCCATGAACCATGCAAGAATTAATCTTAAATGCACAATTGAAAGGAAATCTCCTACCTTAAATCTTGAATTCCAAGTCTAGGAGCTCAAATTTGCAAAGCCTCCTCAAATCTCCTAAGGTTCCAAGCCAAAACTCTTGTTGAACTCAAATTCCTACCTCACCCTCTCTCTCCTACGTTTTTGGTCTCACAAATGGCTGAGGAAATAAATGTAAAGAATGTGCTATTTGAGTCCCTAACAAGTATATGGAAATGGCCACTCAATGGCAAGTTGGTAATTAAAACAGCTCATATAATTCAACATTATTTAATCGAGTTTAATCGTACCAAATCAAATTTTAATTAAACCTACTATAAAATCACATAAAATCTAACTAACATAAATCATTAATCAATTTCAAAATCGGGCGCCGATAAGGCTTTTAATTCGCAGTTCAAAGTCGCAACACGAACAGATCATTTTATGGCAAACAGATAAAAACACAAAGATAATGCAATACTTCTGCAAATTACTTCCGGATTCCTTCTAAATTACTGTTAAGCATAATTAATCATGAATTAGCATTAATCGGAGGTCGGGTTATTACAGGTTCTGTAATAGTTTTCCTGGTTCTTGTAATCAGTAAACTTTTTCTAGTTCTTTGTATTTTTGTTTTCTTTGTTCTTGTTGAAATCTTTGTAACAAGTAACAATTTCAACAATACTATATCAGTTTTTAGTTTGTTTCTTCACATTATAACCTCTAAAGAAGTCCTTGAATCTGTCAAGGCATAGGACATTCAAACCACGATTGCTTGATTTGTTGTTGTTTGTGAAATTATGGGTTTTCTGTCGAATCACCCCTGTTGATTTGGCCCAGACCAAATTTTTTGCTAACATATTTTGGCACGCCCGGTGGGACCTATTATGACAACCCTCACCACTGTTTACTGATAATACCACTTATTAGTGCTAATCTATGATTAAGCATGTTAAGTAACGGATTTGACTAAGGATGAGCATAGTTCGGATTGGACCGGATTGGGATAAAACCAGGACCAATCCGTTATTTATGGTTCTTGAAAAATTGGAACCAATCCAATCTGTTTAAATTATGGAACCAATCCGAACCAATCCATTTAAATACGGATTGGATCGGTTTAGGACCATAGATTCACATAATTAAATAACGAATATATATATATATAATACTTTAATTTCATAAAAATATAAACATAGCGCTATATTAGTTTCACAATAGCAACATGTTTTTCTATAATAATGACATACTGTTCTAGAATTTAAAGAACCATAAAAAAACTGGTTTCACCATAAGTATTTAGACCATTACAAATTAAAACTAAAAACTAACAAACAAAAGTAATAAAAGAAGATATTATACGGCTTTAGGTTTGAGTTTAGATTTTATATAGAATAAGAGAAGATACTATGGGGGAAGATATATAATAAAAATATAGACTATTTATATACGGTCCGGATCGGTTCCAATCCGGAACCGTGGGGTTCAATCCGGAATCAATCCGTAGACTACAAATTTTTAATTCTTCAATCCGGAACCAAACCGCGGATTTAAAAAACCAATCCAAACCTATCGAATTGGACTGGACTGGATCGGATTACGGATTTCACGGATTCCTTACTCAGCCCTAGATTTGACTGACATTCTGAACTGATTGATTGAGTGTATTAGTTTAAATGCATTTCTATCTATTTGACTGTTAATTGATATGTTCATGTTTTATGTGTTAAACTACAAATTGAAGGCCTTATCGGCGGCCGAATCCAAAACTAATTAGTGTTTTGTGTTAATTAGAATTAATGTGAATTTATGGTAAATTTAGTTGAAATTTGATTTGGTATGATTAAATTGGATTAAATAATGTTGTATTACATCAATTTGAGTTATTTGCCAAGTTGCCATTAGTGGACAATTCTAGGCCATGACTTGATTTTATATCATTTGGTGCATCATCCTCATTTCCTCTAGAGACCAAACCATGGGTGAGAGGAGAGTAAGAGGGAAGAACTTGAGTTCATCAAAATTGCTTGGAAAATTAGAAGAATTGAAGAATAGATTGCAAATTAAGTTTGTATACCTTGAATTCAAGACCTAAGGTAAGATATTTACCTTCTTGTTTGTGAATTTAAGTTAGTTCTTGCATGATTCATGGTAAGGTTAGTGAGTTAAGGCTTGAATTAGCTTAATATGTTGAATTGAGTAGAAATTCATGCATGCATGTGCACATTCTTGAGTTTTGAGGTCTTTCCCATGAAATTTGCTACATGCATGTTCATATTTTGATTATAGTTCATGAATTCATCATGTTTTTGGAAGGATTGAGTTATTTGACCATGTATTTGAAGCTTTGATTTCAATTGAACACATGCATGTTCATACACTTTATGTTCTTAAAGTTTTCTTTGAAATTGTGTTTAATTGACTCACCTTTGGGCTTTGGTTTTGCAATTGATCTTTGAAACATGTCATATTATGAGTTTTAAAGTGTTTTCTAAAAAATTAGCCCAAAAGGATCGGATTTGATGTTTTAAAAGTTGAATTTGAGCTTGGAGGTGCAATCTGGAAATTCCAGATTTTGGATCCACGCTCGAGCATAAGACTTCACGCTTGAGCGTAGAGCGTACACTCTGAATACATGCATCCTGCTCAAGCGGGAAAAGTAACGCTCTAGTGTAAAATGCTTGTATCCAGTACTTTTCTTATGTTTACAGTCCGCTCGAGCAAGAGAGTTCACGCTCGAGTGAGGACCTGTGTCTCACGCTCGAGCGTGGATCGAGCACCCATCGAGCGTGATTTTTGTGCATCCAATACTTTTGCTTGAATTTACAGTCCGCTCGAGCGAAGGAAGTCACGCTCGAGCGGAGCTTCTTTGTCTGCATGTCCGCTCGAGCGTAGAAAGCCACACTCAAGCGAGACCCTTGTTTCAGCAAAATTTTGAAAAGTGTTTTGAATTGCATCTTTGCATCCTCATTCCATCCTAGGTATTCCTAGGCCTAGTTTAAGGTATCTTAATGAGGATAATGCTATAGAACCATACCGAGTCAAGATAGGGACTAAGTTATTGTTTCCCAAACGTGCAACTTAGTGTGTGTTCATCTTGTAACTGTGTAGGGTTGGTATCCGAGGACGTTCACTAGCCTATCTGTAGCCCAGAACTCTGTGAGTAACAATGTTGTAAAGATATATTCAATTATGAATATTTTCTGAATGATCAACTATACTGCTTTCTGAAATGATATTTCTTACTGAATGAATGTTTGTCCTATTTGCGAAATGTATTCGTGGCATCCATAGCATTTCACCTTTATCGCATCGTCATCGCCATCGCTATTCAGAGATCTCGATCGTTTCTCTATTAAGAGCCACTGTACTACTTTGCTATGGAATGTACCACATATGACTGCTATGACTAAATGACTGATATACTGTTGTAACTGACTGATTTAAATACTGAAAGAACATTCATTCTTAACGTCTTTACGCATATGTTATTCATAGGGTTTTAGCTCACTGTTTATATATATATGTAGGTGTCCAGGCATTGGATTGGAGCTAGGAGTGTTGGGTTAAACTCCCTTTTTGTCAAGCCAACCAATGTGCCTCACTGCGAGGTTCCAAGTGCTACCAAGCCAAGGCTGGTTTGGGGTGTTTTAGATTCCCCCTCCCTGTTTCTGTTTGTAACGATTGTATAGACTGTTACTGTACTGTTATGTTAGGGATTTGGTCTCTAACCTGAATGCCTGTATATGATGTATGTACATACTCTTTTGTTTCAAATGTGATTATGTTATGAAAAGTCTTTTTGCATACTGACTGTCACAGCTTATTGGACATCTTTTACTACTGTTTTGGCTTCCGCTAGCCCCTAAACTCTGTATTACTGTTAATACTGTTAAGCAGGCCTTCGGTAATCACGGATTACTGGCCGGTTACGGTGCTAAACCCATAAAGGCGGGTTTGGGTCGTGACACCAGTCTAATTTGGAGTGATGGCAAAGAAGGAGCAAACGGATATACAGGGAGATTCAAACTTGGGCCAAACTAGTGGCTCATTCATAAAAATAAAAAAATGCTCTTCTTTTTCGGACAGAGCAATTATTGGAAAGCATGTTTCCACGTGAAAGACAAGAATTTTTTGCAAAAATGAAAGCCATATTAGAATTCAATTTGGCTAAAAAATTACAAATTGTTTTTCGTGAAGAGCCAATGTATGAAAATAATGTGGCTCAAGGGATTAACACACCAAGTCATGAAGATAACATGATTTTGGAGAGTTTTCATAAGCCATCAATGACTAAAATTAAAAAACAACCCATTCTCACGAAAAATGTTAAAAATCCATCACAAGATGATGGTGAAGATTTACTTGGAGGGCATAATATTAAGCCAAAAATGGCTAAAAATTATGAACGTGGGGGGCACAATTTAAAGCCAAATATGGTTAAAAATTATGAACAGCTCATGTTCGTTGAATGTGAATTTTTTGACATTGTTCAAAGTGTCAAATTTTATGAATTTTTCATAACATTTAACTATTTGAGTTTTGGAATCCAACATCCATTGTGGGCTGTGTGGATTACACCATAAATTAATCTTTATGATATGGTTTGAAAAACAACAATGGTTTAAACATGTCATTTTAGTTGGCTCAAATTTTTGTCCTTTCTTTCATTTAAGGCAAAATTTACTTTTACCTTAAATGAGGGGGGCATTGTTGACACCAAAAAATAAATATCTGTCGATTATGACTTTTTCATTATGGCCAACTCTCATTTAATTAATTATGGCTTGTCGATTATTGTCAAATCTAATCTTATTAGTTGTGACTAGATTGTCAGGCAATGATCCACCCGCCACACCTAAACCCGACCCAATTCGACACCCAACGGACGGATCGTGCCACTTGGCGGCCTATTTTCTAACAATTTTAGGTTCGGGTCGGGTTGCGGGTAATCCGCCATTTTAACCGCCGACCCGCCCAAGATATGCCTATTTTTAATTTTTTTTGGTGATTTCCATTTTCCTTTCCTCCTTTTGTCATTTGCCCTAATTTTCGATAGAGGCAAGACGGCCAGCATTTACATTCTCATTCTCTCTCTCTCTCTCTCTCTCTCTCTCTACCCTTCCCTACCCCTCGTCGGACGCTCTACACACCCAGTGTCGGCGATCATCTACTGGCGTCGGCGATCGATCTCTTGAGGTATCTCTCTCTCTCTCTCTCTCTCTCGCTTTCCTCTGCTTCTTCTTCGATCGATCGATCTACACTCTAACTGCTTTTTATTTTTATTTTTGTGTTCCAGTTCTAAACGCATACCAGAATCGAGGTATTTCGCTTTTTGTTTCTTCCGATCGATCTGATCTGTCTCTCTCCCTCTTGTTGTAACGGTACCTCTCTCTCTCTTCTTCTTCTTCCGGATCTTAACTGGTTTTTTTTTTTGGTTTTTTTTTTGAACAATCTGTTTTGTTACTTGTAATGTTGTTGTTGATGTTTGTGAAATTTGTTGATGTTGTTGATGTTTTGTTACTAGGATTGATTGTTGTTTTTTTTAAACATGATATAAATCATGAGATGAGTTTTTTTTCTAATTGGATTGGATGTCCCATAGAAAAATATGTTACTTGGAGGACTGTATTTAGTTTGTTGTTCCTATAATTTCTATCAAAAATTTAAAATTTCACCATATATTTAGAGGGTGAAATGGATAATTTAACACTGGATTCACCATATATTTAGTTTGTTGCACTTTATACATAATAATTATTATTTTAAAAATTAAATTAAATTCTAATACATTAGGTTAGGCGGTTATAGAAAACATGTTTGACTTGATGATTGGGTTTCATCGGTGAAGTCCTCAAATCTTTGCATAATTGGTGAATCACCTTTATATTTATGTTGTTGAGCCAACCTACAAGAACAAATGCAAAGGCACTAATCAATCAAGGAACCCGAATGCATTTTTATTTGTTTACTTTGGGTCCAATCGAGAATCGAAAGTCAACGAATGAAGAATAGTGCAAACTCTTTTGGATCCATTTCATTGTTTTGCCAAGCAAGTAACCATCTAGTGAACATCGATTCACTTTCTTTTTCCTCTTGGTGCGTAATTTGTGGTTCATCTCTGGACAAAACAATTGCAAGGTATCTTCTTAACTATTGTATGATGATTCAAGTGCTATAAAACTTGGTGAAAGTGGTTGTTGAATGTAATATGCTTGCTGGTGTGATATAACAATTGCTGATGTAATTGCAACAATAAATATATAGTTCTCATTTAATTGAGAAAGATAATAAGAAAGAATGGAATATAATCCTTGCTCACAGCATTTGCTTTCTTAAAACTGCATGTATGCATGCAACCATGCATACACATGAATGACACACAAACACACATATTATTTTCGAACACACCTTGGCCGTGACATGTAATAAAATAGGAAAGATGTGAAATAGTTGTTAGGGAACTCAGATTGTTGTTTTGGGAACTCACTATTTCAGTTGGCCTTATGACTTTATGAAAGGCTCCTGTTTATTTTATAAACCTTTCACTCTAAAAACATAATCAATACTTGGCTTAATAATGTTTGTTATCATTTATTATCATGATGAAGCACATTCATTTGCTTATGTAGTAGGCATGCTGTCTTTTGGCATCTTGATTTTTGAGGAGTGCTGCCAGATATTTCTTGTCCATGTCAAAACTTGATAGCTAGATCTAACTAGATCTGTCTAGAAATCATAATTTCCCTGGAGATCGCTCGAATGTCAATTCTATGTTGTCTTATTCTTCTTCCCTCTTTTTGAATGATTTTTTTATTGGTTGTTGGCAGTTTATTTGATAATCTTTTGGCCATGGATCCGCCAAGTGAAGAAACTTTTTTTGTGAGTCCTAATGTTGAGCCCGAATCATCTTCTATTAACCCCTCTACCCAATCTAATGCTCCCCCTCGTAGACCACCCTTGCCCAAAACTAGTAGTAGTGGGAGAACAACATCAAAGGCTTGGGATCATTTTGAAAAGATTAAGGGCATTGATGGGAAAGATAGGGCTATGTGCAAGTATTGTAAGAAAGAATATATGGCAGGTTTTAAGAGTCATGGAACAAGTAATTTGTTAAGTCATTTGAAAAATTGTACAAAGTATCCATATAGGGATACTCATGGGCAACAATCATTGGGATTTAAACCTAGAGAAGTTGGTGGGGAGGATGTTGTTGATGTTGTAGCTACGTCATTTTCTATAGAAGTTGCTAGAAGGCATCTTGCGGAGATGATAGTAATAGATGAATTGCCCTTTAGATTTGTGGAGGGGGTTGGTTTTCAGAGGTTTTGTAATGTCATGCAACCTAAGTTCAAGATTCCATCTCGATATACCGTTGCTAGGGACATTCTAGACATATACACTAATGAAAGGGAGAGATTGAAGAAAATTGTGAAGGGGCGTAGAATTTGTTTTACCACGGACACATGGACTTCCATACAAAATTTGTGTTATATGTGTCTAACTGCACATTTCATTGATGATGATTGGAAGTTACAAAAGAGGATCATAAATTTTTGTCAAGTTGAAGACCACAAAGGGGAAACTCTTGGTAAAAAAATTGAGGCACTTTTAAAGGAGTGGGACATTGATGGCATTTTTACCTTAACTGTGGATAATGCGAGTTCCAATAATCTAACCATTAGATTCTTGAAACGAACAACAAATTTGTGGAAGGGAACTATCATGGGCCATGAATTTTTACACATGCGTTGTTGTGCGCATATTCTAAATCTTATTGTTAGTGATGGATTGAAGGATCTTGAGTCTTGTATAGCGAATGTGAGGCATGCAGTGAGGTATGTGAGGTCTTCTCCAAACCGCCTTGACACGTTTAAAAAGTATGTGGAAAGTTTGAAAATTGAGAGTAAGAGCCTCTTGTGCCTAGATGTGCCAACACGGTGAAATTCAACATATCTTATGTTGGAGGCAGCAGAAAAATTTGAGAGTGCTTTTCAAAGAATGGGTGAGGAGGATTACAATTACAAACACTACTTTTTGGATAATGAAGGGGGTGAGAGGAGAGAGATGCCTATAGCCGAGGATTGGGATAATTGTAGGGTGTTTTTGAAATTTCTTAGAATGTTCTACAATGCCACAAAGAGATTTTCTGGATCTTTATTTGTTACTTCAAACACATTCTACACTGAAATTTTTGTCATTGAAAATATGATTGGACAACTAATCAAAGACAATGATCCTATTTTGTCTTCAATGGCAAAGAAAATGAAAGAGAAGTTTGACAAGTATTAGGGAAATGGGGATAAAATCAATCTACTTTTGTATGTTGCGGTTGTGCTTGATCCTAGAAGGAAAATGACATATTTGCAATTTTGTTTTTCAACAATTTTTGGTGGAGATATGGTGAAAGTGAAAGAAATGTTAGACAAGGTCAAAAATTGTTTGGGAAAATTGTATGATCATTATGCCACACTTGAGCCAACAAATGTGCATGCCTCCAATGTAAATGAAAGAGTAGATATGGTGATAGATGAAAATGACCCACACTCTATTGTGTACTCTCAATTTAACTCATATTTGGAGGGGCAAATTTGTAGTAGTGGGAGTATATCGGAATTGGACAAGTACTTGGGTGATATTGAGAAAGGTGGGAATAATTCTCAATTTGATATCTTGGAGTGGTGGAAGGTTAATGCAACAAAGTATAGAGTATTATCACTTATAGCACGAGATGTGTTGGCGATGCCTATTTCCACTGTTGCTTCTGAGTCGGCTTTTAGTACAGGAGGTCGTATACTTGATCCATTTCGTAGTTCACTTGCTCCCAAGATGGTGGAGGTTCTTGTTTGTGCACAAAATTGGCTTCGAAGTAACATTCCAATATGCCTTAGACAAGCAATGAATGATATTGAAGAATTTGAACAACAATATGATTCGGGTAATACATTCAATTCAATGATTTATTTTGTTTTAAATTTCATTTATTTTGTATTATTCAAAATTCATTATTTTCACTTTACATGTTTTTCTTGTATTATGTTTTATGTGTAGTTGTTTCGGAATCCAGTTCTTGTTCAAGCCCAAGTCCGGAATCTAATTTTATTGAAGTTTAATATCATGGTAAAATACCCCTCCCCTTTGCTAAATGTTAACATATTTTTATTTGTTTTAAGACTTTTTAGTATTTTTCTTATTAAATAATTTCATTTTTTTTGTTATGCAGGTTTAGATGGTTCATTTCATGGTTTGGCTCAAGGAAATTAACGACTTTTTGCTTCTTTTTGGATGACTGTATTATTGTTTGGTTGACTGTATTTTTTTTTTTTTTTTAAACTTTGGATGATTTTCAACTTTCAACTTTGGATGACTGTAATGAATTATGTTTTTGCATTGCCCACTAGAACATTGAACTTTGGATGGCAGATTTATAGTATTATGTAACGTAGATTTATGAATGCTTTTGTGAGGTTTGTTAAGTTGATGCTTTTGTGGAATTGAATGGAAGATTTATGAATGGCAGATTTGCAGATTTATGTGGCAGATTTATAGTATTATATAACACAGATTTATAGTATTATGTGAGTAGTCTAACTGTTTTATATGGCATTTAAGTTTCCAACATTGGTTATATTACTCAGCCTACCACTGGTTCAATACATGGTTTGTAGCCTATTTCACAACAACACTTATAAGATGATCAACAGTCACTGGCACAAATAGCAGATATAACCTATCATTGTCTCTAATCAACCTCACTATCATGTTGATTTCCCAAATTGCTATATTCAATTCCCAGGATAATCCTATGGAAAAATAACAAGCCATAATTACAAACAAGTGCAGTAGCCCACAAACCTTCAAAATTAGGCATCAACTTAACCTCAAACCATTAATCTAGAAACCTCAATAAATAAAGTAGTACTTATTGGGCTGCTCTGGAAGAGAAATCCCCAGGAACTCCCGAGGGAATTCAGTAGTGGGTGCTTGATCTAACAATAATAAATAGAAGAAGATTTCTGTGCATTGCTTAGCATGTGGAAATGAAGAATATACATCCAATTCAACAAAGTTTCAACAAAGTTTCTGTGCATTGTATTAGCTTAGTTTTTTTTTATTTCAGTGATATTTATTAATTGAATTTTTTCCGGAGTTTTTTTTTTTTTTGTATGTTGAAAATTTGTAAAATTTCAAACCGCCAAACCGATTCGCATCCATCCGCCAATCCGCCAATCCGCCAAATCCGCATCCGCCGGATTGGCGGACGGATGCGGATTGATTTTCACCAATCCGCCAATTTGGCGGACGGATGGTGGATTGGAGGTTTCGTGGCCGCAACCGATCCGCGCCCACCCCTAGTTGTGACCAGTCGATTTTGGCCTATCGATTCAAACCATAAATTATTTTAATATAAAATTATGGCCACATATATATTTATTTTTTATATTATTATTACAATTATTATTACTGTTTTGTGCAGGTAAATATAATTCAAACCATCTGGTGGGTCATGGCAACACAAAAGGAGAAATGGAGTAGTTGGTGACAAAATGAAGAATGGACACGTGTGGCTTCATGCAAGGAATGTGGATTGATTCATGGGATTGTGGAACATGATTAGCAGGAAGTTTACTTAAGAAAGTGGTAAGGAAGTTAATGGAAGTTACACTGGATCCTCTCTCTCATGTGTGTCACATCACATGCATAGAAGAAAAAATTGCCGAAGCAGTTATTGAAGGAAACATGGACATGAGCCTATAAATAGGCCACGGCAGATTCAAATCAAGGATCAACAAATCATCAACACAACTCTACATGAATTCAATTAGGAGTAGATAACTTCTAGCATAGGAGTAGTTTATTTCCTTTAGGAATAGTTTTAATTTAATGGTTCTGTAATAGTTTTTCTGGTTCTTGTAATCAGTAAACTTTTTTCTAGTTCGTTGTATTTTTGTTTTCTTTGTTCTTGTTCAAATCTTTATAACAAGTAACACTTTCAACAATACTATATCAGTTTTTAGTTTGTTTCTTCACATTATAACATCCAAATAAGTCCTTGAATCCGTCAAAGCATAGGACATTCAAACCACAATTGCTTGATTTGTTATTGTTTGTGAAATTCTGGGTTTTCTGTCGAATCACCCCTATCGATTTGACCCAGACCAGATTTTTTGCTAACAGTTATACAACCACCACTAATTCTAACATCCCTTCCTTACCTTTCCCCATATCGACTTTTACTTCCACCTGCAACCTCTCTTATTTGTTCTAATGTTGTCTCTATCATTCATCACATTGTTTGGCCATTAAAATTATGATTAACCATTAATTGATAATAGATTGATTGAGTTGGTATAGATTCTCAAATAAATTCGAACTCGACTCATATAAAATAATGAATAACGTTGTATGCATTGTATATATAAACACTAATAAATTATGATTAACCATTAATTAATTAAAATTATGATTAACATTAATTGACAATAGATTAGTTGAGTTGGTATAGATTCTCAAATAAATTTGAACTTGACTCGTATAAAATAATGAATAATTTTGTATGCATTGTGTATATAAATACTAATAAATAAAAAATTAACAAAAAATGCCTCTTAGTTAAAAAATAAAATAAAAATTGTAGTGCTTTTTATGATTATTGTTCTTTTGTTTTTTATCTATAAAATCATAATAATGAAATTAGTTATTGATTTTATTTATTTTAGAATTAATTAAATTTTAACTATTTTCACGATTTACGTAATTTTTTTTATTGTTATTTCATTAACTGTGTTTAAGTTCTTAATAAGAAATACATGTATGGTTTAATTGGTATTAAACAAAAATAAGTTAAATTAAAAAACTATATTTACGATTAAATATAAATATATTTTATCGTATGAGTTTTATAATTTTAGTTTATCCTATCTCATAGTTGATATAATAAATCACATTCGCCAGTGTATTAATTACCCTTTGTTTATTTTGTAAAACTTGAATTTTGTTTACTAAAGCTTTACCTTAGGTTGTAATTCTTAAATAGAAACATATAAGAGCTGGTTTAAAATTGGACTTGACATTAAAAGTGGAATAGATCTTTACACTCGCCTGACGTTAATCTAATCATTAAAAAATTGTTATTAATCTATACTTACCCCATGGACCAGTTGACCCATTTATTAAATTAGTAAATACATAACTCTTTTTTTTTTTTTTCGAATAAAATAAGAAATATGTATATGTTTATACATATTGATTAAAATTTATATATTTATGGCTAAAGCTATTACATGAATAGTTTGATATATTTATGGATAAAACAGCTATCAAATAAGACCGTGTCGGTCTAAACTATGGGCCATGTTCTAATGAAAGCCTCACGTCTCCTCTAAGAAATTGAGTGGCTAATTAGTTGAAATATTGGGTAATAATAGATTTAAAATATATATAAATATTATATCATAATTTCTCAAGTTGTGATGGACATAAGATAGAGATAAAGTGCAAACATTTGGTTAAACACTAAAAGTGACATTAAAATCGAATTTGAGTGAACTTTTATGCCAATAATCCTTAGCTCAAGTTCAATTCTTAGTCTGAGTTTGTTTAGGATGAAAGTGTTGAAAAGTAATGGAAAGATAAAAATATATATAATACTTTATGAGTTTGTTTAGTATGAAAGTGGAAAATATAGTTAAAAGATAGTATTAAAATCAAATCTAATTTTAAGCATGATACATGTATATTTAGATGTTACATAAAATATGCATAACACATTAAATTTTCTTTGACACATATATGTGAAATTTCCTTTTTAATTAATAAACTGACTGTAAATATTTAGTCACCTAAATTTTTTTTTAAAAATTCACATGAGACAATTAATTTTTAGTTTTAAAAAATAAGAAAACAAAATTTTTGATATATATTTTGAAATTATATAAAGTTACATTTAAACAATTCCCTTCAAATTTTTAAATTTTAAATTAAATATGAATTATATATTACTAATTTTTTTAATGACTTTTTGTATAAAGATTCTTGAGTTTCAAAATTATAGATATGGTTTGGTGTGCTAATATTTTTATGTTAGGTATATTTCTTAACTTTAAAAATAAAAATAAAAAGTTTAGATACTTTAAAGTTTATAGAGCTTATGCTATTATAATATATAGATACAGATACAGATATAGATATAAATTACATACTAAATTTTGAGGAAGATTTATTAATTGAGCTCAGTTTTAACATAGTTATCAAGACTTTGCCAGGTTTAATCATTGTTATTGATATATAATATGTAAATTATACTATGTGGTGTGTATCCCTAACAAGAATATCAACTAAATTATTAAAATTGACATAAATAATATATTATAATATATTACGTTAGAGAACACAGATGGCAGAAAAGATATAATGTGAATATTTATAATTTAAAAGCCATAAATCATGCATTTTAAAATCCATAAATCAAGTGATAATTACTTTTTAAATAATTAATTAAATAGATTGACCAATGAACTTTTTTGTAATCTATTTAAAATTCAACAATTTTAGAATAAAACTTTGAAACTTTCATAGGCCTCCTTATTATAAACTTCATTTTGCTTATATAATATAGGGTAAATTACGTTGATATTTCATGAGATTTCAATTTAATACGGATCCCTGTTGATGTTTTAGAAATTACACTTTCCTTCTTGTCAATGTTTGCTTTTTAACAAAACTAATGGAAAAAGTGTAATGACATTAATACCCTCTACTAAAAATATTAATTTATGGAATTACCATCATCTCTTTCCATTTCATTTTTCTCTTCTACTCTCAATGCTACTAGCACATCAACTCTCTCACCGCTACACTATCGGTTTATATCGGTGACCCACCTTTGTAATGCCCTTAAAAAAAAAAATGCCAAATTTAATATTAGTGGTCTAGATTTATTTAAAGTATGGGCTCACAACACTTAGGTGGTGTTTGATAAAGCTGAAAATTAAATATTGAAAATTGAATGCTTAATTTGTTAAACTAAAAATTGTTTGATAAAAATTTAAATGTTGAATTAAAAATAAGTTGTTTGATATGTATTAGATCAAATTTGTTGTTGTTATTGTTATTGTTATTGTTGTTGTTGTTGTTTTTTTCCCCCAATTTGTACATTTTAATTTTTATATTGTAATGGTAGTGGTGATAGTGGTAAGGGTGGTAGTGGCATAGTGGCGGTTGAGGTTGTTGGAAATGGTTATAAAATTCTGGGTAAAAATCAGAATTTTTTCCTATGTTTGGTCTAATTTTTAGGTGGGCCCCGTGCATCGATTTACACGGGTCAAAGTGGTAACGCGTTCTATGCCGCATTGTGATTCACGTGGTATATTTGGTTGTTCAAAACCATTACCGAATGAATGGGAAATTGAAGCCAAAGTAAGCTCCATGAAAATGGAGTTTTGGTGGAAATTCCTTTAAGGTTGAATAAGGCTTGTCCCACATTGATTTGGTGGGAGGTTTTGAGAGGGTTTATAAGGCATGGGTTTGGTACTTGGGATGTGCCCCAAGAGGTACCCAAGGGGTACCCAAGTGTTTTAGAGGGAGAGGTTATGGACAAAATAGGCTAGACCCAAAAACCACCACACGCAGCTCACTTGCCGTCAATCTGATCGGCAGGCTTCAGCATGGCGAGTGCATGGTGTGAGGTTGGGTTGGGCTTATTCGGCCCAATACTAATCTTTTTGGGCCAAAAATATTTGAAAGAATTCAAATTAATTTAGTTTGGATTTTATGTTCATCCAAACAAGGCTCTTCCCGTAATTAAACTGGTTTGTATTTGTTGTTCATCCAAACAGGGCCCTTCCCGTTTTTGAACCCAACAGATTTAAACCTGTTTGAATTTCAAACCAAACAATGCCTAACTTATTTGTATCTGTTTAATTCAAATTGAACAGGTACAGCACCTGTTTATTTCAAAACCAAGAGCCACCAATACATCTATATATAGACTAGCCTCCCATTTGGATTTGAACTCCAATTTTCGTACTCCATCCTCTCTATAATTCTCTCTGCATTTTTATTTTGAAAGAAAGAGTGTAAACACTTAGTGTGTTCGTAAGGCAAACAATTTGTAGTGCTGCTATTGTTTGTAGAAGATCATTTCATCCTGGGAGATAGACGTCCAAATTCTGAAAGCACCGTGGAGAGGACGAATCTGTCTTAAGGACACAGTGTTAAACACTGGACTTGATCAGAAAAAATATTCAAAGAAATTAACCAAGTAAGTTGTTTAATTTTTATTCTGTTATTTTATTTATTTGTTTAAATCATATTTTAATTTTGTTTTTGTAACAAAATAAAATTTGTTCTATTTATTATTATTATTATTTTTATTTCGAGTTTGATTTTTGTAATCAAACATATTCTCTCCTTTTCTTTATTTCTTTAATTCTAATTGTTGTTTTGTACACAATAGAATTAATATCTTTAAATCTGATGAAGATTGCCCAACAATCTTAAGACAGAATCCTTTTTTGGTATCTTCATTGTATTTAATTTTCTGTTTTTCAAAGTAATATTCTGGTTGGAAAAACAAATAGTGATTTATGCTATTTGACAGATAGTAGTAATATACTGTCTCTTTTCTTTGACAACTAGTAGTACGATACTGGTGTCATTAACAATTTCGAATATTATTTGATATTACGAAAATTATTTTGGTATTTTATTTTTCTGTTTTAGTAACAAGGAAAATAAAATTATTTTGTGTTATATTTTATTTTCTGGTTTTAGTAACTAGAAAATTAATTTGTGTTTTAATTTTTTTCGATTTTGTAATCGAGAGATTATGGCTACTACAATCGAAAGCGCATCTGGCGTTGGTATTCTGTTGTTACACCAACATCGGTCCTATTCGTAACCATGTTCATGTACCAATCAATCATGGGGAAAAACCGAAAAAATTTAACGGTACTGAGTTTAAGAGATAGCAGAAGATGCTGTTCTATCTTACAACTCTTAATTTGGTCCGGTTTCTCCATGAAGAGGCTCCAGCACTTAAAGAGAGTGAAAGTGATCGGCAAGTTGTTGCCCAGAGATGCTTGGAAACATTGATTTCTGCGTAAACTACATCCTCAATGGCCTTGACAACATCTTGTATAATGTATCTGATCCTCTGAAGTCGACAAAGAATTGTGGGATTCTTTGGAGAAGAAATACAAGACAGAGGATCTTAAGCACAAAGAAATTTGTCGTCGGTAAATTTCTAGATTTTGTAATGGTCGACTCCTAAACGGTAATATCTCAAGTTCAAAATTTTCAGATAATTTTGCATGATATTCATTCAGAAAGTATGTCTCTTAGCGAATCTTTCCAAGTCGCTGCTTTGGTGGAAAAGTTACCACCGGCTTGGAAAGATTTCAAAAATTATTTAAAACATAAACGCAAAGAGATGACCATGGATGAGTTAATTGTAAGATTAAGAATTGAGGAAGATAACCGAAAGGCTGACAAGAGGCATGGGAAAAATCCTATTGAGTCCAAGGCTAATGTGGTTGAACAAGTTCAAAAACCACATAACAAAAAGAGGAAGTTTACTGGAGATGGTCCTAAACAAGGTAACAACAATGGCAACAAGAAGTTCAAAGG
Organism: Camellia lanceoleosa; assembly: GCA_025200525.1. Classification (NCBI taxonomy): domain Eukaryota; kingdom Viridiplantae; phylum Streptophyta; class Magnoliopsida; order Ericales; family Theaceae; genus Camellia; species Camellia lanceoleosa. The sequence continues at coordinate 179,302,452 of CM045766.1, forward strand.
AAAATGCTATAACTGTGGCAAGACTGGACATCGAGCTTCTGACTGCTGCCGTCCTAAGAAAGATCATGGAAGTACAAGTAAGAAGACCACTAATCAGGCCAATGTAACAGAATTGGATTACATTTCTGATGGAGTAAATGACATCAACCTCTCTACTGTGGTGTCTGAGGCTAACTTGGTTGGGAATCCCAAAGAGTGGTGGGTTGACACTGGAGCAACTCGTCACATTTGTGCGGACAAGAAGATGTTCACTACCTACAATGAGGCTGTAAATGGTGAGCAACTTTTTATGAGAAATTCTTCTACTTCTACTGTGGCTGGACAAGGAAAAGTGATCTTGAAGATGACATCAGGAAAAGAACTGACCCTCAACAACGTACTGCATGTACCTGACATCCGAAAGAATTTAGTTTCTGGTTCTTTGTTAAGTAAAAATGGTTTTAGGCTTGTTTTTGAGTCTGATAAGTTTGTATTAACAAATAGTGGTATGTATGTTGGTAAGGAATACATGAGTGATGGTCTCTTTAAACTTAATGTAATGACAGTTGTACCAAAAATTGCTATGAATGAGAATAACACATCTTTTGCTTATATTCTTGAGTCGAATTTATAGCATGGTAGATTAGGTCATGTAAATTATGATGCTTTGCGTAGATTAATTGGTTTGAATTATATACCAAAGTTTGAAATTAATCCTAATCATAAATGTGAAGTTTGTGTAGAAGCAAAACTAACTAAGGCTCCATTTAAATCAGTTGAAAGGAAAAGCGAACCTCTAGAATTAATTCATCTTGATGTATGTGATCTAAAATTTATTCAAACTAGAGGAGGCAAAAAGTATTTCATAACATTTATCGATGATTGCACAAGAAATTGTTATGTTTATTTACTTAGAAGTAAAGATGAAGCCTTAGAAATGTTTAAACTTTACAAAACAGAAGTTGAAAATCAACTTGGTAAAACCATTAAAATGGTTAGAAGTGATAGGGGTGGTGAATATGATGCACCATTAAATGAATTTTGTGCACAACATGGCATTATTCACCAAACTACAGCCCCTTATTCTCCACAGCAAAATGGAATTGCTGAAAGGAAAAATAGAACTCTAAAAGAAATGATGAATGCCATGTTACTAAGTTCAGGCTTACCACAGAACTTGTGGGGGGAAGCAATATTGTCTGCAAATTATGTTCTTAATAGAATACCCCACAAGAAAACTAAAAGCATTCTTTATGAATTGTGGAAAAGTCGACCACCTTCCTACAAATACTTGAAAGTGTGGGGGTGTTTGGCAAAAGTTGAAGTTCCTGTTCCTAAAAAGACTAAGATTGGACCAAAAACAGTAGATTGTGTGTTTATTGGTTATGCTCAGAATAGTGGTGCATATCGGTTTCTGACTTATAAATCAGAAATACCTGATATAAATGTGAACACTATTATAGAGTCAAGGAATGCTGTGTTTTTTGAACATGTCTTTCCTTACAAGAAAGGACAGGAATTAAGTTCACAGAAAAGAACTTATGATTGTACACAAAGTCAAGAGACTAATGACAATCAAACACAAGAGACTAGTAATGGTCTCAACCAACGTGATTTAGCGATGATGAACCAAGAAGAAGTAAGAGAACATCAAAATCCTTTGGTCCAGTTTTACGACATACCTGTTAGAAAATGAACCTCAAAGCTTTAAGGCAGCAATGACAGGTCCTGAAGCACCTTTGTGGAAAGAGGCTGTTAATAATGAAATTGAATCCATTATGCAAAATCATACTTGGGAATTGGTGGATCTTTCACCAGGTTCTAAACCTCTTGGATATAAATGGATATTCAAAAGAAAAATGAAAGCAGATGGTTCAATAGACAAGTATAAAGCAAGACTTGTAGTTAAAGATTACAGACAAAAGGAAGGTCTGGATTATTTTGACACATATTCCCCTGTGACAAGAATAACATCCATTCGCATGCTTATTTCTATAGCAGCTTTGTTTAATTTAGAAATACATCAAATGGATGTTAAGACAGCTTTCTTAAACGGTGATCTAAATGAAGAGATCTATATGGAGCAACCCGAAGGGTTTGTAGTATCAGGGCAAGAAAAGAAAGTTTGTCGACTTGTAAAATCCCTTTATGGATTAAAACAAGCACCTAAGCAATGGCATGAAAAATTTGATCATGCAATGTTTACTAATGGGTTTAAGATAAACGAATGTGACAAATGCGTCTATGTTAAAAACACTGACCAAGGATATGTCATAGTTTGTCTTTATGTGGATGACATGCTCATCATTGGAAGCAGTCAAAACATGATCAAATCAACTAAGCAAATGCTTAACAAAAGATTTGATATGAAAGATATGGGGGTCGCAGATGTTATATTAGGAATGAAAATTACTAAAACATCTGACGGATATGCATTATCTCAATCTCATTATATTGAGAAAATACTTGATAAATTTATCAAGAATGATTTGAATTTAGCTAGAACACCTGTAGACATCAGTCTTTATTTATCGAAAAATAAAGGTGATGCCGTGTCCCAGTTAAAATACTCCCAAATTATTGGAAGCCTAATGTACCTAATGAATTGTACTCGTCCTGATATAGCTTATGCTATCAGTAAATTGAGTAGGTACACTAGTAACCCTGGAGAAGACCATTGGAAAGTGATCATTCGAGTTCTTAGATATCTAAGATTTACTCGTGATCATGGTTTGAACTTTACTCGATATCCAGTAGTACTCGAAGGTTATTGTGATGCCAATTTGATATCGGATACTAAATATTCAAAATCCACTAGTGGATATGTCTTTACTCTAGCAGGCGCTGCTGTTTCTTGGAAGTCCACAAAACAAACTTGCATCGCCCGATCCACAATGGAATCCGAGTTCATTGCTTTAGACAAAGCAGGTGAAGAAGTAGAATGGCTTCGTCACTTCTTAGAAGACGTTCCAATGTGGCCAAAACCTGTGCCAGCTATTTGCATTCATTGTGATAGTCAATCTGCAATAGGCAGGGCACAGAATCATATGTATAACGGTAAGTTACGACATATTCGTCGTCGACATAATACCATTAGGCAGTTGTTGTCAAACGGAATAATCTTAATAGATTATATAAAATCTAAAGAGAATATTGCGGATCCATTAACAAAAGGTTTGACAAAAGAGCTAGTGTATAGTTCATCGAAGGGAATGGGATTAAAGCCTATTACATAAGAGTCGTCATAATGGTAACCCTACTTATATGACTGGAGATCCCAAGAACTAAGTTCAAAGGGACAACTAAGTTATGTATGGCTCGCCAGAAATCACTAAGGGATTAAATTTCCTTACCCATTCCTATGGTGAGAGTGATATCTGCAACATATGTTGTCTGCAGGGGTATAAGGATAAGCTTTGCTTTTAATGATTACTTATATCTTGATTAAGGCATAAAATCAAGACGAGTATAAGAAGATACTCACAATAAGAATCACCTATATGAGTGTTGAACTGGGGCCGGTTCTATGAGAATGAAAGATGCTACATTCTCTAGAAACACTCATGAAAACCGAGGCGTTCAAGGCCAAAATGAACACAACGGAGAACCACGATGTGTTAGAAGATATTTTGTGTGAAATCTATTGTCTTGGCTTACACAAACGCAATTTGAACAATTCAAGGCATCGCGTCCATTGGTTAGCCAGTAAGTCCGATAGGTTATCACTAGGGAAGGTTCAAGGCCGAAAACTACCTATCCTGATGCAAGATATTTTCGACTTATACTCTTTCGTTAAGTCTGCATATTGTTGCATTTCCGTTGTCATCAAATTCCATTCATGTGGGGGATTGTTGGAAATGGTTATAAAATTCTGGGTAAAAACCAGAATTTTTTCCTATGTTTGGTCTAATTTTTAGGTGGGCCCCGTGCATCGATTTACACGAGTCAAAGTGGTAACGCGTTCTATGCCGCATTGTGATTCACGTGGTATATTTGGTTGTTCAAAACCATTACCGAGTGAATGAGAAATTGAAGCCAAAGTAAGCTCCATGAAAATGGAGTTTTGGTGGAAATTCCTTTAAGGTTGAATAAGGCTTGTCCCACATTGATTTGGTGGGAGGTTTTGAGAGGGTTTATAAGACATGGGTTTGGTACTTGGGGTGTGCCCCAAGGGGTACCCAAGTGTTTTAGAGGGAGAGGTTATGGACAAAATGGGCTAGACCCATTGGACCCAAAAACCACCACACACGCGCGCGCGCCGCCGCCGCCGTCCGTCCGGTCGGTCGGGCGGACTGGGCCTAGGCTTGGGTGTGGGTGCGTGGTGTGAGGTTGGGTTGGGCTTATTCGGCCCAATACTAATCTTTTTGGGCCAAAAACATTTGAAAGAATTCAAATTAATTTAGTTTGGATTTTATGTTCATCCAAACAAGGCCCTTCCCGTAATTAAACTGATTTGTATTTGTTGTTCATCCAAACAGGGTCCTTCTCGTTTTTGAACCCAACAGATTTAAACCTGTTTGAATTTCAAACCAACCTAACCTGTTTGTATTTGTTTAATTCAAATTGAACAGGTACAGTACCTGTTTATTTCAAAACCAAGAGCCACCAATACATCTATATATAGACTAGCCTCCCATTTGGATTTGAACTCCAATTTTCGTACTCCATCCTCTCTATAATTCTCTCTGTATTTTGCTGCATTTTTATTCTGAAAGAAAGAGTGTAAACACTTAGTGTGTTCGTAAGGCAAACAATTTGTAGTGCTGCTATTGTTTGTAGAAGATCATTTCATCTTGGGAGATAGACGTCCAAATTCTGAAAGCACCGTGGAGATGACGAATCTGTCTTAAGGACACAGTGTTAAACACTGGACTTGATCAGAAAAAATATTCAAAGAAATTAACCAAGTAAGTTGTTTAATTTTTATTCTGTTATTTTATTTATTTGTTTAAATCAGATTTTAATTTTGTTTTTGTAACAAAATAAAATCTGTTTTATTTATCATATTATTATTTTTTATTTCGAGTTTGATTTTTGTAATCAAACATATTCTCTCATTTTCTTTATTTCTTTAATTCTAATTGTTGTTTTGTATACAATAGAATTAATATCTTTTAAATACAGTGAAGATTGCCCAACAGAGGTAGCGATGGTAGTGATAGTAAAGTGAACATGGTGTTTATAGCAATAATGACAATGGTGATAAAAGTGATGGTAGCAGTGGTGGTAGTAATGACAACGATGGTAGTTGTAGTAGTAGTGGTGGCATGGTGGTGATGGTGGTCGTAGCATGGCAGTGATGATATAGTGGTGGTACAATAGTGATGATGGTAATAGTAGTGACGGTGGGGGTTGCACGATTTGATTTTTTTTTTTTTTTCTCCTAATTCCATTTATGAGATTGTAGAATTTTTTATTTTTGAATGTATGTCAAGTCGATGGTAAGTGGGGTGTACTATTTTAGATTTTTTTTTTTTTTTTAAGGGACTATTAAATAGTTGGTATTGTTAAAGCAGGATAATTAAAGTTTGTAAGGTTGTGGTTGGTTTATGTAATATAGAGCGGTCTGAAATGACTGAAAAAGAAAATGATGAATAAAAGATCAAAGGTAAATATGGTATTTTAAAAAGAATTATTGTTGACATAAGCAAACATTGTGTGTTTAGTCCTTGTTTGATAAATATTTTGGGACTAAAAAAGTACAAAAAGACAAAATAGACTATATAAGTCAATAAGATAAATGTCACATCCAAATTATAATTATTACATTTTTTTTCTCACAAAAGTAAAAAAAAAAAACCCAAAACAAAAAACAAATGAGACTAAAAAAATCAAACTAAAAAAATCTCAACATAAAAAAGTTCACTACCGTAATCAATGCCAAATAAAGCGTCTTAACATAAAAAAAAGTTGACTATTGTAGTTAATGACAAATAAAGCCTTAACAGTCAACTAACATAAGGTACAATTATTAATGTAACTTTAAACCTTGAAGAGAAGGTTGTAATTTTCAAAATGTAAGGGGAAAATTGTATTAATTGCAAACCTGAAGGGTGTCAATCTCATTTACCCTTATAATATGTAGATTTTCCATTGAGAGAGAGAGAGAGAGAGCTTTTCGAAAATGGCGTCGATCTACAGCCTCATCTCCCATTAGCCAACCTGGAGAAAGAAAAAATGGAAGCAGCACCACCACAATACGCGAAGCAGCGATCGTACGGAGGTTCACCAATAGAGATGATGACAAGACAGCAGGCGGCATCGTCGCAGCAACACTCCAATGACAATGACAACGATCGCAGCAGCGGAGAGCTTCGCGCCCTCGACTGTAACCTCACCTCCCTCTGCGACCACGTCCAGCTCGAAGGCTTCAACAATGGCTCTTTCTCTGACATACTCGTCCACGCTATGTCCTCCACCTACCGTCTTCACCGCCTAATCCTCTCTCGCAGCTCCTACTTCAGGTCTCGAATCTCCCCTCTTTTTTTTTTTTTCTTTTTTTTTAAATTATTATGAAATGTTGTTGGTTCTTCGTGTAATTGGAACATTGGTTATTTATTTGCTTGTAATTGTTGTTGTTGAATTCCAATGGTTACTGGGTTGGGTTTCTTTGTCTAATTGGAATTTTTTTTGTTTGGTTGAATTGCACTCTGCCCATTATTATTTGTAGGCCTTTGCCTCAGAGAGGAATGATCTAATTACTTGTCAACATGTTTGTAGAAAACTGTTGTTTAGGTTACACCAAGTGGTATAGTTTCATATGATTGAGGATAATTATTCCGTCTATCAAAAAAATAAATAAATAAATAAATAAAGAAAAGAAAAGAAAAGGCCAATGGATAGTTATTCCATCTGTGCAAGATTTTTCAAGTTTTGTGTGGTAGTTTTTATCTATTGAGGAGGGCCAAATTGAGCAAGGTTGGATTGGGCAAATCGCCCATATGCCCTTGGGCCGGGTGACCAGACGTTCTTGGGCTGAGCTGGTCGATGACCCTCAATGTACTGGTGGGCAGGCCTTGGATTGGGGGTGGACACATGCCCAGTAAATAAGCCGGCTTGGATTGGGCTGATCCCTTTACTGAGAGTAGGACTAGTAGTGAGCCAGGCAGTCCCAGATGGATACCAGCCAAGACGAAGGGGGTAGGCTGGATAAGGCTGTCTGTCTGGAATTACACGTCATAAGTCCCAGAGATTTCTCGAGATCATAATGAGAAGGCTCTGTTACATGGGATAACAAATTGCCTTACATAACGGAATGGTTGTCCTCCCCTATCTAGGGATAATCATAACCCATCTAGGGGGACACGTGAGGTAGTTATCCTTCTTGGAGAGCTAGGGAGAGAGAACTTTATAAAAGGTCGATCTCATCCTATTTGAGGGGACACATTCTTGACTCTAATTTTGTTCATTTCTCTACATGTTGTGTGGTTTGAAAATTTAATAAAGTCTACAATTAGGTGAGGCTAAGGATTATAATTTCTTTATCAATTGAAGAATAAGTTCATCTATAGAAAATATGTCAATGTGTGTCTCCCATGTACACTAGAGGTTCACAAAAATAAAACTCAATGCTATAATCCCTTCCCAAGCCTAAGCTATCCTAAAATTTGACAAAAACAAAAGGACTGCAAAATTTATCTTTGAGCAAAAAATGAATGTGAAGAAGCCAAGATAACTTAGCTGATAAAAAAGAAGCAATTAATCTTCTATGTTGTTTCCTCTCTGTCTGCCTATGTAGTATGCATATTATTTGCCTACATATACATCTAACACATTGACATCATCTTCTAAGCCTTTTACACCCTCTTCAAGTGACATTCATATAATCACATGGCCAACACTCAAAGCATTGATGCCAGTATAACTAAAACCCTCCTGCTACATTCATCTGGCCTCCATGAATCTTGGGCACTGGGGGCATTGGATTGGGTGCAAACCTATTCTCCAGCCTTATTTAAATAAAGCTGTTAGCTCTTATAATTGAAGCCATGTTTTCACATGCATAACCTGATATTTTACAACTGTGTAAAGTGATGGCCCCTGCTCACATGCTCGTATACACACACAGGCACACACAAATGGCTTCCCAACAGAAAACATATGCATATAAATAGAGGTCGAAAAGAAAGACGGGGTGAATTTAGACTATTATTAAGAGCTTGTGATAAAATTGTAGTAGTAGCAGGATGCTTACATGTGCTTCATGTGCACTAATCACACCAATTTTCAATTTCATGACAGTTTACTTATGACATCTGAGGTTGAGTAATAGTTTTTCTCTTTCGTCTTGACATTGGATTGGAACACTTTCCTTTAAATTTCCATCGTCCAGTGTTATTAAAGGTGCGCCTTGGCCCAAGTTCCATTCAGGCCCAAGGTTTGCGCCTTGTAGTGTTCCAGGTCAGGCATCTTCGATAAGGTGCGCCTAGGCCCAAGTCCCGTCTAGGCCCAAGATTTGCGCCTTGTAGTGTTCCAAGTCAGGCGACTGTGATAAGGTGCCTGACTAGCCCAATGCTTGCATCTTGAGGGTTTTTTTTTATTGTTGCTTTAATTGATTTTGTTTAAAATCTTACTATTGATTTAATATGGTGCAACTACAGAAAATCCCTACTCCTATTACATATGCCAATACATTAGGCATTCAACCCCAAATCAATAATTCCTAATCTCCAAAAAACACTCCATGGTTAACATTTTATTTTTTTTATGTTGAACCCTAAATTATTTACTTATATTAAGTTATATATTTTTTTCCGTACAAGGTGCACCTCACTTCAGTGAAGCCTGCGTCTCATCTTGCGCCTTGAGCCTAAGCCCCAGGAGACCTTGGCGCCTTGGTGCACTTATCACCTTTAATAACACTGCCATCGTCAATCTACACCTTTTGTATTGTCCAAAGTATGGAGTTTTGTATTCATTAATCTTATTCCAACTTCTTTCATTTTATTTCACTCAGCAGTGCACTTCCATTCTTCAGGAGCTTACTCAAATATGAAGTACTAAATTACATGTTTATATGTGGAGTCCCATGTTTTGTGTTCTTTCTCTTGCAGAATTTGTTTTGTATTCAAATTTTATGGGTTCACCCAAGGGTGAAGATGGTTTTTGTGTGCATAGCTCTGAATTATATGTGATTAATCACTCATTTTGTTTTTGAGTAGCACTTAAAACTGATGGTTGCATGTAGCTAATATTTGTATTTGTGCATATGCATATGTTGCTGTACATCTATGATATATTTTTGTATGCATAGAAGAAAGTGTTTACAACTCGCTATGTGCAATTTCTTTACTACCTGTCATTTAATTTTGACTGGCAGGAACATGCTTCATGGTCCTTGGAAGGAAGCTAATGCTCCAACTGTGACCTTGCATATTGACGATAAGAATGTTAATGGGGAGGCAATTGCAATGGCTTTGGCATATCTTTATGGGCATCACCCCAAGCTTAATGATAACAATGCATTTCGTGTGCTTGCTGCTGCTTCTTTTCTTGACCTTCAGGTATTCCATACTCATTAGTTAGTGCAGGTTTCTTGTGTTTCTTTTATAGTTACTCCAGACATAGGATAATGATGTTAATAGATCTTTCTGTCATATCCATCTTCAATGATGTAATAATCACTTCCTTTGTGTGTGGTTTTGCATGCAGGATTTATGTGCAATTTGCACGGATTTTATTATATCCGAACTGTGGAGTTCAAATTTCTTAGAATATCAGGTTCAATATGCTTGTGTGGGCTTACTATACATTAATTTTGTGCTTCCTATTTTATTGTATTAACTGCTTTATTTATGATTTAGATTTTTGCAGAGAGCCAAGATTATGGTATACATGGAGAACGTGTTAGAACTGCGTGCTGGGGATACCTTTGTCAAAGTGGTGCCATGGAGTTGAAAGAGGTAACGGGTAGAGATATTACATTCTGGTGTGCTGGTTCCGTGTCGAAGATTTATTTTCTATCATCATATGGGATTGCTGTGGAAAGAACGACCCTAGTGGTTGATTACTGGGGAGTAATGGGATGGGGTGATTTAAACATGGTCTTTTGACAGACTTTTAAGTGAGGTTATACTGTAATTCTTTAAGACCTTCTATGGGGTGGAGCATTTGGGAGGTGGGGAAGATAGGATCTAATGGATTGACTCTAGTTTGGAAGGCTTGAGGTCAAATCATACTATAAAAAGTTGATTTGCAATTCAGGTGAAACTTTCCCTTGGGATGGCATTTGGAAGAATAAAGTTCCTACCCTTTAGTTGGTTGGTTGCAGCACTAGGGAAGATGCTTACAAGCAATTGATAATTTGTTGAAAGACCCAAAGTTCTTCCTACTTGGTGTTTGCTTGTTCAAGGAAGGGGAGTAGGTAAACCACCTCCTTATTAACAGTAAGGTGGCTGCCTGAAGGAAGGCATAGGCGGTGCCTCCCCTTGTGTTTGATGCAGTGCCAATTGGATGTGTGTGTTGTTTGCGCCCGCGGGGGGGGGGGGGGGGGGGGGGGGGTTGGGGGTTTAGAGATAATTCCCAATTTTTTTGAAGGAATTGAGGCTAGTTTATTAAATGAAGGGTAGACTTTTTTTTATATTGTTGGGTTACAAAAAGGGTTAACCTTCTTCAAATTCAATTTTGAATTTTGTTCAGTATGGAGTTTTCATGATGTGTAGGGGTATAGTAATATTTCTAATTTTATTTATTGAATTTTTTTTAGTAATAGTGCTATATAAATATTTTTTTAATATTGGTGGTACCCCTCGTTTTCTTTTATTAATAAAAAAATTATGTTATATGTTTAAAAATTCAAATGCTTGGATTGTTTGAGTTCGTGGAAAGAATTCTATAAACGTGCATTTGAAAATGGAAATTTAGCATCTGAAACATAAATACATGAACATATGAATGGAGTTAGAAATAATTTTTCTTGTTCTGGCTCTTTTGGGTGAAAAATGTAACTTCTTGTGGAATGTGTTTTTGTTTTTTGAAAGATGGCAGTGATACTTGTTAGCATATGAAGCATTGTATGTCGCTCTTCTGGATTAAAGTCACCAAAAAAGCAGGAAATCTTGTTTTTTATGTTGCCTTTGGGACTAGCACTTTTATTTTGCATCACTGTTTTACATTGTTTCTCTGATGCTTTAATCATAAATGAATTTGCTTTTCTGTCCAATATCTCAAAATATAGGTTTTGAATCTTTGATGTATGAAGTGCAGGTATTCCCGACATGACGTTTATTTGTTGGTGTATTTTCATTTTGCAGGGTGCTAACACACACACACACTATTATACTTAAGAAATGTTTATTAGTTATAATATGCATTATTAATTCTCCTTTTGATTATAGGTGCTTCCAAAACTATCTTCTCAAACTTTGCATGCATTGTTGACATCAGATGAACTGTGGGTACCTAGCGAAGAGAAACGGTAAGGAGAATCTGAACTGCTTCCTACCTGATTTATATAATTTTGAAGTTAAATTCTGTTCAAACTGGATAACACATCTTTTTCTTTTAATTGAAAGGTTTGAATTGGCATTATACACATTCCTTGCAAAATGTTCTTTTGCAAAGGAGAACATCCAGAGCAAGGAAGTTCATCTTCTGAGATGGGAACAAGTACTCACTCTAGTTCTCCTAAAGTAAAGGGAAAGAATTTGATTGATAGTGGCACTAATAAACAACTGGAATCTGAACTGGGGTGCATGAGTTTGAATGATGACCTTGAAGGTCATAATGCTGCTCATAATATTTTGGTTGAACTTGCGGACTGTGTGGTTGAGTCTCAAACTGGGGTTCATAGTTCAAGACAACAGTTGCAACAAGGTTCATGCACCAAATCACATATGGAGCCAAGATATCATTGCAACATTGAACGGCATTCATCAAGTAACTCATTTTCATATACCGATGATGTTAGATCCTCGTGTTCTTATCTTGAAATGCCAATTGGTATTGGAGCAAGTGGATTAGCAGGTGATGGTGGTGTTATGGAAGGGCCATCTGAAGAAGGATCTTGCTACCAATTGAATAACAATAGTTGGCTTTCCAGGGACCAGAGGCACTGCAATTCGTTGAACTCTTCATACAATGGGTTAATGCCCAATGAATGGGGAAGATGTGGCATGCCTCCTCTATCATGGGGTGGCAGGATTGTGGGTCGAAGACAGGTAAAAGGTTATGCCAGAGGGAACTGTGGGGTGAGTGGGGAAGAATATGATTCGTTTGTCAATATTTTTGAAGGAGGTTCTCTTTTATATTGTAATATGTCTTTTGAAGCACTTTTAAATGTGAGAAAGCATCTTGAAGAATTGGGGTTCCCTTGCAAATCCATCAATGATGGTCTTTGGCTGCAGGTCTGAAACTCATATCATATTCATTTCCATGCTTTGTTAGTTGCCATGTTTGGGCTAACATCAATTAGACTCTGATAGCACTATTGTTTTTAAAATGCATATCTTGTAGATGCTTTTGAGCCAGCGGGTGCAAGAAATCAGCGCCGACACTTGCAAAAATTGTTGCCTTGTCAGTATGTCATGTGCATGCAGGCAACAATTTGGGTTTTCACATGGAGTTTCTGCTCCTGGTTATTGTGTGCAAGAGCATGATCATAATAATCAATCGGGCAACATGGGAAATGTTTATGTCACTGATTCCACCCAAGGTGAAGGAAACGGCCTCTTTAGGCCCGTGAGAGTTCATGTTAGGGGGGCTATTGATGGACTAGCCGGTATTGGACGTGGAACCACATTTGTGCCCGCAACTGCTTGGCCTCCAACACGTTTTGTCTTTTCTCGTGTACCATATGGTATGGGCAACCGAAACTGCCAGCAGTCTCTTGCCAATGATGATTCAGAGGCTCGAGCTGACCACAATGGGGACCTGACTGGAGATGGGTTGACAGCTTTGGTTGGGCTCAGCCAAGGTGTGAACATGGCCAATGCTCCTGGAGATCAAACAGATAGAGGGTATGAGACGGATCTACAAAGCAGATTGGCTGGACCTTCTGTTGCTGGGCCTAGTACAAGTGGCATTACTGTGCAGATGCTAGAGTCACCGGAGCACACCATTGGAATTGAGTGGGAGAATGCAAACAGTTCTATATCCTTGGATATGAAAACACCTTTGAATCACTTCCCTCCCTTCCGCTTTGCGTAAGTTATTTCTTGGCGTGCTCATTAACTTTTACACTTTTCAAATCAATTATTTTTGTGTTGTGGGAGGATGTGAAATAAGGCTGCTTCCCTGACCCTTAAACTGTTCCGGACAAAAGCAAGGCCAAATCTTCCTTTTAGTTTTTGGGTACTGTTGTGCTTTATGTTTGTTCGTGTATCTCTATCATCCGTAGGGTAAAATTTATTTCATGGGATTCTACTCAAGTTTTAACTGCGTATTGGTTTCAATGAGTTTTCTGAATGATCAAATGACTTGTTTTATTTATTTATTTATTTATTTTTGAGGTTATTTTCTTAAACAAAAGCCTTCAATATATGTGGTGATAAACCAATACTGTTTCCACAGGGTGGAATTCCAGGATGTGCACAGGCTCAGTGATGGCCAAGTGAAGCACTCTCCAGAAGTATTTTATGCTGGTTCTTTGTGGAAGGTATTTCATATCCTCTAGTTGATGCTGTTGTGATAAACTTGTAGATCTATCTCCTGAATGTTATAACACCAAGTTGATTTTATGACCTCCCAAAACAAAGGAATTATTATTATTATTTTGATTAATTGGATCTGTTGAATCATGTAGGTTAGTGTTCACGCTTTTAATGATGAAGACCCTCAAGGACGCAGGACTCTTGGTAATATTCCACCTAACTGAAGCATTTTGCCTTGAAATTGTATTTTTGATGCTGGGCAAAAATTATTATGTTGTCTTGCTTGGTTTCTTGCTTCTAATTCTACGCAATATTTCAGGATTATTTCTTCATCGACGGAAGGCAGAGATAACAGATCCCCTTAGAAAGGTCAGCCTTGTTCTTGTTTCTCAAAGCATGAGGCAATCTATTATATTACATAACATCTGTGAACATGTGTTTTCTTATGAGTTTTTCTTTTTCAGTGACCAATCACCTTTTCTCCCCCATTCTGTAATGTCCAGTTGCAAATTAACCAACTTCCTGTCACATATACATCAAACTTTCATTTGCTAGTGTACTTTTGATAGCTATTCGAATCTGTCAATTTTCTCGTATACTTTCCAGAACTAATGTTGGTGCTAATTTTCTCTTAAAATCTGCTAGTGTTGTTTTACTTTTCAGAACTGGGGTATTTCTTTTGTATGGCCACGAGGGTGGGCAGGTTCAAGCACCCCTTGGGGACAGTGGGTTGGGGTGGGTTGGAGGGAAGGGTTCGAGCCTATGGTCCACCCTTAAAAGGGTCTAAACCCTGATCCTTTTCGCTCAACTACCAAAAATAGAAAGTATTTAGTTATTGATTAGTATGCTTTTAAAGTTCATGTGTTTTTGTGTTCCTTCTGTTTTCAGGTTCATATGTACGTGGATTCTCGTGAAAAGGTCACTCTGGCGGTATCAGGTGAGTTTAAGTTAACATCAACCAAATTTTTTACCGATGGTGTTACTCGTGCAACTTATCTGATAGTATTGAGTTCTTACTTGTGCTTTCATCTTACAGTTGATTTGTCCATCAAAAAGAGAGGTCATGGTGTTTGGAAGCTTGAAACAGACGGGAACTCTTTGCCTAAAGCACCAGGGATGGGGTTGGCGCTCAGCTTTGTTATTTGACGAGCTTGGCGATTTTCTCCAAAACGGGGCCTTGCGAGTAGCTGCTGTTGTGCAGCTGGTTTGACATTGTAAGGTAGTTCAATTCCATTCTACGAAACACTTGTTTTATTAATGTAATGTTTCTCATGTTCTCATGTCACATGGAATGTGTAAAATATATATTTTTTTTTGTTTGGCAATGAAAAAAGATTTATTAAAAAAGTGGCAAGTAGAAGAAGAGGGGGACAAGAAGTCCACCGAAATCAAGGCATGATCCTCACAATCCACAAATGGCACTCGAATCTCTAGAAATTAAAAATGATTAAAAACAGGTGCCGAAACCCAGAAGCCAAATAACAATCTTTTATCAAATGTTCTCCATATTCACTGCTCTCCTAAACTATTCTAGCATTTCTCTCTCTATATGAATATTATGCTTACAAATAAGATTATCATTCACTATGATAGAAAAATAGTTAATTTCCTTTTATTTCATTTTACTGAACCAAACACTACTTTAGTATCTCACATTCCAGTAGTTTTGGTGATTTATATTTATTACCATATATTGTGGCCATACATGTTGTAAAGAAAAGCATATATTTTATCTACACAATAGCCAGGATTATAATGTTAGAATTAGTGTCTAGAGATTTTTTCTTGGAATTTTTTTAACATCCATCAATATTAAAGTTACATATGTGACCACACAACATACATCGATTGATTGACAAGGAACAAAGAAGATGAAAGAAAGCGCAAAATTATTCAACAAAATTGAAAATGAATTTGCTAAACCTAATAGAGTTGGTCTCACTTTACTTTTGAGCAGGATGAAATCAGGATTTTATTATTGGATGGGCCAAATTTTGAATTAAAAATTTTCACCCTATACACTATGTATATATAATATGATATGTAAGTTATATATGCACAAAAATAAATAATTCAAACACCGTGGAAGTAATTTGGTATTGGATGAAGAAGTTTTTTTTTAACAAAATAAAAAGAGACGGTAAGGTTGGAGAATGATGAGATATATAATTTTTGTTGAAGCAAACAGTATCATTTACAAAATGATAGGGTCATGGTTCCCTGATCTTCTCTTAGTTTTACCCCTACTTGAGACTCTGTGGTTGATACTGACTACTTTATGATTGTATTTAGTTACCGTCTTTTTCCTTTCTTTTTTAAATTTTTTCCAAATTCTCCAATTAAACACATTAGAGGATTTGATGAGGGAAATGAAAATAGAAAAAGAAAAGGAAATAGAAGAAGAAAAAAAAAAAAGATTTAAATTTCAAATTATATTTGGTGGAGTTGAAAAATAAATTGACTTAAAAGATAAAAAGTGGGAATGTATTTCCTTTATTAATTCTCCTACAATCTGCATGCCTCTATAATTGATCCAGTTAGAGAGGTATATTATCCTCTGCTGCTGCTTTTTAATATGATTGTGGCTAATGTGTGGCTGCTGATGCATACTGCCTCTTGCTTACTCATACTCGAATCATATATATATATATATATATTATTCATCTTATTATTGAAAGAAACATATTTCTCTCAAATGTTTTTCCCCCCAATGATAAACATCAATAGGAGTTAGTAGGGATTACATGTTAGTTGGAAAGTAGGAATTAAAATTGAATTCACAATCTCAAGTAAAGTAGCAAGTTGATTTTTTTAGTTTCATTTAACTTTCTTTAAAAAAATATGTAAAAATATAAATATGCGATATGATTTTAAAAAATCAAAAAATTAAAAAGTTGACTCTTATCTGTGTTGTCAAACTAGACCAAGTATGTAAGGTTGGAGCATTACTTGGGCAAGTGCCCAAAAGCAGAGAGATAAGATACAAAAGGAAACTAACAAAATACTATTTTGTCATAATATGAAAATTGCCTATTTATATATTAGAAACAAAAAATATATATATTTAGCACTTCTAAAAAGTTATTTTAGTAATAAAATATGAAATAATTTTTTTCTTTTATCTTATGTAACTTAATCAAATAAGATAAGTGATAACTTATTATGTTTACTTTTCTTTAATCTTCTCTCTTCTCCTATTTATTTATCTAAACATAAGAGAGAAAACATTTTTTTTCTTCTTTTCATAATCATTTTATTTTAGGATAAATTACAAATACATCTCCTGAGGTCTAATTAAAATACAAATTGCCCTCTGTGGTTCTGTAAATTATATTCTACTCTCCGAGGTTTCTAATTTCATAACAAATCGCCAATTTTATTAATAAATCATCAAGTCAATTAATAGTTTTTAATGATATTATAAATATGTTTCAATTAATAATTTAGGTAATTTTGTTATTGTAGAGCAATTATGAATTTCTATTTTTAATTAATTCTGTTAAGTAAATTTTTTTAATGAGGGAATATTTATAATTTTTCAAACTATAAAAGAAAATTTATATTTTAAGCAAACCTCAAGGAGTGTATTTGTAATTTACCTTTTATTTTATTTTACTCTTGTGAATTCTTAAACAGTTATGTGTGTTTGGGTTTGTTCATTTGATTTTTCTTATACTTATTTTGATATTTAGTGAATTTTTTAAAAAAAAGACTAAAAATTTTTAAACTTCTAAATTCAGTTCGATGAGAAAATTAAAAAAAAATTTAAATCCATAAAAACAAAAATGGCATTTTCAATTTTTTATAAAATTTTTTATATTCGTTTACACAAGATAATTAAAAAAATGATGGGTGTGTTTGGTTTGGGTTTGAGAGATAAATTTTCAAAAAAAAATTTGGAGAAAGAGTTTAATTTTTTTTTAAAATTTGTTTGGTTATATATTTTGAAAATAATTTTGGAATATGAGAGTTTAGGATGATTTAATATTTTATTGTAGTTGAGTAGATGTGTGAGAAAAAAATGATTGAGAATGAGAAATGAGAGAAAAAGTGATTGATTGATGTGTAGAAAAGAGAAAGTGATTTTGAAAAAAAAATTTAAAATTTCCAACCAAACAAAATTTTGAATTTTTTAAAAAAATAATGTTTTGAGAGTTAATCCAAACAAAGTCAATATATTTTTTAAAAAAAATTATTAAAAAAGTGATTTTATTATAAACTTCTCAGACAGTACGAGTTCAACCAACTAACCCCACTTTAATAATAGGATCACTTTTTTAATAGCAGGAGTATTTAGGTAAAGTCTCTCTTATCTTTATTGGGCATCAATGTACTGTACCCAGACAAGTTCCACCAAGCCTTCAATCATTTTATCATTATCTGCAATCACAATCGCAAAGTAGATAAGCATAAAAAGATGAAGAATTAAAAGTTGTGGGCTGCAATATAGGTAAGGACAAAAGATGAAGAATTGAAAGTTGTGGCTGCAATGAAAGTGATAGATATATTATAGATTTGGATAAAAAATTCAAAAATAAATTATGGATAAAATATAGTTATATCTTGTTTATTTATTTTTTAAATTTATGAATTAAATATAATCTTACAATATTTTTTTATCAATGAGAAGAGTAAAATTTATGATTTTGTTTGGATCATGAATTTTGATATGGGTTTGAAAGAAAAAGTGAAAAAATAAGTGTAATGTATTTGAAAAGGAAAAAAAAAAAAAAAAAAGTAAGTAAAAATGTAAATAAAATATAAGGTGAAACACAAATAAATTTTAAAATGTGATATTGTGAACTGTTTAGTTCTTCATTTTCTCCTATGAACCCAAATAAAAAGGTAGTCATTTACACATTTAGGTTTAATTTTTGAAGGATAAAAATGAGTTTCTTCAAATGTAAAATTACACATTTGGATAATACGCACTATAGAGGTTTTGGATTTTCTTCTATTCTGGAATAAATCCCACATTACGAATAAAAACATAACACTCTAATGCAACATTCCAATATGACACACTAAAAAACTCTTTAGTGTATTTTTTTTCAAATAAAACAACGTAACAAACAAAAAAAATTATTAGTGTACTTTTCCCAAACGTAACACTCCAATCATTATAATCCCAAACGTAATACTCCAAACACTGAAAAATTCCGTAGAATACTCTTCCCAAATGTAACACTCACATTTGAAATTATACATTTATCCAAAACTTATTAAGGAATTTTTGTACTGCTTTTTGAATGGTTTGAAAAATCTCATATCTTTTTTTTAAATTGTTACATTGGAGTGTTATGTTTATAAAAAGTAAACTAAGAGATTTTTTGTGTGTTACATTGGAATATCACACTGAGAATTTTTTTTGAAGTATTATATTGCAGTGTTACGTTTGGGAAAAGTATACTAATGAGTTCTTTTGGAGTGTGACATTTGAGTGTTACGTTGGAGTGTTACAGTTTGAAATTATACATTAGGCAAATTACACTAACAGTCCCTATAGTTTGGGCTTTGTGTTACTTTGGTCCCTGACTTTTTAATTATGACACATTTGACCCTGCATTTTAAATCTTGTTCCAAATAAGGACAATTGAAGATACTATTGCTCAATTTGAAGCGTAAAGTTGTCAATTTGATAAAATATAAACTAATTTGACAAAAATAAATGTCAAAAAAATATTTTTAAATTTTTAAAAATTATTTCTACCCACTAAAGATAAAATTATATAAAATTGATAAATCTTTTGGACATTTATTATTTTTTTTACCAAATTAATTTTTATTATGTATTTAGATGATGATCATATAATATGTGGTTATTTTTATCTTCATTAAATTAGTTTCTATTTTTCTAAAAGTCAAATATAAGCGAAACTTTGACATTATTATTAAATCAATTTATTAAATCAAAAAATTCAAAACTATAAACATTTCATATATTAAATATATCAATTACACATTAAAAACATAATAACCATCAATTATATGATCATTATCCAAACACAGAATAAAAGTTAATTTGTCAAAAAAAAATTTAAATGTCTAAAAATTTATTAATTTTATATAATTTTTATCTTTGGTGGGTAGAAAATATTTTTTTGACATTTATTTTTGTCAAATTAGTTTATATTTTTATCGAATTACGACTTTGCCCTTCAAATTAAAACGGTATCTTCAATTGTCCATATTTGAAACACAGTTCAAAATTTATGGTCAAATATACATGATTGAAAAGTCATGGACCAAGTGACATGAGTCCCAAACTATAGGGACTGTTAGCGTAATTTACCCTTATATATTTATCCAAAACTTACTAAGGAATTTTTGTACTATCTTTAAAATGTTTGAAGAATCTCATACTCTCTTAGAATATTTGAAAAATCTCATATTTTAAGTAATTTTTATACTTGTTTTATAATGTTTTGTAAATAAAAAAGATTATCATATAAAAATTCATTCTAAATTTGATTATCATAAATTGTGCATCTTACCTTTCTAGCAAAAAAGAAAAAAATAAGAAAAATAAATAAAATAGAAATAAATGTATAATAAATAAATCTAATTTCTAAATAATATATTAAATCTATATTTCCAAAATCAATGGGACTAATTGGCCTATAAGAAAATCATTGGGACTATTCATCATTCTTCAAGATGTAATTTATAAGTAAATTTTTTTAAAATGTAATTACATTTTACCTATATTTTATCTTCCATTTCTATTTTTAAATTTATACTCAAATTTATGATGCAAACCGTATAACGTGGTTGAGAAAATGGTCTTGTGATGGATAGCAATTATTGATTTAGTGATTTTTTTATATTTATTCTTGTAGTAACTATAGAAAGGATGTAATTATTGTTGTGAATCTTTTCGTAATCAAAATTGTGTGACAAATTTATTCATACCAAGTGAGTTATACTTTATATAATAATGTAAATATTTATGTAATATAAAAACGGTTTTTTTTCTTTTCTTTATAGAAATTAAAAGGTGGGTGTTTAAAGAAATATAAATATTTCAAGGAAACTAAAAGGGTTTAGTTTTAAAAAAGGAGAGTCTATAAAATATTTAGGAGGGGCAATTTGAATTTTTTTATTAAAATTACAAGTGAATTAAATTGTATCAATTTAGTCTAATTAATAACATATATTTAAAAAATATACTAAAATCAATGTGTGATTTAGGAGTCAAACCATTTTGTCTTTAATTTTTGCCTAATTTTTAAGGAATATTATTATTTAAATTAAATTAACAAATGTAAAAAATAAAATTAATACAATTGAAACTCACACAAAAACTATACACAATTTGTCTATAAAAATATGATTTTTAAATTTCGAAGAGGGGCAAACTCGATAAATCCGTCAGCACACAAACTTACATAAATTAACGAGTCATGAAGTTGTTGGACGTTGGCTAATAACTTATAATAATTATGCCCTATTGAAAAGGTCATCACATAAAATAATATAAAGTATAATTGACAGGTTTAATTTTAAAAAATGACTAGAAAACCAAAGCATATGGTACGTTCATTATTTTTATTTATATCTATCGCATAGTATGTGCTTTTTTTTTAAACTTTATTAAAAAGAATATCAGTATATTTTTGTTAAAATTATAAATTTTTGTAATAATTATGTCAAAAGATTGAGATTTTTTGTAATATTTTTTTTTAATGTAAGAAAACTACAGCTTGTTTGGTTATAGTTTTTAGAAAATTTTATTTTTTATTTTCTGTATTTTAATGTTTTCAATAAATTTTTAAAATATTTTAAGCAAATTTTTTAATTTTTGGACACACCTAACATAAATACACTTAAAAAGTATAATATTTGTGAAATTTTTTTTAAAAAATGCACTAATTACCAAAAAATATAAAAGTTCAGTACATTTTTCATATTTTTGTGTATTTATTATAGTTTTAAAATATTTTTTCACAATTATTTTACTATTTAGATACATCTAAGTGAGGTACATCTAAAAAAGTAAAAAAATTACTTAAAATTTTAAAAAAAATTACTAAAAACAAAAATCATGAAAAATAAAAAAATTCAGTTTTCAAAAAATTGTATTCAGAAAAATGAAACCAAATACACTGATTAAGAATTTAAAAAAATGGTACAATTGATAGGCTTTTAAAATAAAATAAAAAATGAATGAAAAAACCAAGGCATAGCTTTATTAATTTTATGTATAGAAAAGTATTATTCAGTGAGAGGTGATAAGAAAACTTACCAAAATGTGAGAAACTTTAGAGGGTGCAACTCTTACCCATTGGTTTGTAAATATTTGTGATCAAATATATTGGCTTATAATATTTATTTATTTATATCTGTCACAGTGTCGCTGCTTCTTTAAATAATAATAATAATAATTAAAAATTAAAAATAGAAAGAATGGGCAGCTTTTCCATGCCATACCAACTTGTCTTGGTTTTCCTTTCTGGTCTTGTGGAAAATGCACCTTTCATTTATTTAATCAGTACTGCTGGGACCCAGTGAGGTGAACAACCCCCCACGTGAGGGCTGTGACTTACGGACAGAAAAAAACAAAAACAAAAAAAAGTGAACCAATCACACTAGGGTCATTTCAGTGAGCTCCAACTCATTTTCTTTATTTAATCATTTGTCAGGAGAAAGGTTAATTTTTGATGGAGAATTAAAATATTTTTCCTTTTTTTATTTGATTTACATGACAAGTAATGTTAAGTTGGTAATTATTTTTTTTTAAAAAGATAATCACTCAAATTCACTTTTTATAAAGTGATTAATATTAACCATTCCTCATAATCTGAAATTATATATATATAAAAAGAAAAAGATAGCATAATGTGAACATTTTATTCTAAAACAAAATATTCTTAAGGAAAGATTATATTTACAATAATGATTTTACTTGTAATTTTGTATAAAAATTTTATGTAAATTGAGTTTTCTTAATAGAATTTTTAACTTCTAAAACTAGCAAAAACATCTATGTAAAAGCAGGAGAGTTTTTAATGTTCAATATGTTTTTGTCTTAATTGGATATTTGAAAGGTTCAGATCTATTCAAACTATAAAACAATAGTTGAGATGTATTTTTTCAAAAAAATGTTTTGCGTGTACACTTTTTACTTTTCCTCTGCTCTCTTTTATTTTTTTTTTCTCACCCATCTTTCTATGATCTCATGATTTCACCTTTCTCCTTCTTTTCTTTTTATTTTCTCCCATTTTTTTCTCTATTTCTTTTTTTCCTCTCCTTTTTGTTCACTTATTTTTATCTACACCATACCTTCAAGTACATGCATACACTAGCTTTCAATAAATAAGCATTGCCATTTTTTTTCCCCTTCAAAATTGATGCCAATTGTAATTATATATATATATATATATATATTTTTCAAATCTCAATAGAAAGTATAGTTTATCCAAAAATAATAATATGCAAACATAAAAAATATAAATAACTATTATATAAAATAAAGTGATATATTGTGCTCATTTTATTTAAAAATAAAATACCAATTATTGTAATCATAATTTATGAATATATCACTACCGTATAATTTGATAATAATTTTATATTGATAGCGTTTAGTAGCGTTTACGTTTTTGTTTATGTTTACAAAAATTTTATAAACTGATTTTTGTTTATTTTAAAAAATATAAATTATAAACGCGTTTAGTTTGAACAAAATGTTTACAAAATTTTAAAATCATAAACTAAAAAATATGTTTGTTCAGGCCTAAAATATTTATATTTATTTTTATTATTTATGACAATAGGATCACACACATTATAATTGAAAAAAAAAATTAATTGGGAAAAAAAATTAATTGAAAAAAAAAAGATTAATTGAAAAAATAATTAATTGCAAAAAAATTATTCGAAAAAAAATTGAAAATTGAAAACGTAAACTCATTTTTTGAGTTAACGTTTTTTCTTCAAATTTATAAATTGAGACAACTATTTATAAACTAAAACAATTATCAAACAAATTTTTATGATAATTTTTAAAAATTTTATAAATATAAATTAAAAAATAAAAACAAAATAATTATCAAATAGATCTATTGTAATTTATAATTAAAAAAAAAAATTGGAATGCATGTGTGTTTTCTAGAAAACCCACGTGGTAAGGTAATAGTGTGTAAAAAGCAGGTGGCATGATTGGTGAAATCCGCAGCAAAAAGTGTCCTTTTTTTTCACTAACAAATCGAATTCATATTCATTCATTTGCCAATCCACAAGTCACGCGTCTACATTTATTGACGCCACAACTACTTATGCCTATTTTGAGAATTAGATTATAATTTATTTTTTAAATTATAATTTATTTTTTAAATTATAAAAAAATTAATTATAAGTTGTTTATAAACAGTTTTTTACTAAAAAAATGATTATAACCACTTTTCAAAATAGCTCCTAGTACGCACTACTTCTTTTTTCCCTTACTGTTTACTTTCGAAAAAAATTTAAGAATAAATAAATTAATTTTCATATAAATAAAATAATTTTTTTCCGCTGTTCTTTCTTCTTATTTTGTTATATTGTAAAACTAACAAAATCTTAATTTTTTTGGGATAATTCTTCCATACACTAATTGAAATGAAACTCACTAAAATAAAGTAATTTTTATCTTTAGTCAAAATTAGAGAGACGTAGTGGTGTTTTGGGAAGTTAGTAAAAAGCTGGCTTTTTGGCTTTTTTAGCTTATTTTGTCTTTTTGTAAGAAAGTTTTGTGAGAGGTGATGTGACTATTTTGTTTTTTTGTGAGAAAGTTTTGTGAGAGGTGATGTGACTCAAAATTGGTAAAAATTTGGAAAAGCTTTTCTGACTTCCCAAAATGGTTATCGTTGTGATTAACTATTTTTATAAAGCTTTGCAGGTAAATCATTTATAAAAAAATGAACTTAATTATGAGATACATTAGAGTTAAATTAATGACCAATAGTGTACTGTATGGCTTTGGCTAAACAATATTAAATACTTAATTATTTTAAGTGCTTTTATATTGATTCAGATAAACCCAATAAATTTATTAATTTTATGACTAAAATTGTAAAATGGTAACACTTTATTGGATGTTAGATATATATTCCTTTTGTTTCACCAATGGTATATCTTTTGTAGATATTAACTTTTTTAACATAATTAATCATATTTTCATATAAAAAAAATAATTTATTTATTAGAGTTGACGAGGGACCTGTCACACTTGATGAGATTTTTAAAAATAGGTGCTATTATAGTTGCTTGAAATTTTATGAGTTATAGTATAATATATATCATATTTAATTATAAAGACAATAGTAAAATCATTCTTTTGTCAAAAATAGAAATCATTCTTTTGTCAAAAATAGAAGTAATTGACTTTTACTTTTACTTTTCTCTTTTTAGTAATACCAACTCTTTATTTAAAGTAATATGTGGAGCACCATTATCTTAAAGTAGATTTGATTTATACGAACTCAACACAGATTATTCAAAGGATTTTTTTTAAGCGTGCAATTTACACTTTACACTTACGTCTTTTTGTTTGTCGTCTGTTTTATGTTTATATCTTACACTTATATTTTTTGTGTTAGTTGCATATGGTGTCTGCAAAGGGTTCTTGTATATTTCACTTATTCAAATTGGACTTTTCTTAAGTGTCTGGCTTACTTATCTTCTACCTTTTGTGTTCTTTGTCGCATTTTATGTTTATACCTTGCTTCACCTTTTGTATTGGTTGCATATAATTGGTGTGCAACCTTAAGGGTTGCACCATATGAGACCCATTCAAATTATATAAATTATTTATTTTATAAATTTTTATATATAAATAATTGATACGATTATTATAGTCACATCGAACAGTGGAGAAGCATATTCTATTTGTTAATTGGTGCTTCATTGACTAGGCCAACAGTGTGAGAATTGTTTTGTATTTGGTTTGGGATCTTAGGCCACGTTTGTTTGGCTCTTTGGGAGGGATTGGATTAGCAATCCGTGGGATCCAACCCTTGTTTGTTTACACTACAATGTGATAGGATTAGCGATGAAGGGCTTAGTAATCCCCACTGTGAGAATTAGCTTGGGTGAATTTTAGGTGGGATTAGGAAAATAGTGAGGGATTGAGTCTATTTTATATAAAAAAATTGTTTTTAATTTCATTTTTTTACCAAGTGCATATTTACTTTAATATTTGTTTTAATTTTTTTAATATAGAAATAATTTATTTATTTATTTTATATAAAAATAATTTAACAATCCCATCACTAATTATCTCACACTATCATCAAAACAAACACACTTTTACTTAATCCTCTCACTAACAATCCACACATTAACAATCCTTCACTAACAATCCCATCAACCTAATCCGCCAAACAAAGCGTGGCCTTAGAAAAAAAGATAAAAAGGTAAAGGTTATTAAAAAAGTTAAAAATTATTACTATTTATCAAAAAAATTATAAAAATTATTTTTTATGCAAAAATGTACAAATCACGTTGGCGTCGTTGCCTTTTGTTGACTTTGGTGAGAACAAATTACGGTAGATGCAAGTTTAAGGGCGGTGTTGTTGGCCCGTGGGGCCCATCACGAGTCGTTTGATAATCTGAACCGTCAATGTATAGAACTCGTCGAAGTACTATATCTTGTAAAAATCACGTTGATGGGATATTGCTAACTTACATAATCAAATCAGTTGTATAAAAAAGAATGGTATTATAGTTGACGGTTGACAAAAATTAATCGATCAAATAGTTATCAATATCCGATCAGCGTGATTTTTACAAACATATAGTATTTGATGAATTCCACATATTGAGCGGTTTCGATTATCAAAAGCGAGACTCGTAGTGGCCCCATGGACGAACATCACCGTTCAATTCAATACTGAAAAAGGAGGCAAGCATATCCTATATGCTAATGCGCTTGACTCTGCACGTCTGACCTATTTCTCTCTCTCTTCTCCTATATACTAAATTATACAATTTTTAATATATATTTTTTCATGAAAAGTCAAAAAGTTATCCCAAACAATGGGGGTGAACAGCGAATATACCGATCCGCCAAAACCTCTAGAACTAATCCGTCTGCTTGCATTTTGGACGGATGCGTGATGGCAGTGGATGGTTCGGATTGATTTTCTTCAATCTGCCAATTTGGCGGATGGATGGCAATTTGAGGTTCTTTTAGCTGCAACCAAACCAGAGCACCCTTAGTAATTTATAAGACTTTGTGTTTTTAATTTGTTTAAATATTTTGTTTGTGTTTTCAATTTGAAAAAGAGTTCAAATATTACATTGAAAAAAGTTTTCAACTTTAATATATTTTTGAATTGAAAAAAATAAGCGTATTATTTATCTATATTTTTGATTTTTAAATCTAACTTTAAAAGTAATAAATAAAAATATGATATATCTTTGGTTGGTTTTGTTTTCAAAAACATATATAAATATAACAATCTGAGACATACAATCTCTACTATTGCTTTCTGTTCATGGTTTTGGTGGTTTGAATTGTTTTTATATTTTAGAACCACAGTTATAATACTTTATGTGGATGAGGTATCTTTGTGATTGTAATATGTGGATGAGGCATGTGATTGTAATAATCTAAAGTTTCAAACTTTCTTTCTTTGGATGAGCGTCACGATAATTGTAATACTTTTTTAAATCATTGACTATAATACTTTCTTTTCTTTTCTTTTTTTGAGGAAGTGCATAAGTTGAACTATATTGAAAATTTATAAAATTTCAAACCGTCAAACCAATTCGCATTCATCTCCCAAACCGTAATCCGCTCAATCCTCATCCGGGATTGGCGCGAATCTTGATTGATTTTCTCCAATCAGCTAATCTGGCGGATGGATGGCGAATAAAAGGTTTAGTGGCCGCAACTAATCGCGCCCACCTACCAAACAATCATATTTTTTCTCAATTTTTAATTCAAAAGTCAAAAAATGTCTTATTTAGGACATCGAAACAACCTCGAAAATAAGAAGAAAAAAAGATTGGGAATTTTAAATAAAGAACTTTAATAACTTTAATTCTGTGTAGGTCCATGTAATGTGATGTTTTGGTTTTGATTTTTTTTCTGCATTTTTATATCATTAGTATTTTTTAAAATTTCCTAATTAGAGAAACGTATCATTTTGATATTATTGTCACATGCCATATCTTCATTTATTTAAATAGAATGGACACTTTGATACATGTGATTCCAATGCTAATGCATTACAGAGACTTGATACCTTCGACATTTGACCCTCACCTCCACACTTCAATTTAAAAAATGCCTTCTCAGAGTTGGAATCTTTTTTCCCACTTATGTCTAACTTTTCTTTTCTTTATTTTTTTTTTGAAAGATTTGTCTTTTGTTTTCAGACCATGCCATTAAACACAAGTCAAAACCTCGTCTGAGCACTACTGTGTTGCAAACTTCCTCTGTTTCACAAGTTTTGTTGGTGTTGTGTAAGTTACTTTCTTGAATCCATCTTTTCTCCAACTTGTATCATTTAGTTTTTTTTCATCTGTGTTTTTAATTTCATTTATTGATTTGATTCAGTTCAGGTAAAATATTTATGATCAACTGTCCAAACATCTCTCTCTGTTTCAATTGATCATCCCTGTTTTCTCACGTGGATAATTTCCAAAACAATAAAACAAAGCCAATCTCAAATGGGTTTTGGAATTTGTGATCTCTATTTCATTTATTGATTCACGTCTTCTAACAATAAAACAAAACCAATCTCAAATGGGTTTTGGAGCTTGTGATCTCTATTTCATTTCTTGATTTGGTTCAGACCATGCAAAAAATTGATCATTTTGATGATGAACTTTGTTATTTTAACCTTTAAGGGAATTTCAGTTCTCTGATGTTTTGCATAGCTAAAGATATTGCTTGTTATATATGCAGGAGTCTAGTCAGTGAATGAGAAGCAAGTTTCAATCCTAGTTTTTGTAACCATGCCATCATCTCCTTCTTGGCTCACATCTCCTCAATTTTCAACCTCTATCATTCAATCCCCAGACACTCTTTCAACTGCAATCCAATGGCTGAGATTCATCTTTCTATCTCCATGCCCTCAAAGACTTCTCTTCTCAATCATTGATGCTCTATTCTTACTAACCCTTGTTGTGTTTTCGCTCCAGCTGTGTTCTAGATTCACCTCCAGAACCAATCCCAATTCCTCCATAAACAAGCCCTTAATTGAAACCAACAAGTCCAATTTCAGAGTCACAACATGGCTGTACATTTCTCTAGCTCTAACAGCCTTGTTATCAATATGTTTCTCTGTTCTATGCATTTTAGCCTTTGTTCAAGGCACCCAATCTCCATGGAAGCTCGCTGAAGCGTTTTTGGTTATTCAAGCAATAACCCATGTCGCAATTTCGATCCTAATTGCCCATGAGAGAAAATTTCAAGCTGTTACTCATCCGATGCCCATTCGGATCTATTGGGTGTAAACTTTATTGTTGTATCGTTGTTTGCTGCCTCAGGTATAGCCCGATCCATCACCGTTGGTGGGGATTTTGACCCTGCCATGAAATTGGATGATGTAGTTTTCTTGGTAGTCCTTCCAATATCTGTATTTCTTTTGATTGTTAGTGTTAGAGGATAAATTACAACGATTTTTTTGGGATAAATTACAAATATACCTTATGAGGTTTGATTAAAATACAAATCATTTACGTGGTTCTAGACATTACATTATCGTCTCTGAAGTTTTTAATTTCATAACAATGCGCTCATTTTATTAATAAATCATTAAGCCAATTAACAGTTTTTAATGATATTATAAATATGTTTCAATTAATAATTTAGGTAATTTTATTATTGTAGAGCAATTATGAATTTCTATTTTTTAGTTAATTCTGTTAAATAAAAAATTTAATGAAGGAGTATTCATAAATTTTCAAACGATAAGGGTGTATTTGTAATTTACCCTTTATTTTATTTTACTCTTGTGAATTCTCAAACAGTTATGTGTGGTTGGATTTGTTTATTTGATTTTTCTTATACTTATTTTCGTATTTAGTGAATTTTTTTTAAAAAATTAAAATTTTTAAGCTTCTAAACTCAGTTCGAAGAGAAAATTAAAAAAATTAAATTCATAAAAGACAAAAATGGCTTTTTCAATTTTTTATAATTTTTTTTTATATTCATCTACACAAGATAATTAAAAAAAATGATGAGTGTGTTTGGTTTGATTTTGAGAGATAAATTTTAAAAAAAAAAATTAGGAAAAGAGTTTAGAAATGTTTTTAGTTTGTTTGGTTGTATATTTTGAAAATAGTTTTGGAGTATAAGAGTTTGGAATGATTTGATATTTTGTTGTAGTTGAGTAAATGTGTATAAGAAAAAAAGTGATTGATTGATGTGTAGGAGAGAAAAAGTAATTTTGAAAAAAAATTTAAAAATTTCTAATCAAACAAAATTTTAAATTTTTTTAAAAAAATTATGTTTTGAGAGTTAAATTAATGAGACCGATATATTTTTAAAAAATCATTAAAAAGTGATTTTATTAACTATAAATGAACTTCTCAGACAGTACGAGTTCGACCAACTAACCCCACTTAATAATAGGATCACTTTTTAATATTAGGAGTATTTAGGTAACAAAAATGATTTGCCCCTAAAATAATCTCTTTAATCTCCTTAATTTTCTTTTTTGAAAATTGTTTTTTTTTTTTTTTTACTTAAAATGAAAATTGTGAGGATTCAGGCGCCCGAATCAGGAGGACCTCTGCCGATTTAGGTAAAGAAAAATGATTTGTCTGTGATTTTTGTGGCACTAATGGCTAATTTCCTATTACGCTAACTATTTTTTTTTTTTTCTTTCTTGCCTTATATGGAAATTAATCTATTAGTGCCACAAAAATTGTGTGCACAAATCAAAGTTGTTAGGTAAAATCTCTCTTATCTTTATTGGGCGTCATTGTACTGTACCGAGAGAAGTTCCACCAAGCCTTCAATCATTATATCATTATTTGCAGTCACAATCGCAATCACAAAGTAGATCAGCATAAAAGATGAAGAATTAAAAGTTGTGGCTGCAATATAAGTAATGATAAAAGATGAAGAATTGAAAGTTAGTGGCTGGAATGAAAGTCATAGACATATTATAGGTTTGAAAAAAAAATTCAAAAATAGATTGTGTATAAAATATAGTTATATTTTATTTATTTATTTTTTAAATTTATGAATTAAATATAGTCTTACAATATTTTTTATCAATGAGAAGAGTAAAATTTATTATTTTGTTTGGATCATGGATTTTGATATGGTTTTGAAAGATAAAGTAAAAAAATAAGTGTAATGTATTTGAAAATAGAAAGAAAAAAAAAAAGTTGGTAAAAATGTGAATAAAATATAAGGTGAAACACAAATAAATTTTAAAATGTGATATTGCGACTACTTAGTTCTTTATTTTTTCTTATGAACCCAAATAAAAAGGTAGTCATTTACACATTTAGGTTTAATTTTTGAAGGATAAAGTGAGTTTCTTCAAATGTGAAATTACATTTGGATAATACGGTTTTGGATTTTCTCTGATTTTGGAATAAATCACATTACGAATAAAAACATGATACTCTAACGAAACACTCTAATACAACACTCCAATGTAACACACTAAAAACTCCTTAATGTATTTTTTTCAAATAAAACAACGTAACACAAAAAAAAAAAAAAATCTTAGTGTACTTTTCCCAAGCGTAACACTCCAATTATTGAAATCTCAAACATAATACTTTAATGTAACACATACAAAAATACTAAAAAATTCCTTAGTATATTCTTTCCAAACGTAACACTCACATGTGAAATTATACATTTGTCCAAAACTTATTAAGGAATTTTTGTACTGCTTTTTGAATGGTTTGAAGAATCTCACATCTTTTTTTAGAGTGTTACATTGGAGTATTATGTTTAGAAAAAGTAAACTAAGGGGTTTTCTTGTGTGTTACATTGGAATATTATACTAAGAAATTTTTTTGGAGTATTATATTACAGTGTTACGTTTAGAAAAAAATACACTAATGAGTTCTCTTAGAGTGTTACATTTGAGTATTACGTTGGGGTATTCTGAGTTTAAAATTATACATTTGTCCAAACCTTATTAAGGAGTTTTGTACTCTCTTTGAAATGTTTAAAGAATCTCATACCCTCTTAGAATGTTTAAAAATTCTCATATTTTAAGTAATTTTTGTAATCGTTTTATAATGTTTTCTAAATAAAAATGATTCTCATATAAAAATTCATTCTAAATTTGATTCTCATAGATTGTGTATCTTACTTTTTAGCAAAAAGAAAAAAAAATAAGAAAAAGAAATATAATAGAAATAAAAGGTATAATTGTAAATCTAATTTCTAAATAATATATTAAATCTAAATTTTCAAAATCAATGGGACTAATTGACCTATAAAAAATCATTGGAATTAATCATCATTCTTCGGATGTGATTTATAAGTAAATTTTCTTGTAATTACATTTTACCTATTTTTTTATCTACCTTCACTATTTTCAAATTTATACTCAAATTTATGATGCAAACCAGTATAACGAGGTGAGAAAATGGTGCGGTGCATAGCAATTATTGATTTAGTGATTTTTTATTTTATTTATTCTTATAGTGACTATGGAAAGGATATAATTATTGTTGTGAATTTTTTCATAATCAAAATTGTGTGACAAATTTATTCATACCAAGTGAGTTATACTTTATATAATAATGTAAATATTTATGAAATATAAAAAGGTTTTTTTTCTTTATAGAAATTAAAAGGTGGGTGTTTAAAGAAATATAAATATTTCAAGGGAACTAAAAAGGTTTAGTTTTAAAAAGGGAGAGTCTATAAAATATTTAGGAGGGGCAATTTGAATTTTTTTATTAAAATTACAAGTGAATTAAATTGTACCAATTTAGTCTAATTAATAATATATATTTAAAAAATATACTAAAATCAATGTGTGATTTAGGAATTAAACCATTTTGTCTTTAATTTTTGCCTAATTTTTTAACGGATATTATCAATAAAATTAAATTAAAAAAATGTAAAAAAATAAAATTAATACAATTGAAACTGACACAAAAAAATTACAAAAAACTATACATAATTTGTCTAAAAAAAAATGAATTTTTAAATTCCGAAGAGGGGCAAACTCGATGAATCCGTCAGCACACAAAGTTACATAAATTAATGAGTCATGAAGTTGTTGGACATTAGCTAATAACATGCAATAATTATGACCCTATTGAAAAAGTCACCACATAAAATAATATAAAGTATAATTGACAGGTTTAATTTTAAAAACTGACTGAGAAAACCAAAGCATATGGTATGTTCATTATTTTTATTTATGTCTATGACATAGTATGTGTTTTTTTATTTATACTTTATTAAAAAGAATATCAGTATATTTTTGTTAAAATTATAATTTTCTTCAATAATTATGTCAAAAGATTGAGATTTTCTGTAATATTTTTTTTAAGAAAAATTAGTCTAAGGTCCCTCTCTCACTTTTAGTAATGTATAAGATCCACAATATTATTTTATAATGTCTAAGATCTCTCAATTTGACACTCTCAAATCAAACCTCATTTTCTCTCTCTATGTCTTCCTTATTTCAACTCTCTCTCTCTCTCTCTCTCTAAATCCAAACCTCACTTGAATCCCTTCAATGGCAGCTCTAGATTCCACTTGAGTTCATCATCGTCGTCATCTTCTCCAACTCTCTCTCCTCCGTCAGCGGCGCTCAAAGCATTTTATCCATGTATGATTTCACCGATATCGAAATCGAAGCATATCTTAGTGGCGAAGACAACCCAATGGTGTAAATAAACAATGATACCATTTCTCATGAGCCGTTTATGAATGGTGGTGGAGTTGAGATCGTAGTCCAAAAGGCTTTGAGGATCAATTTCCATTAGCAACACCAATAGTCAAACAAGCCCTATAAATTCACGAAGATATATACATGTATATATAGATATAGAGAGGGAGACAATGTGTTGGTTATCATAGTGGAGCTTCAAAGAATTGATTAGAAATCAAAGCTTACGTATTGTAGTAGTTATCACTCTCCCAATATGAATCAAAATCAACAATAAAATTTTTTTGCTTTTATTTTTGCTTGTTTGTTCATCTTGAGCTATTTCATTAAATTATTGATCTGAGAAAAGTAGCTTTTGGTTGGGTTTGTGAAGGATGTTATTGTGAAGGGCGCAATTAAAAGCATATTCACAAACACATAATCAAAATGATACACATAAGTTGAATTTTTCTAATTTGAACTTAAGCTAGTATGCTTATTTGAAAATAATAAATATTTTTTCCCCATCAATTCTAAGTTTATCATAGTCACTCAATTGTTTGTTTTCTTGTGTTTGGCCAAATAAATGGAGTCAACCACTTATGCATCATGGTTCGGAAAGCAAGTGATGAGCTTAATAGGTCTTTGTAGATGTTGAATTTGAAAACATCCTTGTGTGTCTCTGTGATTATGTTTCTCTGCTATGTGTAATTATGATGTGTGTTTTATGTATGTTTGTTTTGGATCAAATGCACCTCCAAAGAAAATCAAAGAAGCAACATAATGGTGAAAATCAAAAGAAACAACATGGCGAGATAAAATTAAAAAGCAACATGGTAGAGAAAATTAAAAAAGTAACATAGCGAGAAAATCAAAAGAAGCAATCGGCAGAGAAAATTGAAGAAGCAATCTCAGAGAAAATTGCGAAGCAACATGGCGAGAAAATCAAAAGAAACAACTTTGGCGAGAGAAAATTAAATAAGTAGCAAAAGCGAGAGAAAATTAAAGAAGCGACATGGTAGAAAATCAAAAGAAACAACCTAGCGAGAGAAAATTAAAAAAGAAGAAACATGGCGAGAGAAAATTAAAGAAACTGACATAGTAGAGAAAATCAAAAGAAGCAACCTAGTAGAGAAAATTAAAGAAAAGAAACATGGTAGAAAATTAAAAAAGCAACTTGGCGAGAAAATCAAAAAGAAGTACCATAGCGAGAAAAAATTAAAAAAGCAACATGGCGAGAAAAAATCAAAAAGAAACAACATGGCAGAGAAAATCAAAAAAGCAACTTTGGCGAGAGAAAATTAAAAAAGTAACATGGCAGATAAAATCAAATAAGCAACTTTGGTAGAGAAAATTAAAGAAGCAACATGGTATTTCTCGGAAAGAATGAAAGGTCGAGAGAAATTTATTTGGGTTGGATAAATTTCTCAGGTCCAAAATTTCTCTGGATAGAATCTCTCAGCAAGCGGAGAAATTCTCTGGATGAAATTTTTCTAGATTAGATTGAGGGACCATAGACATCATGAAAATATTAGATGTCCTTTATACTATAAAATCTTAATATCAGGGATCTTAAAAAAAATTCCTTTTTTTTTTTAATGTAAGAAAACTATTAAGAGTTTTAAAAAAATGGTATAATTGAAAGGCTTATTTTTTTTTTAAAAAAAATGAATGAAAAAACCAAAGCAGAGCTTTATTATTTTTATTTATAGAAAATTGTTATTCAGTGAGAGGTGATAAGAAAAATGACCAAAATGTGAAAAACTTTTGAGGGTGCAACTCTTACATTCCCATAGTTTTGTAAATATTTTTGATCAAATATATTGAATTATAATTTTTCTTTATTTATATCTGTCACAATGTCTGTGCTTCTTTAAAAAGAAATAATAATTAAAAATTAAAAATAGAAAGAATGTGCAGCTTTTCCATGCCATACCAAACTTGTTTTGGTTTTCCTTTTTCAAAAAAGACTCATACTCCTTTGGAAGTCACCCCCATGACCCTTCTTGTCTTTTGATTGGTCAAAATTTATTTATTTATTTTTTCTCCCCCACTCACCAACCCTCATGTGTGTGTGGAGGGTGAGAATCTGAGAGGATCTTAATCACGGCTGTTTCTTTTTGGTCTCGAGGAAAATGTACCTTTTATTTATTCAATCATTTGTCAGAAGAAAGGGGATTTAATTTTTGTTGGAGAATTAAAATATTTTTCCTTTTTTGTTTGATTTACATGACAAGTAATGTTAAGTTGGTAATTATTTTTATTTTTAAAAAAGATAATCACTCAAATTCACTTTGCATGAAGTGATTAATATGAACCATTCCTCATAATCTGAAATTATACATAAAAAACAAAAAGAGAAAAGAGATAGCATAATGTGAACATTTTATCCTAAAAAATATATATATTCTTAAAGAAAGATTGTATTTACAATAATGATATTGCTTGTAATTTTTGTATAAAAATTTATGTAAGAATTTGAGTTTTCTTAATAGAATTTTTATAACTACTAAAACTAGCAAAACATCTATATAATAAACAGTAGAATTTTGTAATTTTCAATATATTTTTGTCACTAAAACATTTGAGCAGTTCAAATCTGTTCAAACTATAAAATAATAGTTGAGATGTATTTTTCAAAAATATTTTACATGTACATTTTTACTTTTCTATTCTCTCTCTTACTTTTTCTTTTTCATCCATCGTTCTATAATCTCATGATCCCACATTCCTCCCTTTTTTTTTCCTCCCATTTTTTCTCTTTATTTGTTTTTTTTCTCTATTTTGTTCACTTATTTTTATTTACACCATACTTTAGAACACGAATATACACTAATTTTCAATAAATAAGCATTGTCTTTTTTTTTCCCTTCAAAATTGATGCCAATTGTAATTATATATATATTTTTCAAATATGAAGTATAGTTTATCCCCCCAAAAAAAAATAGTATGCAAACATAAAAATTATAAATAATTATTATATAAAATAATGTGATATATTGTGCTCATTTTATTTAAAAATAAAATACCAATTATTGTAATAATAATTTATGAATCGGAAATGCTAGAGACATTTGAGAGTCGAAGCTGATAGTGTGGCGAGCCATGATTCGTTGATAACTTCAAAAAAAAAAAAAAAACAGTTTTTTTCAGCCAATGGGAACCTAAAACGCTGATGACCCAGGGGTCTGAGAGTCTGAGGCATTGTTTATGAATATATCACTACCATATAATTTGATAATAAATTTTATATTGTAATTTATAATGAAAAAAAAAAATAATTGGAATGCGTGGGTTTTCTAGAACACCCACGTGGTAATAACGATAATAAAAAGTGGGTGGCATGAGTGGTGAAATCCGCCACAAAAAGTGTCCTTTTTCACTAACAGCAAATCGAATTCATATTCATTTGCCAAACGACAAATCACGTGTCCACATTTATTGACACCGCACACCCACCTAGTCCACACTACTTTTTCTTTATTGTTTACTTTTGAAAAAATTTAAGAATAAATAAATTAATTATAAAATAAATATAATTCTCTTATATAAAATTAATCTTATAGAATAATACTTTATATATCAATTAATATATTAATTAGTATATTAATAGATAATGTGATATAATTTTAAAAATTTTAAGCATTTATAATTTGTATAATAAGTGAGGTAGGTAATAATGGTATAACGTTAGTTAGTACTTATTTAGTATGTACGTTAATTGGTGCGTGTAGCACTATCGAATATCATAACTATGTGAAATATTAGTGTCTGATTTTATAATTAATTTTCATATAAATAGAATATTTTTAAATTTTTTTTTCCACTCTTCTTTCTTCTTATTTTGTTATATTGTAAGACTAACAAAATCTTAATTTTTTGAGTAATTCTCACACACTAATTAAAATGAAACTCACTAAAATAAAAGAAATTAAAATGAAACTAAAATAAAGTAATTTTTATCTCAAGTCAAAATTAGATAGATTTAGTCTGGATTGTGAAATTAACAATTTTATAAAGCTTTGCATGTAAATCATTTATAAAAATAAACTTAATTATGAGGTACGATTGAGTTAAATTAATTGCTAATAGTGTACTTGTGGCTTTGGCTAAAAATATTAAATACTTATTATTTTAAGTGCTTTTATATTGATTCAGATAAACTCAATAAATTTATTAATTTTATGACTAAAATTGTAAAATGGTAACACTTTATTGGATGTTAGATATATATTTCTTTTGTTTCACCAATTTGTTTTTATATTGATTCAAATAAACTCAATAAATTTATTAATTTTATGACTAAAATTGTAAAATGGTAACACTTTATTGGATGTTAGATATATATTTCTTTTGTTTCACCAATGGTATATCTTTTGTAGATGGGCTTGTTTGGTTTGTGTTTCAAAAACATGTTTTGGAAAAAAAAATCTGGCTATGTTTGGTTTGGTGTTTTGGGAAATTTGTTTTGGAAAATTGTTTTGAGAGAGAGTTTTGGAAAAAGTGATTGATTTGATGTGTGTGTGAGAGAGATTTGTTTGGAAAAGTTGTTTGGTTTGTGTGTTTTGGAAAAAAATTTTGGGAAAATTTGTTTGGTAGAGAAAATTTCTGAAATTTGGTTGTAGAAAATTCTGAAATTTTTTGAAACATCAACCAAACAAGGTCATCTGAAAGGTCGATTGGACGGACAATCGGGGGGTCGACGGATCAATGTAATTTTTTTATAAATTTTTGCCTTGATGTGGTAATCCAGGGGACATCCGGTAGTGAAAATCAAATAGCTATGAATAATGATTTGATGAAGAACACATTAATCTTCAGTTTGACAAAAGAAAAGTAAAATCTTAGATTTGAGACCGCTTCGATGAAACTATTGGAGTTGAACAAAGAATTATTTTTTAAAAATTTCAAATTTGATAATAAATTTGATACAGTTAGAAATGGTCTAAAATATATCATATTTATAAAGACAATAGTAAAATCATACTTTTGTCAAAAATAGCAGTAATTTACTTTTACTTTTCTCTTTTTAGTAATACCAACTCTTTATGTGATTGTGGAGCACCATTATCTTAAAGTAGATTTGGTTTATACGAGCTCATCACGGATTATTCTAATTATATGAATTATTTATTTTATAAATTTTTATGTATAAATAATTGATACGATTATTTGCAATCACAAGATTTTTAAAAATACAATAAATATAATTTTAAAAATAAATGTAATAAAATTAAAGTTCATAAATTAAATAATTTAAGTTAGTAAAATAAAATCCAAGTCCAAGCTATACCTCTCTCCCCATCTCCGAAGAGAGACAAGCATATTCTATTTGTAATTGGTGCTTCGTTGACTAGGTCAACAGTGTGAGGATTTTTTTTTATATTAATTTCTGTAAAAAGAAGAAGAAAAAAATTGGGAGCTCTAAAATAGTTTTAATTGGTGTGTGAGTCTTACGTGATGTGATGTTTTGGTTTTAATTTTTTTTTTTAATTTTTTATATCATTAATGCTCTTTTAAAATTTCTTAATTAGAAGAATGTATCATTTTGATATCATTGTCACATGACATATCTTCATTTATTTAAATAGAATGGACACTTTGATACCTGTGATTCCAATGCTAATGCATTACAGAGACTTATTACCTTCGACATTTGACCCTCACCTTCACACTTTAATTTCAAAAATGCCTTGTCAGACTTAGAATCTTTTTCCCACTTATGTCTAACTTTTCTTTTCTTGATTTGTTTTTTGAAAGATTTGTCTTTTGTTTTCAGACCATGCCATTGAACACAAGTCAAAACCTCCTCTGAAGCACTACTGTGTTACAAACTTCCTCTGTTTCACAAGTTTGGTTGGTGTTGTGTAAGTTACTTTCTTGAATCCATCTTTTCTCCAACTTGTATCATTTAGTTTTTTTTCATCTGTGTTTTTAATTTCATTTATTGATTTGATTCAGTTCAGGTAAAATATTTATGATCAACTGTCCAAACATCTCTCTCTGTTTCAATTGATCATCCTGCTTTCTCACGTGGATAATTTCCAAAACAATAAAACAAAGCCGATCTCAAATGGGTTTTTTGGAATTTGTGATCTCTATTTCATTTGTTGATTCATGTCTTCTAACAATAAAACAAAACCAATCTCGAATGGGTTTTTGGAGCTTGTGATCTCTATTTCATTTCTTGATTTGGTTCAGACCATGCAAAAATTGATCATTTTGATGATGAACTTTGTTATTTTAACCTTCACAGTAATTTCAGTTCTCTGATGTTATGCATATCTAATGCTTTTGCTTGTTATATATATGCAGGAGCCTAGTCAGTGAATGAGAAGCAAGTTTCAATCCTAGTTTTTGTAACCATGGCATCATCTCCTTCTTGGCTCACATCTCCTCAATGTTCAACCTCTATCATTCAATCCTCAGACACTCTTTCAACTGCAATCCAATGGCTGAGATTCATCTTCCTATCTCCATGCCCTCAAAGACTTCTCTTCTCAACCATTGATGCTCTATTCTTACTAACCCTTGCTGTGTTTTCGCTCCAGCTGTGTTCTAGATTCACCTCCAAAACCAATCCCAATTCCTCCATAAACAAGCCCTTAATTGAAACCATCAGAGTCCAATTTCAGAGTCACAACTTGGCTGTACATTTCTCTAGCTCTAACAGCCCTGTTATCAATATGTTTCTCTGTTCTATGCATTTTAGCCTTTGTTCAAGGCACCCAATCTCCATGGAAGCTCATAGAAGCTTTGTTTTGGTTATTCAAGCGATAACCCATGTCGCAATTTCGATCCTAATTGCCCATGAGAGAAAATTTCAAGCTGTTACTCATCCGATGCCCCTTCGGATCTATTGGGTGTAAACTTTATTGTTGTATCGTTGTTTGCTGCCTCGGGTATAGCCGATTCATTACCGTTAGTGGGGATTTTGACCCTGCCATGAAATTGGATGATGTAGTTTTCTTGGTAGTCCTTCCAATATCTGTATTTCTTCTGATTGTTAGTGTTAGAGGATCATCTGGGGTGATTGTTGTTGGAGAATCAGAATTAGGCACAAACTCATCAATTTCACAAGTGAATGATCTAATTTGCTTGATTCTAGTGTGAGTGCCTATGCCAGGGCTTCTTTTTTCTCCAAATTGACTTGGCATTGGATGAATCCATTGTTGAGTAAGGGCTACAAATCCGCTCTAAAAATGGATGAAGTTCCCTCACTTTCGCCCGCTCACAGGGCTAAAATAATAGCTGAGGTTTTTGAAATGAACTGGCCTAAACCCGAGGAGAATTCAAAAAACCCTGTTCGAACCACTTTGATCCGGTGCTTCTGGAAAGACATTGCTTTCACCGGTTTTCTCGCTGTCGTGAAACTGCTTGTCATGTATGTTGGCCCGGTGCTAATCAACAGTTTTGTCGATTTCTCATCAGGAAGAAAGCAACCCTATGAGGGGTACTATCTAGTATTGATCCTTTTAGTCGCAAAAATCATTGAAGTTCTTAGTTCACACCACTTCAATTTCCATTCTCAGAAGATTGGGATGCTAATCCGGTGCACGGTCATCACTGCTTTATATAAGAAGGGGCTTAGGTTGTCGTGCTCATCACGCCAAGCTCATGGGGTTGGGCAGATTGTGAATTACATGGCTGTCGATGCTCAGCAGCTCTCAGATCTCATGATGCAGCTTCATTCGATATGGCTAATGCCATTCCAGCTCGGGGTTGCATTACTGCTTCTTTATGTCTACATGGGCCTCTCAGCGCTTGCAGCGTTGGCAGCGGTTACTGCAGTTCTGATCTTTGGTTTAATGCGCACGCGCAAGAACAACACTTTCAGTATTTTGTGATGAAAAACCGCGATTCAAGGCTCAAGGCTACTAATGAAATGCTAAGCAATATCGCGTGATTAAATTCAGGCATGGGAAGAACATTTCAATCAGAGGTGAATCTTGTCGCGAAAAGGAATATGGTTGGCTTAGCAAGTTCACGTACTCGATCTCTTTGACCTTTGCTGTCCTCTGGAGCATGCGATTTTGATGTCAGCGCTTGTGTTTGGTGTCGCGATTTTGTTGGGAATTAGTCTTGAACCCGGGACGAGTGTTCACAGCGACAACTGTTTTGAGGCTTATACAAGAACCCGTTAGGACCTTCCTCAATCGTTGATTTCAGTTACACAAGCGTTGATTTCGCTAGGGAGGTTGGACGGTTTTTGACAAGCAAGGAATTGAACGATGAATCAGTGGAGAGGAAGGGTGTGGTGGTGAGATCGCAGTGGAGGTGAAAGATGGGACTTTTTCGTGGGATGATGAAGGCGACAATGTGAATTTGAAAGGGGTGAATTTGGAGATCAAGAAAGGAACTTGCTGCAATTGTTGGAACTGTTGGATCAGGCAAGTCTTCTTTGTTGGCTTCTATTCTTAGT
Source organism: Camellia lanceoleosa (assembly GCA_025200525.1). NCBI lineage: Eukaryota > Viridiplantae > Streptophyta > Magnoliopsida > Ericales > Theaceae > Camellia > Camellia lanceoleosa. The sequence continues at coordinate 179,344,238 of CM045766.1, forward strand.
GAGCTACACAAAAGTCTGGAAGGTATGAACCCTTATTTTTCTTCTATTAATTTATAACAAACCAAGTTTTGAATATTTTTTCAACAATCTAGGTATCATGAAAAGACTTGTGGCTTTTGGATTCTGGCTTAGAATAAAACAGCGTATTAATCAAGATAATCTAAGAGTCGCCGTCTTTCACGATCATTTTCATGAAAAAAATTTCATAATCCTTAATATTTCTCTTTTTGTTTGTGTTTCTCATACATTAATACATTAGTTACATACTTTCATATAGAAATCTTAACTGCCATTACCTGCACATAAAAATTCTTGTCAAATTCTTATAAACATGAATCTATAGAAGTAAGTTTAGTTTAATTTACAAAAACAAACTATGTCAATGTAATTTGATGTATCAAATTTCATTTGGGTAATAAAAAGAAGGAAAAAATAATAGTGCTGGACTTCATCTGCAAGACATATTTTATAGCAGAAGAAAGTGAAATTTCTGTTATTATGTTGTTGGAACTTGATGTTTGTCATTTTTTTGGACCTATTCAAATTATAAGTTGCAAGGTCAGTGAATTCACTATTGTCTATGATGAAGTAGTGTTTTTTAAAAATGGACAGTGACTTTACCTATTACGACTGCTTAGAGTAATACATATGGGGTGTTTGGCAAACGGAGGTTTAGGCTATTATAGCCTCTTTTAGAAAATTAGCCCAAAATCAAGCACTGTAGCAACCTTTTACAGATTTAAAAAAAAAAAAAAAAAAAAATAGCCTCTGCACAAGTGACAGTGTAGGGCCGGCCTACACTGTCAAGTGTCAAACTTCTACATCATTGCTGAAATTACTTATTTACCCCTTAAAATCAATTTAAGAAAATATATTTTAGGGATAAATTTGTCATTTTAAATTTAAACATCATTCTGTAACTTTTACTTCCCAAGACAACAACTCAGCTAAAAATTTATCTCATCTTTCCCAAACACAAAATTAAAATAGCCTACTAAAATAACTAAAAAAGTAAAATAAGCACACTAAATAAGCCAACTTCCAAAGCGAGGCCATAATAGTTGTGACCAGAGAAATTTCATGTGATTTTAAATTAAATATGCAACACTAATACTAAGATTAATTATTAAAAATATTGATATATATAAATATATTTAATATTTTTTTCACAGATTATTACTACTTGAAAAGAAGCAGATTGTATTTTTCAAACTTTATTATGAATCATATTTTTTAACACTTATAAAAATCAAATCTACTAGCTTTTTAAACCTAATTTCAAATTTAATGGCATATTAAGTGTATAAAATATATAAATATATAATTTAATGGAGAAGGAGGAGGAGGAGGGTAGGAGTGGGGAGTGCTTGAGTGATGCTAAAGACTTAACATTTAAACACATAAACATATATATAAA